>JAGFMF010011464.1:28786-93371 GCA_019455555.1 Galemys pyrenaicus
TCCCCACCAGGTGTCCCCAGTCTGTCCTTGTCTCCTCATTTTTGGTTTCTGTGTCTTTATTGCTGTTATTGTTATTATTATTATTGTTCTTATTCCATTAAAAATTTTATGTTTGTCTTAATGCAACAAATGGCAAAACCCATTCAAAAAGGGTAGGCTTAAGAATTCTAGAGTGCTCCTCTCCCTGCCCTGTAACACTCCTTGTGACCAGAACAGAGGTCAGCTGATTTATTTAAACAGAAATTAATGTATGTGACTTGACTTCAATCACTGTTTACCATCTATTTTTTAAGTCTGTGTGTGAAATAAAAAAGAATTCATCGAAGAGGACCCAAATCACTATAAACTCAATTAGATCCTTACGTATTTCAATTGTTTCCTACTCATGTAGCTGGGGTATCTAAGCTGTAACCAGTAGCATTGAAATAGTGGAAACACAGTCTGACCCCAACCACTCCATAGGGAGAATGGAATTTCAATGAGAAAAACAAGCTTGGAACTTATTAAGCGCCATTAGGAAAGCCAGCTTGAACGTTTAAGGTCACAGATTGATTAGACCTTTGGGTCTCTTGGAAAATGGACACATGTACATATTCTATATTATTACCTAACACCAAAAATGAGGGAGGGAGAGGGGAAGGAATGACAGAGGAGGAATAGAAGGAATAGAGAATGAGAACAAATATTTTTTATTCATTGCTGAACATTTGGATCAGAACTACAATAGTTTATCCTGGAGTGGGGGGAGAGTGGTTATATGCTTTTGTGGCAAATACACACTGAAATCTGAGCTTTATATCAGTAGGTTAATGTTTTTTAAGTTATTGCTTTAACTTTATTTTCCCCCCATTAAACTTAGATAGACTAAAGGCAGCAAATACTCCTTCCTCAATTTAAGATTTGACAATTTAAGAGGAAAGGCTCATTCATCATCTTTCCCTTTTAGAGACCATAAATTATTGGCTCTTATACCATGTGGCTTGGATTCTAGGAAAAGTTAGTGTAAACAAACCCAAGTTACAATGCGTGGAGTAAGAGCGTGAGTCATAAACAAAACACAGACATATGCTCTCATATAAATAAGGGCCTGGATCATCAGCTTCCCAAAGTCTGCTTCCCATTAATTACACAACAAAATGAACTTTCCATATGTAAAGCTCAAATCACTTAACTCTGGTAACTCACACTAGACAAAGACCAGGATTATGGCTCTTTTGCACTAACCAAAACTAAGTTTTAAAATAAGTAAAGTCTTCCCAAAATATCTTCAGGTATTGGAGAGAACAAGGAAATCCCTGGAGGAGTGTTTTGTGGTTGAAACTATAACTAGCAACTCAGGAAGATTGCTCCAGGCTGATTTGGATCCCCTGCTGAATTTAAAGGTAATGTAAGGCTCATTCTCTTCTGTTTTGAGCTGTCATCTGTATTAGGCAAGCCCGATCCAGACCACACAGGATGTTCATAGACTTTTCTGGGCTCACTGAACAGTTACAATTCCCTCCATTAGTACCTTCTCTCTAGCTTTTGAAACTGTCCATTGGTAGCACGAACTCACATTTCCTAATAGTTGTAGGTAGGTTATCTGGTGTCTTAAAGAGGCATCAAGGATATATACTACTCCAGGGAAGGACAGTTTGTTCACAGGTGAGAAACTCAGAGAGAGAGGAAGCAGCTGAGCTCACTCCTTGTGTTTCTTTTAAAAGCAGACCTTAAAGTAATAGCTGTCATATTGTAGGAATCCTGGGTGGGGAGGGGGAAAAAGGACTCTATATTCTTTGATAGTGTAGTAGGTAGGTACATGCAATTTTCAATCATTCCTTTACTTCAAAATTTTTTTCATAGCATCTACTCTTGGGATCAAGCCATAGACTATACAAGGCAAATGGAAAGCATTTTTTTCTGCTCTCCTATGAAACTAAGGGAAGGGGAAGGAAACTAACATTTTGGGGGAAGCTACAATGCAGGCTGCACTACTTCATGCTTTCTCATTTAATTGTGATGAAACCACTGAGAATATTTCTATCTCTACTGTATAGAGAAAAACCCAGACTTCAGAAGTTAAATTATTTCCCAAGGGCACACAGAAGTCATGAACTCAAGAATTCAAGCCAGGCCTGCCCCATTTCAAAGCCAGTTTTCGTACCATTTTCCTTTAAGAAAACAAAGATGACAGGCATCTAGATAAGGAGTGAGAAAACCTGGGTTTCCCTGTTAATTTTCGACTATTGACTGCATTGAAGTGCCAAATTGCTCTCAATTTCACAATCTCAAAGGCCTCTTCCAAACCCCAAACTCCATAATTAAATAACAAAAGATATTACCACAGATGACACATGTTACTTCTGCTAGATTAAGTGTTCCTGAACATTGTTTTGATCCAGTTCAAATAAAGCCTTAAATGGTTCCCCATAGGGAGTCAGTCAGCCAATATAATGAATGAAATTGGTCGGGATTATGAAGGAAGGTGGTGGTGGTGGTGACAGGGGAGTGGGGAATTGAAGAGACTATGACCCATGGCTAGGGCAAATATTATTTTGTATCAGTTGTTGTGAGTTAGGAATCCGAGCCCAATTTACCAGATAGTTTGAGATTCAAAAAGCCAGAAATATTATTATGTAAATTTTCTGATGTCTGTGAGTTGCTAATTAATTTTTAAAAAATGTCTAACCCTCTGTAGTTCAATTACAATATGCCCACAGGCTGCTGTTGGCCCATGGCTGCCATTTTGGTATCACTGTCCATCAGAAGGGTCAATCTTAGGTATTCACGTTCTGACCTCTTTCCAACCTCATCTGTTATTATTTCCACGTACTTTCCTATCTCAGAAATGTAAACCTGTCCCTCCTGTTTCTGTCACCTTCCCCCTGCTCATTAAACTCCATCTATTCTTAGAGGACCATCTTAACTCTTCTCTTCCGAGATCATCTATCTTACTGTTCTCCCAATGCCCTTAATACCATTCAGTTGGAAATCAATGACTTAGCTGCTGAGTGATAGCTCTTTTAGTATCTCAGGTAGTTATTCGACCTTTGTAAATATCAATGGATCATTTCATGTTTTGGAGCCATGTCCTAAATTGTGTACAAGTCTTAGAACAGGGGTTAAACTTATGCTTGTATGTATCAGTATGGCAGATGTTGAAAAAATAATCAACAACCTGTAACAAAGTATTATAGGTTCCAGTAAGATTCAGCTATTATATTTATGGGTAAATGACTTTGACTTCCTTGAAATAAAATATTTCGAGAGGGGAGTAAGGAAAATTTGTAGATGTTAATGGATGTTAAAATCTCAATTATATGAGTAAATTATGCCTTAATGTGATTAAATCATGACATGACATGATTTTATTTTTGACATAGAGAGTCATAAAATAATTATACATTAAGTTTTGAATATATGATGGGTATTTTCATTTGTTATTTCATTTCTTTCTTGCTACTGCCTAAAAAGCAGATTACTGTTTCCATTTCACTGATGAAGAAACTGAGACTCAGAAGTCTCACATAGACTCAACGACTTACCTAAAGGAAGAAATTAAGTACTTCAGGCTGCACAAATAACTTTGATTCTTGAAATCCAAATCCAGTTTCCACTTTTACCCATGAGGTAGCTAGAAAGGGCCCAGGTTTCTTAATTCTCGGTCAGGTAATATTTAAATTCACTACACCTTTCTGGGCATGCTTTCTTCTTGTGCAACATGAAGGCGTTTGCAGAGATAACCTCTAGTTTATTTGAATCCTGTCTTGTCTAGATGCTTGCAGTTTTAGCACCTGGAGACCTCGTGGCCTCCCAGCTCTGGAATTACTTCAGGGGCTCCCGAAGGCAGAAAGGAAAGGACTGGCAATGAGTGACATTTCTCTGTCTCTCTCTTTCTCTTTGTCATATCTGTCGCCAATCCTGACTCTAGTCCCTCTCAGTGCCTTCTTTCTCTCTGTGCCTCCTTCTTGCTCGTGCTGTCGTCTCTGCCTGGACTACAGGCTGCCTGGACCACTAAAGCTCATTCTCAATGACAGTCATTACACCGGTCTTCCACACTGCCTCAGGCCAGTTCCGCAGCAATGAGCAAGAAAGACCCTGCACCCCCTTCTCAACAGCTGGTCTCAGTATTCGAACTTCACTAGACCCAAGAAGTTTTTCAAAAACTCCCCATTAATTACAGGAAACCCAAAGCACTACCCCCTTCTCATTAACACAGTTGCTTTCAGTTGCCACTAAATTATCTTGCTACCATTAAGCCAACAACCTAATTAGACTTCTGGAAATGGAAAGCACCAGTGCAGACATACTACTTTCATCTCAAAACTGATCATAAAATATTTGTGTCCTTTCGTACTTGGCCGCATAAAATCTGCCCCTGGAAGAGTCTCCTTTCATTCTCTCCCATTTATAAAGAGGAGCTTGAATATTTGATATAAAATGAGTATCTTAATAGAAATCACTTCACGAATGGGAGATTTTCTTTCCTGTGTTTCACCGAGCGTGGAGTCCTCATTACAATAATCGCACCTGACTCCCCCCGAGTCTGATGCCTCACAGCCAAGCCTCCCACTGGGCTTCAATGGAGGTGTGGATGATACTATCACTGGGAAGAAGATAAAATGTATTATCATCATTACTCTATTTTTAAGAGGGTCTGACTGTGGCAAGAGGTGGTTGGAAACGTAATATGTATGAAGCATTCAGAGAAGACAAATTGAGTTCAACTTCTCACAGACACAGCACTTTTAAACCTGCCCTTAAACCTCTGTCTTTCCTAAAATCTCAGCTCAGGAGAGAAAATGCATTCCATCAAGTTGCGACAAGCTTAACTGAGCATCTACTATGCAACCAGTCTTGTACACATTTCCTGACACAGAAATAAGGTAACACATTTTTTAACAGCAGTGCTCTTGGCTTTGCGGTCTCTTTTGTTTTCTTTCCATATAACCAGAGGTTCTGGGAATTCATGGGATACTCAGGACTCACTGAATGGGAATAAATATAAATAGGAGATGGCTGTGGCTCTCAGGAAATCAATACTCCAGCCAGTAAGCTAAGACTGTCAAGGAAAGTACACTGTAGGCTGATCTAATCTCCATCTTTCCATTTTGAGTGGCTTATCCTGAAAATCTCATAGAACGTCAGAGTGAAGGCAAACACTTATGTGCACAATTCTTCCTTCCCATCTCTGGAGAAACACAAATTCATCTACTGCGTGCATGGGGCCACAGAAATGACTCTTCAACTTAAACATCATCTTCCCTGAAGATATTCTGACAGCAGAGCCCAGAGCTGATGTGCCATACTGAACAAAAAGTGGAGTCTGAACAGGGAGGTCCCGCCGAGGCTGCTATTTCTACTGGATATCTTGGGGATGCTTTGCTGTTTCTGGTGCTGAAATGGAAAACAAAGGCAAATCTCTACCTCTCAACTCAAGTAACTATAATGCTAGAGTATGTGTTTTCACGCACCAGATGGTTTTGTGCAGGAAAGAGTTGTTCAATGCACGCTGACCAAAATTTAAAGTGGGTAATATTTAATTGTCTTTCTCAGTGTTCTAAACTGAGTAAGGTTAGACAATGGGGAAGTAGACAGTATAGCGTGTGACACAGGCATAAACACAGATAATAAGCTAAATTAGGGACCAATGACCAATGGGTTTACAGACAACGGTGGTGGCACAGAGGCTCTGGTCTACAACTTAGCAACCATCAGCGTGGGTGTAAGGACTGGTGTCTTCAAGTTGAAGGCACCTATGCTGAGTCTTGAAGAATAATTGTTAATTAGTCATTCAAGTGGCATGAGGAGTAGGCAAAGGACAGACCATTTCAGGATAGAAAACAGTTCATAGCAATAGTAATAACAACAATAGCCACAGCAGCCACAGCTGAACTCTTCCTCTATGCCAGGCACTTGGTTACGATTTTTCCTTCCTCATCACAATCCTCTACACTAGGTAATACAGGCCTTTTCCCTATTTCTGGTGCATAGTAGATGCTCAGTTAAGCTTGTCGCAACTTGATGGAATGCATTTTCTCTCCTGAGCTGAGATTTTAGGAAAGACAGAGGTTTAAGGGCAGGTTTAAAAGTGCTGTGTCTGTGAGAAGTTGAACTCAATTTGTCTTCTCTGAATGCTTCATACATATTACGTTTCCAACCACCTCTTTCACAGATGTAACACTGAGGTTCAAGAGCCAGCCCGTTAGTAAGTCAGCACTGAGATTTCAATGCAGGTGATCTGAAGCAAGAACACATACATTCACCTGGAACTTCACATGGCCCGGGCGTGGTGTTAAGAAAAACGAGCCAAGACTTAGCAGCAAAGCAAATGGAAGGTGTGTGTCCTTTCAGAGTCCAGTCATTTCATAGTCTTGCTATGGATTGTCAATTATTTAAGAAAATGTACCTTTGTTGGATTTGCTCTCCACTACTGATGAAAGGCCCAGGACCTATCAGGTCATAGAACCCATAGACTCTGCCAAGAAAGAAGCAAATGATGACTGTAGTAAAGATAACTCAGAGGTTAAAGTTTTATTGCCTAGTAGAATACTAATTGTGCAAATTTGCTCCAAAGTAGGGCATTCCAACAATGCCCACCCTACCCCTTTCACTGTTCTTTGGACCAATTTTATCGCCATGTTGGTTTCCTCATTAAAGAGTTGAGTGACTCTTTGACATAAACTTCTAGGATTTTGAAAATTACAGTCTGACAATAGGGATCCCACAGAAGTTTAGTGCCGATTGACATTTTCAAGGAGACAGTGTAAGCGTAGAAGGCCTAGAAGGGATCATGTTTACATCCTCGGTCATGGGGATTGCTCAGCTGCTTGAGGGTTCCTAGTACTAGTCAGATGAGTGCAGGGCTTATTCATCCCCTTTTGGGCAGAAGTAAAAAGAGCTTTAGGAGGATTTTCCGAGGGTATTTGCAGTGAGGACTAAGGAAGCATAGAAGCTTCCAGTCCTGCAGGATCTCTTCAAGCCCAGTGCCAGGTGGGGACTTTTCAGCAGAGCTCTCTGGGCCAATAGAGCCATCTGGGTTGCTTCCACAAGGATCATAGGTAGTACTTTTCAGACCACTTTAACAATTTGTTTCTAAAATAAAGCCTTCTTGTCCCTAGATCTTTATTGGAAGATTTTCTACTGTATATTTTATGTGATTAGTCTGGACTTACAGGCATTTATTTTACTATTTGAAGACTTCAGTGTGTGTACTTGCTGCCCTTGGTTGCTCTATATCCTATTGACTTGCACATTCATTTGCAATATTTTGGTTCCTGTGAAAGACAAGACTTTTGGCTGAACAGACCCGCTGTTTTGGTTAGGAGCTTCAGATCATGATTCCACACAGGACTAAAAGCAAGTGAAATAAATCATTTTACACTTTGTAAATTCCTCTTCATTGCTTTTTGTTCTTGGATATTATTTCATTATTCTGGGCTCCTTTCCATAGATGGCAGTGGGTTAAGAAAAAAAAATCAAGCATCCTAGAATTTGGGTGAGGGGAGCAATTTTCATGATCCTTTTTTTTCCAGAATTCAAGAGTTCATTCTGATTCCTTTAAAATTAGGAATGCAGTCTTCTATTTGTCAAGGCAATTCATTTTTCAAGCTTAAGGTTTTTACATCCTGATTACAGGTATCCATCAATTCTGACTAGATTGATAGTTCGGTCAATATCAATAGCTAAGTGGTCTACTAATCTAAGAGTCTGTCTTCAGCAGCAAAACGTCTAAAATTTAATAAACTCATGATATTTAAATATTTTCACTTCCTCATGGCTCTGGTAGTTTTCAAGAAGGCAGATCATTGAGTTTGAGAGAATAATGGAGTACTCTTGATAGGAAACAGAGACAAGCTAAAAGCTGTTCCCTCTCCTTTCCTCTCTTATCTCTAATGGGGCTAAACCTTTAGTAGTGGAGATCTGGCTAGATGGTAACCCTGATACAGTCTTTGAGAGAAGACTGTGTGTGTGTGTGTGTGTGTGTGTGTGTGAGAGAGAGAGAGAGAGAGAGAGAGAACAAGAAAGTTATGCATCCTTGTTTTTCAATACCTATCCTAAACTCTAGACTTTCAGGTACAGAACCAGAAAGATTTTCTTGTTACTGAGTACTGAGTTCCTACAGAATTTGTCATCACTTAATAATACAGTCTCATTTTAATACAAGCAGAGGGCATGTTTCAGTAATGAAATCATAAATTCTCTACACATTGTGTGACCTTCTGGAGAAGTTAGTTTAATATGTGGAAGATCAGAAAAATTAGCTTGACTTCCTCAGGTATGGATTTTCTGATATGGTTATTAAATCACTGTTGGGCTAGTTTACTTGAAGTTATTTCAAATTATGCATCCCTTCGAACAAACTTTATTGAAGCTTTTGCTGCATTAGTCCTAATTACTCACAGCAATGATGCAGTGTTCCCTTGCCCCAGACTTCCTTCACTGTACCAGGGATCAGGCTCATCAATAGCTGTTGAGCAGTTTGATCACGAAGGCTGACCTGTGTGAGCACCAGTGGCAGCCACTGCTGTCCCTCCCTCCTGGCTCATGAGCTGACACCTTCCCAGTGTGGCCCATCCTCTCGTGCAGCGCCTCTTCTGCCCCCACCTCTAAATCAATAGCGCCATGCCACCCAGACTTTGAGAAGTTAAAACACAGTCTTAAATAAACATAAACAAAACACACACACACACACACACACACGAGCTAAAAGCCCTATGGTCACACCTCTGACCTACACCCATTTCTTCCACATTGTGATGCTTATTATATTGAAAAGAAATTTCCTTTTTTTCTTTTACTAAAGATCACTACTTGAAAAGTACTATTAAGACTATAGACTAATCAATTATTTGTGAAGTATTTAATGACAACACATAACATGCCTGTCTAACATTTTCCATTTGCCTGTTTACTAGTTCCAAGAAGGAACCTATTTTTGTCAGCTGTGGCACTGTGGCTGGCATTGTGTGAGTTCACAGCCATTGCCTGGCGATCACTCAGTTTACTCAGTGATTATTTACTGAGCACCTAGTATGCGTCAGAATCACACTAGGCAATTTAAGCATCCATTATCATTAAATGTGGGAAATTTCTGATGAATTGAGCTCTTTTAACCATTGTTTTAACTTAATCATTGATTTTTGCCTTATAAGCCATTTATTCTTACTCTTTCCCTTTCCCTCCCACCCTGTAATTGTTGGGGGTCTTCAAAACCCTTCTGTAGAAATAGCATTTTTGTATACAGCCAGAAGTAGTTCTACATTTCCCTGCTTATAATGATAGATGAGGAAAGGGACGCTAAAGAAAACAAAAATTAAACCTGTTTTCTCATCAGATATACATATGATTAATGCAAAACACCCAACTGAATGAAGTTAAACCCAGAAACCATCTACGGACCATCTACTGCGAGTTTCACTTTAAGGCATTAAATCATGAGTTTCACTCAGGGTTCTTTAGAAGAAGTAGAAGTCCCCAGTTAGGAAGAAAGAAATGGGACTTTGCTATTGTTGGACCTATGAGAAAAATGAAATTCCACAGGAATCAGACAGTAAATCAAAAAATGTGGATTCAAATCCAATTGCATGACCTCAGGCGAATCTGTGAATCTCAGGAGCTTCAGTTTCTTCATGTGTGAAGCAGAGGGTTGGACAGAAGCCCAGGCTCTGCCGCCCCAACTCTCCCAGGTTTGTGGGAAGTGGAATCTCAGGGAGGTCTCGCCTCTAGCACCTGGAGTAGATCTCTGGCCTATTTCCCCCCAAAAGTCCTGCTCAGCAGCCTGAGACCCGGAAATGGACCAAAAGTGTGAAATCCTCATGAGGGTCTCATTTTAGCTTTGCCAAAAATAAACAGTCCATTCCTGCATCCTGAAACAGGAGAGTTTTGACTCAGCTCTGATTACCAGAGAAGCAGGTTTAAAAGTTCAATACCCACCTGCTTCTATGTCCGTTTGGCATATTTGTAAATTACTGAGCATAACTAGAAGAGACAGGGGATCCCAGAAAAGTCTTCTCTCTCACACTGAATGCATAGAGTTCAGGGAAGGAAAATGGGAGGCCACCTGTCTTTTGCACCTGGGAAATATCCGCTTGACAAGCAAAACCAGAAATACACAAGCTAATTTCTAATCTGTAGAGGGAGTTCTCTGGAGCTTGCTTTAAGGCCAAGTTCGAATAAGCAGTTACCTTGGTGGGTCGAGTGCACCATGGTCCAAGTTAAAAAAAGTTTTTAATTGTATTACTTGTTATTGAATTAATGTTGGTTTACAACACTGTATGTGATTCAGAGGCCTAGGTTCACCCCGCTTCAGATGTGTGTTACCACACCTATCACCAAGGCATCCAGAGCACTCCAGCCAAGGTGATGTCTCCCCGGAGCTGGCCTGGTACCCACTACCACTCTGGACTGTGGCCAACACCCCCCCGCCAAGCTGTTAAGTTTCAGGGGTGACTTCTCTGCATTCTTTTCTGATTTTCCCACTTCTAACCTATTCCTGCACTCATCCCGACACCATTTACCCTACATTTTCACCAAGGGTTTTTAATTTCACACCTGGCCTATAAAAGATATGAAGGCTTATAGTCATATTTGAGAGATGGGCCCATTTCTTCGAGCAAGATTTCCCAAATGGCTGAGGAGAACACCATTTCCATGTGATGTTGAAAATTATCCCTGGAATTATGGGTTTTGTGGTCAAAAAAGATTCTGAAATTCTATGTTTCCTCCTCTTAGGACCTCACAATGCATGCTGATAAATGGAAGGCTTGGAAAAGCCCTGCAGTAAGGAAGCAGGTGTAATGAAGCATTTCCTAAGCTCATTAAACTATGAAAACATCTTTTAGCACAGTATTTTGTGGAACTCGTTGGGATGTGTCATTCTAAATACTTCTTCTGATATTCAGTGGGCTTATTTTCTAATTACCAAAGATTTCCAGAAAGCTGGTAGGTATGTAAACATGTTGAATTCTCTGCTCAAAGCTAACTGATGAATTAGGAGATGAATTTGAGTGAATATCAACGATGACTCTCTTGGTCTTTTAGTACCAAGAGCCAACTCTAAAACTGGATTTATCAGCATTAACATTTATCAATTTAGCAATTCAACCAATGCGTCATCATTATAGCAGTAATCAAAATCATGGATTCTATTTTTGTGTACATACAACTTTGTTATAAGGAGCAAGATGTACACAGAATACATTTCCTCATGTTGTCTATGAGCAGGTGCTATATACATGGTAGAGATGCTGGATGCTATGGGTGTTTAGAGGAACTGTTATTGGCTGGGCCTTGAAGATGTGTGGGAAGTGAAAGGGAACTATCTTGGAAGAGAGGCAGTAAGCCGCATCCTACCCCTTTCTGGCAGTAGCGGTGAGTGTAGCAAAGTGGGGGCTGGTACAGGAGCTGGTGCAGATTGTGTGGGAAGTAGAGGAAGGCAGAAGTAGAGTCTGAAGAGCACTGGAACTATCTGAATGAGTTTGAGCAAGGGAGGTGTGAGATGTGGGGAGGGATGGGCTTTGGGCCTGAGTTAGAACTCTCATTGTCCAAGGGTCTCTGGGGCAAGTTTTCTTTACTCTTAGCTTCTTCTGAAATGAGCACCCACAGATTTATTTTAGAATTTTTTCTGAGTTACATTAGATGACATATATATCACATCTTTGATGTTGAGATGAGTAATTACTAAGGCTTGATAAGACGTAATTACACTATAACCATTTAGCCAGTATTAGAATAAGCTGGGATGCACCTTCGTGTACCTTTGCCTCCAGGTTCTGAACTAATTTTCTTTTGCAGACCTCTTCCACTTGAAAACCCAGTGCTGACATGGCTCAAAGTCTCTTTGTGAGGTTGGGACACAGAACTTACCCATTCCCGACAGCTCATTCCCATGGGCTTTCCCCACGCCTTTTACTGGGATGGACCCAAGACACCTGCAAATTGCTCACCTGCATCCGACGCTGCTGCAGAGGCAGCGAGGAGAGATAACACTGGGCTGGACGGGACTGCAACACGGTCAGCGGCGACAGGCTTCTTCCTGGTCATCGCAGCGGACACTGAGCCCTCGCTCTTGCTGTGAGCTGCTGTCTGGTCCACTTTTAAGTGGGGACTTGGCATTCCTAGAAAACAATAGCCAGAAAACTGAAGTTACTTTCAAGCAATAGGAGGACAGACAACATAAAACCCGAACATGAGCTGAGGAACTCATCAAATGATCTTATGTCTTTCTGTTATAATAAGAATGAAATTTGAGAATAAAAAAAATATTAGCAGCATGACCAGTTTTGGTTTTGTGGATGAGGTTGGGAGTGGCAGTGCCCCTGGCTACCTGGGGTTGGGTCACAGAAGGAGTCAGGAGCATCAGTCAGGCTGGCTGATCTCCCCAGGGCGGAGGAACCAGTTTCCAGAGGAGAGTCTCTGTGTGCAGTATGGCGGGGAGAGGCGGCCCTGATTCGAGCGAGGCTTCTCAGCTCATTCAGCGGGAGAGACCAGACTCAACGAGAAGGAAAACTTGGTCGCAAGTCAGTGCACTATTCAGCTGAGGTGCTTGGGGAGTTCTAAGGCTGCAGGGGTTCGTGTGGGGAAAGGCTTCACAGAGCTCATGCTAGAACACAAGGGAAAGGCATTCCGGAGCTGAGCACATACACAAAGTCATGGTGGAGAAATGAAGATGATCCAGACTAAAGATCAGCTCCCTGGAGCTGGAATCACCTTGTGGGGACTTGGTGTGTAACAAACGAGAGCTGATAGGGAGCTCTTGAGGGTCTGGTCATAATAAGCATGCTAAGTCAGATCTTTATGGTGCTGAAAAGCCAGGGTGGGTCCTGTGCAGTGCCTCTGGAAATTTATTATATAACGAATTGTAAGAGCTATTCTGGAGCTTGTTTCCTGGGCTCACATCCAGACTCTCTTACTTTCCAGCTGTGTGATCATGAGCAAGTTACTTAACCTCTCCAAGGTTTAAGCTTCCTTAACTGTACAAATGGGATGGAACATATTACCTAGTAGGGGTGTTTGGGAGCATCCAGAAATAGATTGATGTAAAGTGCTTAGAACAGTGTCCAGCACCTAGCCAGGGTACTTGAGAGTTTCCTGTTATTATTATTCCCATTATTACTGGTATCACTATAATAACTGCCATTTCCTCTAGCCCAAGCGAAACCAGCAAGCAAAGCCTCAGTTCTCTGACAAGAACAGTGGTTTCTGCATACATTCTATATTCCCCAACCACAAAAATCTGACTCTCCAACTCATCCAAGCCAAGTCCAGAGGCTGGGGGCGGGGGGAAGTTCTCTGAATCATGTCAAATGATCATCGATGTAGCATTTCCTCATTTGGGGGCTACAAGCCCCTGACAGCAGCAACGATACCTGAGGCCTCCTCATTCTAGTCCTGGCAGCCTTGTTTCCACCCTAACCAGCCCGAGTGATACAGTTCTCGCCCGCAGTAACATTATCTACACTCAACGGAGAGCCACAGTGAGATGTCACCGGGCCTAGTGACAGTCCTGCGAGCAGGCAGCAGGGGATGGACTGTTCTCTCATGTCACAGTCGAGGATGACGCCTTCCTGGGGGATTAAGAGAGAACTGACTAGATTCACACAGCTCTTAAGAGCAGAGATCGGAGGTTCCAAGCAGCCAGGTGCTAAACCCAAGGATCACCTCACATACCTGTTCGTCTTCTAGACACCGTGCCCATGACACAGTCTGCCCATGACACAGTCTGCCACAGACATGCTCAGGACACAGAGGCCCTGGTGTTCCCAATGGAAAAGGCCCTGAGGAAGAACATTGCCTACAGCTTTGTTTACTTTATACCAACTTCCCCTTCTCTGTCCCAGCCTCTGAAACTCTTGCTACAGACACTGTGAATAACAATACCACTTATGCATTTTTGGATTATATATTTCATAGCATTGTGACAGTGGAGATAGACAAACATCAAATTCCATGACAGAAAAATTGCAGAGTGTAACTATCAAGAGATGGGGGCATGTGGCCCCCATATGGTGTGCCCGTCCATGAAATATGCAGGTGTGCCAGGAACAGGCTGGTTCACATATATAACACGTGTAAAGCGCACACAGAATCATTAAGGAGACACACACCAACAGTTAATCATGTATATTCGGAGGAACGAGAGCACAGGGGAGATTGTTGAGGAAGACGGAGTTTGTACTTTTACTCCCCAGCCTCCTCTATTGTTAATTTCTTAAGCCATGTACATATATTAAATCCATTTTCCACTGAGAAATTAAATGTAGTTGGGGAAAATCTAGAAGTCAATCAGACCAGTGGCATAGGAATAGCCTGATGTGCTTGAACAACTGGTCGTTAACAAATCTGAAATGGGGAGCCTCACCACAAATGGGGTGACACTGAAAATTCCCCACTTCTGTTATCTGGTGCATTGTGGTCATATTCTCACCAGATGGATACAGGTGGACTTTCCCCAGCACATGGCTAAGCTGGCGAGTGCTACTGGCTAACAGCTCTTTGGAAAAATTCACCGAGGTGTCATCTTTCTACCTGTGGACACAGGTTGGGCAGGTAATTCTTCGCTCAAATTATGCTCCAATTCTTAAGCTCAGGGAATGAGCCATAAACAGGATTAGCAGGCGGATATTTAACTCTCACTTGGGAACAAACTGATTTCAAGTCATTTTAGTTGTACCCATTTTCATGCAAATGTTCACAATCCAAATTAGTCTCAGTCCACATCATTTCATTAAAGTTGATCCGATCATACCTCTACTGGGCATACTTTGCTACTCAAGTGTTTATGTTACAGGATACGTTAAAAGTAATAAAATGACACTTAAAACACTCTATAATTCAGATTGCCACTATTTAGCTGTCGTGAAAACCCTAGATAATTTAGGATTTTTCTAGATTATCATACTCTTTGCCAGTTGCAGTTCAAAGAATTTGAAAGCAAATTCTAAAAAAAAAAGAGAGCGTGCCCTGATGAGTTACCAGACATTTTTGGGTTTTGATAGAGTTATGGAAACAGTCCCAGGAATCATACACATGGGCAAGAATACTGGATGAACTTTAAACAATGGCTAATCTAACAGGATTTGTAATCTGCAAAATCTGCGGGCAGAGATCTAGGGATGGCAAAGGGTGACATCTCCCAGGGAGGAAGCTCTGTCTCGGAAAGTCTCTGTTTTCCTTCATTCCGGTGACAGCTGGTTGCTCTATGGTAAGGCACCGAAATGACCAGATGAAGGTGAAAGAAACAGTTTCGAGCCAACTTCTTAGAGATTCTGGGTGAGGGCAGAGAGGTAGGACATTGGGAGACTTTCTTCCAAGCATGACCCTGGTTTCCCTCTCCCCACAGGAGGGAGAGTTTGGAGGCTGGTGGGTGATCATAACGAAACCCAGAGATGGCACTGTTCTGACTGCACCCGTGGGCGGAGGCAGGGTTGCTTACTTCAGGGCTTGGGCAAGGGTGAGGACGCTTTGAGCTCAGCTGGGAAGGAGGGAATTGCGCTCTCAAATTTGCAAGGTGGACTGTATGGAGAGCATGCTTGGTGGATGTGTCAGAGCATTTCCAAGTCCCAACACAGGACAAAGTCCCCAAGGCTTGCATATATGGAGACAAGTATATTTTTAAAAGAGGAAATAGCGATGCTAATAATTTTGTAGATCCAACATCTGTTCATAATTAAAAGAGCCAAGAGGAAAAACGAAAGTCAAACCTATATGAAAACAGTCTACTATCACCTGTTGACTTTTATTGATACATTTTTTTTTTTAAAGTCTTTGAAACTGTGCCATAGTCTATTGAGGGACAGCCACTCATTTTCAAAGGTAATTTCTCATAGACCACTTATCCCCTCAAACCTCTACCTGCACACAGTGTTTGCATTAGGGACTTGATTTATGGATTCCTACTCCTCAACGCTGAAGCTGACTTCCTGTTGCCTTGGTTACTTGGAGCTCAGTTCAAGGTTAAACTACTCCCAAATCAGAATCAGTGGCAGGCGCTGCAGCTAGCAGCCAGGTTATTGACTGCCCCAGGATGCGAAAAGGTCAGAGACCAAAGCACTGTTTACTGCCTTAAGGGTGAGTCAATAGCTTCGATATTTTGATTCTGTTTCTTCCAAAGTAGTAGTTGCTGTTCAATTACCTCTTCCCCAGATTGCTCAAGGTCACAGGGGTCAGGGAGGAAAAGCAGGGTCCATGGAGGCTGACTTTCCCAGGATCCCCTTAATGAGTTCTGTGACCTTCGATAATAAAAACCAGCCTCGCCTTAGAGTAATTTGTATGTGCTCTAGGTTTATAAAGCTAGTTAGCTACCGTACCTCATTTTCTCTATGGAAAACCAACCAAGCAAGAACACCTTTGTAGGATGACTGTTGTTTTCTCCCCTTTTCAGGATGATAAAATAGGGGTTCAGAGGGGTCACACAACTGATCAAAGATCACACAGCTGGTGAGAACTAGAGCTTCACTCCTGGCTGGGTCCTTACCTCATAGTTTCTTTAAAGTAAAGGGGCTTGTTTTGTAACATTCACTGCAGAAAGCATGTATTTGGAAAACAGCATGTTACTAATACAGGCTTGTTGAACGGCTTCATTTTTTTCACTCTGAAATTTGCAAATGCAGATGTTTCTTGGTGATAGAGCTGAGGAGTCTGGCATGGTGGGAGTCTGATATCACTGGGTTGGCTGGTCGTCAGTCACTTCCTTGGCCTCCTTACACTATAAAATGCAAGACTCAGCATAGACAGGGATGCATGCTATATTGATCAGCTTGTGACTTTTAACCTTGTAAAGAGCTTCATGAATTAGGAGGAAAATGAGATCTCCATGGGATCTGAGGTTATCCTGTAGTTACCCATTTAGTAATTCAACATTCATTAAGAATCTGTAAGTTCTAGGCACCACTGGGTACCAGGAACTTGAACCTTCTCTAAGCGGGGCCAACCTTTCACTCAGGACGACGGGTGTAGGTATGAAAACCCCAGTCCTGAGAGTTGGAGACATTCAGTAACTCAATGTGGATGGACAGTCTGCTTGGGCTGGGAAATAACAAGAGCAAGAGGAGAAATAACAGGTCTTTGTGCACATGAGTATGAGTCATGAAAAACAAATACTGGGAGATACGCTTGGAAAGGTAGTTGGGAAAAATTAAACCCTCATCTCATTGTCAGGTAAGGTGAGTGACTTCCTCTTATCTTGGACAGACTTCTGCAAAAGGACTTACCTCTGTTTTTGTAATGTATTGTTCACCACTCTGCCCAAGTTCTAGAGGTCAAGAGCTACTTTTTATTTTCTTTTGATTCCCTAACATGTAGCTTAATAGATGTTACATACTCAAAGTGTCAAATGGATGAATGGACAGAAAGTATTATATATTTATCTTTCTAGCCTCAAAATTTCCTTTAATCCACATATGCTTTTACTCTAAACCACCACCCCCACCCCACACCTTTTCAATATAATGTAGAGATGAAGAATTTGTTTTCTGGAGTAAGACTACCTCTTTTACAAACTGTCATCCTGGGCAAATTTTAATAATTCTTTGGGCCTTCATTTCCTCATCTATTAAGTGAGGTTATTATTGAGGATTAAAGGAACTTATGTATTGTGGTAGATAGAAAATAATACCCCACTTCCCCTGCAAGAATGTTGATATCCTAATTCCTAGAACTGCTATGTTATGTAACATGGCACAGGAGAACTAAGGTTGCACATAGAATTGATGTTGCTATCCAGCTGACTAACTAGAGACAGTATCCTTGATTATCAAATGGTCAAAATGTAATCAAAGAATTCCTTAAAGTGGAAGAGGAGGGAGGAGATTAGAGAAAGGTAGTGATGGAAGCAGGCTGAGAGGTGCTATGCTGTTGTCTTCCAAGAGCAGGAGGGGCTTGATCTGGGACCGCAGGGGGCCTATAGCCACTGAAGAAGGCAGGGAGATGGATTCTACCCTAGAGTTTCCAGAAAGGAACACAGTCTTATGGATAGTTTGATTTTGGACTTTTGACCTTTCATACTGCAAAGTAATACATTTATGGTGTTTAAACTACAAAGCCTATAGAAATTTGCTAACATAGCAATAGAAAAATAATACATATAGGGCCTCTCTGGTGGTGCAGCGTGTTGAGCACCGCACTGTGAAGCATCCACGGCACAGCAGTGCGGGTTCATTCAAAATGACCTGGCCAGGGAGGGGACCCACATGGCACAGCAGACCTCTCCTGTCTCTCCTGCTGCTCCCCTCAGCAGTGTATTTCAGTTGATCTACCTGTTCTGCTCCCCACTCTGTCTCAGGTGAACTTTCTCACCCACACCTCTGGCCTGTACCCCAGCTCTTGTATGCATAAGTAAATATTTTAAAAAAATACATATAGAACAGCAGTGATTATGCTACTTAGCTACAGTAAGCACTCATTTGTATGAACTATTACTATTTCTTAGCACTATATTGTCTTAATATTATTTGTCTCATTTTAAACTTACTTCATACGTTAAAGTCACATGTGTTTGCTACAAGATTTAAATTCCTTAGGATGCAGAAACTTTATATTTTTCTAGCATAAGGCTGACATAAACTAGTCAAGGAATACTTAGAGTTGATAAGTTGTATCAGAAATAAATACTTTGTTAATTTGAACTTTAAGAGACTGGAGGCCTGAGACACTGAGTGATTTCAGGCTCTGCTCCACACTTAGTGGATGGATGTGAGTAAGACCTGGAATCTCACTGTGCTTCAGTTTCCCTCTGGTCAGAATTTATTCTGCAATAGCTTTCCTATTCTAAGATTTCTAGATTCAGAGAAACAGAGCAGCCTGCTTAGTTCTTGCTTCTTTTAACTCACAAACTGTAGAAATGGGCTGATAAGATAGTATGTCTATTAGAACTTCAGAGAGATGTATATTATAGTCTTTTTTACTCTGTGCAGTTCATTCTATGATGCATATGTTTGTCTCTTCAGATCTTTTCGTGCAAAAAGTCATACCGGATAAAAGGTGTTTTTCTAGAAGTGTCCAGTGATATCATCCAGAATGAAAATATAACAAACATCTGAATTGGAAAGAAAACACATCCTGAGTTAGAGTGGTTTAATCGTCCTACATCTCAGGCATCAGAGCTCCTTAGGGAAAAATAGTATACATACATACACACACAAAGAATACAACACTTTTTTTTTAATGCAAAGTAAGGTTCAAAGACACTTTTAGGCTTGGAGTAGAACCTTTGCTAGCTTAAGTGGATCACCACACACACAGACACACGCACACAGACACACGCGATGAAGGGACGACAGAGCACCAAACAGAATGCTGATGTATCTGCTCCCGTGCTTCAAAAAATGTACAGACAAAAGAGTGGTAACTGTTCTCTGAAAAACGTAACAAAGGAATTTACAAGGTATTAACAAAGGAATTTGAAAGGTATTAACAAGGCAAGAAACAATGCATACCTGTAATTAAAACCAATTTAGTAGTACAATGCACCAAGTGTGCTCTTGTTATGTCCTTGGCGATCAGGTAGGTAAGAATTTGCTACTGTAAAGCACATAAAGCATATTACAGGCTTCACTGATAGATGAACACAAAGGAGCTGTAGCTATGTGAAAACAAGGCAGTTCAGAGTTGGAGGGAATTAATCCAGTGCTTCCTGGGCAACTGAACCTCAGGAAGGGGATGGCACTGGCGTTGCCTAGAGCCACGGTGAGGGTGGTGGGCTCACAAGGCTGACCCCAACTTCTTCTTGGATTGCCTTAGGTCAGCACGTTGGCATGGGGCTATGAGTGTTGATTCTGAGATTTTCTAGAAATAGTCTTCTCGCTTTCTTGGTACAGGGTCTGTTCTTCTATACTCTCAAGGAAGCTTCCAAACAGACCAACCCCCGAATGGCAGAATTGATCCTGCAGGCCCCGAGAGATTCTTTCTGAGATTCTCCCTAATGTGACGGGCTTAGTAGTCAATGCTGGTACCAGTATAAGCATCTTTAGTAGTGTCTTCCTTTTTTACCTTTACAGCATACAGTAAGTAGTAGCAGAGCACATCTGCATGGTAATACAGTTATGCTAACTGGGTCACCTTATTTGCATTTTGATTACTGCTTATTTAGAAGCCACATTGAGAAAAGAGCTTGATATCAGGAGCTTAAGTGCATGTGTGTCTATAAATATATGTATAAATAGATATATGCATATTTACTGGTTTGTAAAAGATCAGTCCAGTATGTACTCGTGTTTCATGGACATATGTGTACGCGTCTGGCCATGTATGGACGTTGAGATTATAAATGTGGTCCTGGAATCTAATTATTCTTCTCCGTGTTCTGTCACCTACTGGATGATACGGTGTCAGCTTGAGAAGTCACTTTGGTAAATATTCCGCTGTTATGTAGGCTCTCTTTACATATGGGAAAGGTGCTTTGTTTTAAGAGCTTTATTGGGTGACTTTTCTCAAACTGCTCCTAGGTTCTATTTGAATTCCTTCTACAGTGCGCACACATGTGACGTGTGCAGGCATACACACACAGAGATGCCGAGAGTGTGCTACAAAAGCTTTCTTCTTTGCAATAGAAGAGGGGAAAAAAAAAAATCACAGAAACTGAGACCCATCATTAGATAGATCTCCTAATCTTTATCTCTAGTAGTTCAGTCAGACGAGCTAATACCATGATGATGGCTTTGAAATCTCTTAGGAATTGGATGAGGAGAAGTGATAGTGATGAACTCCCAGCTAATAAACACAGAGTGCTTATTTCGGCAGAATGATCAATTTCTAGATGTCCTGAGGCTTGTCTGATACAGTTGATTTACTCATCCTCGCTTACCTCACTAATAAAGCCAAAGTCCACCATCAGATTACAGAGGTGCCTGGGATTTCTTAAAGGGGCAGAGAAAGCTAAGGTAGCATTCATCACATCCCAGGGAGCAGCCCTTGCTGCCCACGGTCCTTGAAACCCAGCTGCCTTCCTCACTGGTACGCTACTCAATAGACTTTGGGCTAGTACAGTAATACAGACAATTAATTTGTTATCTTGTTAGTGGAAATTTAATGCAATGATCTAAAAGAACTCTTACATATTGTGATAAACTTTAGTGCCTCTGGGCGACTCCCCTTGCGTTGGGCTCATTTCACATCTCATCCATTATGTAAATGAGATTTGGAAATAGTTGAGTTTCACTAATGTAGCTCAACTCTGATGGATTGGAGAGAGTCAGTCCTACTGAAACTAATGAGGTTAAATGCATCTCAACATTTCTTTCTACTTGGTTGATTATGCAAGCCTCTGTTCATGAAATGGGATATAGTGCATTTTTTTTTCAACCACCCTCTAAGGAAATTTCACTGTTGCTAGACCCCAAAGTGGCTCAATATAAGTTTGGTTTAGATAATGTGCCGGTCCCCAATATTGCATGGTGCAAAGGTAGAGTTGGAGGATGACGAGCTACTATGTGCAACAAGACTAAGATTTAAGCTAAAAGGGGAGTATTTTAATAATGCCTCTAAGGGCATCTCTCAGTCATCCAGAGAAGAATGAGGGGAAACTTCCAGAAGTGGACAATGGAAATGTGCAGCCTTTGGTGCAGCATGGGTTCAGAAAAGGAGCCATAATTATTGGGGAGGTTTGGAACTGGCAAAGAGACTACTGCATTTGATTCAAAGATTATCTGGAGTCAGTCTGGTTACTGAGGCCCTTTAATCTAGAGACAAAGGATGAGGACTTTTCTACTCTACATTTCATTTGGAAGGCCAAGAACTGGGAGTTCTAAATGGGGGCAGGATGCTATTTAAAAAAAAGGTGCAAGCATTTCAAAAAAAGCCATCTCGAACTATCCAGTGTCATGGCATTGGGGGAGGTGAGGATGAGGTGCTAGTTCAAAATAAAAAAAAATGTGGAAAATTTTTTAGTTTTTATTTAAAAGGGTGGTGCATTGAGAAAAATGGAACAAAGATATGGAGACAGAAACATACTGATTATGACATATTTAGAGAGCACACATATTAGCCAGTAATTAAAAATACATTACTTACGAGGGAAAGAATTTTAAGTGAGTGGATGGTTTTAAGTGAAGTCATGATTTTGGAGTTGGAAGGTCCTTGGTTTAAATCTCAGCTGTCACTTAACTAGGTATTGGCTCTCAAGCAAGTTATTTAACTTCACAAAGTTTCACTTTCCTTATTAAAAACAAGTTTAATAAACCACCTGTGTATAGGAAGGCGGAGATTAAATGAGGTAATTAATATATGTAAAATGCTTAGCACAGTGCCTGCCACAGGGAAGGAGCTCCAAAGATACCCGTTAATAAAGAGTACAGGATGGGGCCTCCCCTGGTGGCGCAGTGGGTTGAGCAGCGCACTATGAAGCAAACCGCAGCCACTTGCAGCATGAGTTCGATCCCTGCTGCCGGCCAGGGAGGGGGACCCACATGGTGCGGCGGACCTCTCCTGCTGTGCCCGCTGCTCCCCTCAGCAGTGTACTTCCATTGATCTGCCTGTTCTGCTCTCCGCTCTCTGTGGTGAATCCTCTCACCCCCCCCACACCTCTGGCCTGTACCCCAGTGCTTGTATGCATAAATAAATAAATCTTTAAAAAAAAAAAAAGAGTACAGGAAACACCAGGTATTTTGTAAGGTGAATAGAATGGAGGCTACCAGATGCCTGACTGAGGGCTGGCAATTTGGAGATGAGGTTGCTGGCCGAGTAATCACCCTATATAGGCCATCTTAGCCACTAACTCTCTGAAAGCTCAGACCCCAGTAAAAAAGTTTGTCAACTCTTAAATATTCAACTTGATGCTACATTTTCAATAAGTTGCTGGTGACTCTTTTATTCTTGCATTAATTTACTCTGCCAAAGTTTCAGTGCCTACGTTGAACACAGCTACTCCAGGTCCTTGGGGGGACCCTTAAAGCATAAGAAACAGTCCAGTCTTTGGGTAGTCAAATATTTAGTTGAAGAAACTAGTGCAGACACAAGAAATTTAAATAAAAATAACAATCTCCCCTGAGCTGAAAAGATCACCCACATTACCTTCCACTGCAGCTGGGACCACACTAGAGATTTACTGGGGAGCTTTTAACTAGCGTATATTCTAGAACAGTAGTTTAAAATGGAATTTATGAACTGTATAACTCAAATACACCATAAATTATTCATCCAGTTCATTAAGAATAAGAATTTATATCATTAATTGTTCTTTATAACATAGTACATGTTATTATTTAGATACCATGAAAAAGTAGCAAATACAAACATTTTTCTAGAAAAGTGGTTTAAGGAGTTTAAAGAGTTAGCTCTGAGTCCATGTTCTTTTTATTCGAATCATAGTTCTAGTGGCTACTCTTTGTCTGTCTGAACCTGGGCAACTTATTTAACCTCTCTGGGCCTGAGTTTTCTCATCAATAATGGAATTAATAATAGTACCTATTGCTTAGGTTTAAATGTGAGAATACCAAGATAGATCTATATCCTCATAATGTCAGTGACAAATATGGAAGTACTAATTTGTAGTACTCTGCGATAAGGACAGTCAGGTCATACAGAAGAGGCACAACTACCCCAGGGAATGAGTGACATTTCTCTGGAAAGGACTTCACTCAGGAGGTGACATTTTACTTGGGTCTTCAACAATTTGGAAGTATTAGGAGCTGAAATATGGTGAAAGATATTCTAGGAAGAAGACCACGAAGGCGCAACACATAAAGTAGAAGAGGTACTTGGGAAAAGGCAAGAGTTTTTGTGTGTTGACAGTTGTTTCCAGGGTGGGCAGGTGAAATGTAACAGAAGCTGAAGCCTGTGCCAGGCTGGGAATTGTGTTAGGAATCCAATTGTGTTGGATTTCTATGAATAATGGGGGGTCAAAAAGACACACAAACAATAAGTTTTTCCAGCCAGGGAAAAGAAGTGGTTACTTTAGGACCAACCAACTGTCCTTGGTTGCAGATCAAACAATCACAAGCATAGCTTTTCATCCAGATCGCCCCACAGCTCTACAAAGAAGATGATGTGAACCACATTTCATAGGAATATGTGACTGATAAGTACACCCAGGGTCTCCCAACAGCTAAGCTTTAGCAGAAACTTGAACACAAGACCTCCTGGCAGTGCTGTCCTTAAACAGCCTTCCTTCTCCATGGTGGTCAAAAACCAGGTTTACATTTTAGATTCTGGACCCCAAAGTAGGAGGCATACTGTTATTACTATGTTTGTTAGGCCCTGTAATCTTGACTTCTCGGTAAGATAATTAATGAGCTGAGTGAGCAAAGAGATTGTCTTCTATTTCCAACAGTGCCTCCCCACCCCCCGGCACAGGGCTCACAAATGATCACCTGATCCACCAATGCGTGTTTAATGGAATGGCACCACTATTCAAAGAGAAACAAGATGGTGTTTTGATCAGTCTAACTACGATGGGATCTGTGAGAATTATAAATAAGAGTCTGTGATTTTATGATTTGAGCATTCATGGTAGAAAGAAGAGCTATTTATTAATCCATTTCAAGAAAATGAAACACAGAGAAGGAAGTGTTTAATCGTTAGTACCTTTAATTCTCAAGTAAATGATGTTACGGGAGAACCACTCAAGATCTGTAGCCCAGCTGTCTAAATCAGAGAGTGAGGCAGGAGAGATCACCGAACGGACTCCATGCGTCCAGCGGTGAGGAAACAGAGGCTGTGAGTAGTCACACCAGGTGTGTGTTGGTGATGAAGCTGTCCCAACACGAACCTCTGGACCCTGGTCCTCTTCCCCAGTCATTAAGAGCCGCCAGGTCTTTCATGTAATTTGCTTGCCCAGGTGCCTGACTTCCAAGTTGTTTTGCTTATTTTACTTAATGATTGAGAAGGTCCCATTAGGGGACGTGATGAAATGAGATGGGAATAGAGTGGGCTGGGTGGGCAGCCCTTGGCTTTTGATCTTAACTTCAAGAGAGAAAGAGCAAACAGAGGCTTCTGACATCAATAGAAGTCCTTGGTAATAACAGAAGCGATCAGACTATGGTTCGGTCTTTGAAAGAAGAGAAATCAGTGGAAGTGTCCATTAGCCACAGGTGGCATTTGGCTACCAGATTGCCAGACGGGATTTTTGGAGCCACCTGTCTCTGTCACTGGTGGGAAACCATGTACCAAGTTTGAAAATCACCCTCTATGCAATGACCCCCTTTCTTTGGAGGGGATTCCCAGATGCTAACCCACAATGCCCTTGGTGTTCACAGAACTTGGAGTTTCAAACTCCTAAAGCTGGAGTGTGCCTTGGTGATCACATTCCTGCAGAAAGAAGAAGGTGGGAACGCCGTGAAGAACCTAGTTTGCAGATTCCTCATATTCACCTCCTGGTGACCACATTTATGAGAGGGGAAGGTCTGGGAGATGCTTGCCTCAGGTCTGCCATTGGCATTTCTGGTTCTCTCCCTTTTCTGAGAAAGGGTACCATGGTCAGGACTACCTTTGTGGGGTCCCTCTTCCTGTTTTTTCCTGCCTCTCAAAAGCATAGAGCACTGCCTGATTGTGGTGAAAATCAATTCAGAGTCCTTTTATCTCCACATTAAACCCCCAGATCCAGCTGTTTTTATATGAGAGTCCCTGCAGGCTGGGCCTGGTCGAGTGACCGTTTGTGAGGAAACAAAGGAAATGAAAAAAGGCTGAAGATGGCAGCTTTTGGAGGTGGGTATAGCAATTTCAACAGAGGAGGAAGAAAAAACTAAAAGATGGCATTTCCATGCAGCCACGAAAGGGGATGGAGGACTCCTTCCTTTCCTTGAACAATAAAGCTCCTGCTAATTTTAACCAGAGTCAGTTCTAAAAAACCTGCAGTTGACAATGAGTCACTGGCCCTCCAGGGAACAGGAGGGGTGTGTGTGTGTGTGTGTGTGTGTGTGTGTGTGTGTGTGCGTGCACGCACGCTTGCTCGCACACCAGTGTGTATAATCTCACAGTGCCCAGAGCCCTGGAGATCCTGGAACACTTCAGTAGCACAGGCCAGATTCATTAAAAACCCTGGCTACAGGCCAGCAGTTAAAATTGAAGCAGCATATTTATTGCATTTTGTTCAAATAAATCTGAAAACGTGTGAATCATATTCCTTGGAGAGATTGGGAGAAGAAGTAAACAACATCAGGCTAATACTTACAAGCCGTGGCGGAGAGAGAACAAAGATACAGAAGGTTCCGCTACCACAGAAACTCACTGAGATACTGCCCCTGCGTAGGTGGGGGTTGCGGGGACCACACTCACCCCAGTTTCCCCACTGGCTCCAACCTGGCCACAGTGCCACTCCAGGGCAGGTGGCTCCACCCTGTGCCCTGGGTTCTTCAGTTGTGATCCATGGAGCTTAGCCATCCTGCCTTACCAGCCTCTGCTGTCTCCTGGCTGCTGCTGTTGCTGGCATGCTGCTTTCGAAAGGCAGCTGCAGAAATGAGGTTCAATTATGGGCTTTCCTAAAATAGTGGATATCTAAGGGAAAACCTCCCCACCCCCACAGCCCCGTTCACATGAAACTTGGCAAGAGCTCAAACTAATTATTTGCCTCTCTAACGAAAAGAAGTAGCCGGTCACCTTTATCATGCTTGGGCTGTATTTTCTTTTGTTGCTTCATATCTCTCAGGGATGCGTGCGTGATGGTTTTAGGGAGTCAACTCCCTCTGGTTGGAGACTGGACGACAGTCTTTGGGCCTCAGTTTCCTTAAGTGTAAAATGGTAATCATTGTTCTCATATGCTATTTACCACATCTGGCAGAATGAAACATCTTATAAAACAACTAACTCAAGATTCCCATGACCAAATGTCAACAGTCCTTTCTTCCTCTCTGTTAGAGAGGATTTATGGGCATACCTATGTACGTACAATGATCTACTTTTCTCAGTACAATCCGAGATTATTTCCACAGCACAATTTTGCCATGGGCTCAGCTCCTCAATGCCTGGCATTAGACATGTGCTTATTGGTGTTGAACCTCGATAAAGGCAGATTAACAGCTATGAAGTGTGGTCCAATACTCCTCCTTTACTTTTCACAAACATGTCTGTTTATGCATCTTCAAAAGCCTTCTAAACCTTCCTAAAATTATAACAGGCTAGGGGACAGTGGGGTGATTGGAAGCATGCTGATGGACCCCCAAAGAAAGTAGGTGTATTCTTGTTATATTTTAGGTCTTGGAAAAGGCAGGGTGCTTCTAAGCACTGCATGTGTGTTAACTAAGGTTAGGTTTTTAGGTGGAGGTGTCTGGTGACGGGGATAAAGGCAGATCAAACCTAGTCACCAGCTGCACGGAACCTGCAAACAGGCAAGCTTCTGAACCGGGGCCAAAGTGTGAGAAGCCTTGATGCACCCACTTGAACATCCATCTTGTTCAGATCCCCAAAGAGTGGCAAAGACTCTTGAGAAGTTGGTCTCAGTGCTCAGCACTGGCACTGGTCAGGGAATGCCTGATGCCGAGGCAAAACCAGCAAAGTCTCCCCACTGACGTGTGAGGCCTACATTCCAGTTCCTAAAACTTCATCTCACAGTTGTGCCAACAGGAGTAACAGCAGATACATGTGTTGCACGCATACTGTATGAGAACACCCCCAATCCTTTACATATATTAACTCATCTCAAATTTACAACGGCCTATCTGGGAGGGGTGTTATATTTATTCCTGTTTTACAGAGGAGGAAAATGAGGCACAGAGAAAGGTAAGCAATTCCTCTGTGTCACCACAACTAGCATTTGAATGCACATAAGCTGTCTTCAAAGACTTGACCGTAAACAATGACATGTGGTCTTGGCTTCTTGGATTTTTGACCATCCGAATAATTGGACACTTGGTTACCTTTGTGTTCTGGTTTCCTAAAAGTGTGCCAGGAGGAAATTTATAAGTAGCCACTAGACCAGAGGTAAGAGGAAGCTAAATTAAGTTTGCTAGTTAAGCAAGAGCATCGTTATTAATCGACTTCTGTCTACATGAACCATGTCTCTGATTGCATGAGCTCAAATTGAAGTATGCTGCCTTGAATTATTTTTTTCTATATGGGGTGGTGTCATCCCATCAGTACATCCTCCTCCTTTGCCCTTTAGTAGTAGGATGAGGTAGAGCTAGAAGACTGACCAGTGAATGAACCAGAGCTAACGGGTGAACAAGGGAATGAAATTGATTCATTCTTTCAATCTCTACCACCTTGCCATAATGGAAGGCCACAGGTGGTCTTCACAAACCCCTTCAGCCTACATTCTGGCTGCTGACTGTACAGCTGACACTGGCCTCTCCCATTTCTGCCACTTTGGAGAATTTGAGTCTCAAAGCTCAGTGATTCATTTGCTGTTCTGCCTGGGAATTCAGGGGGGAAAAAACTTCTGCCAAACATCATTTGCTACTTGAATGAAAAAAGGAGTGGATTATTGAATTAAGGCAGAACCTGAGAAGAAACCAAGTTGTTTAAACACATCTGTGTATTCCCAAGTGTCTTGGCCACCACATGCCTTTTCTTGAATGTAAATTTAAAAACAGAACAGGGAGTAAACTGGTGGGTGAGTTTTGTCTGTCAACCACAACCATTAGAGCTTTAGACTTCACAGCATGAGTGAGGATGTCCACAATTCACACAAAAGCAAGGATGTAAGTGGCTGTTGCTTAAAAACAATGAGAAACTGTCCTAACTGGTCCCTGTCTAAGTGACTCTCTAGATCCACAGAAGTTCTACAGAGTGGAGGCAATCTGATTTTCATAGCACCATTCTTTTTTTTTAAAAAGATTTATTTATTTATGCATATAAGAGCTGGGGTACAGGCCAGAGTCACGGGAGGTGAGAGGATTCACCAGAGACAGAGTGGGGAGCAGACAGGTAGATGGACTGAAATACACTGCTGAGGGGAGCAGCAGACGAGGCAGGAGAGGTCTGCTGCGCCATGTGGGTCCCCTCCCTGGTCAGGGATCGAACTTGTGCTGCTGTGCCATGGATGCTTCATGGTGCAGCGCTCAACCTGCTGTGCCACAAGGGAGGCCCCATAGCGCCACTCTCAACATGAGTTATCAAAGGTAAAACGGTGCCATCTTGACCACTGGGAATGGTGGTAGGGTACAGGGATTGTACCTGGCACAAGCCACCATCCTATTCTCTACTATCACATGGGATTTCTCAACCCAGAGACTTCTGATTTGGTTATGAGCTTGACAGATGCCATCCTCCTATCTCTTAGAAATACCAACCAATACCCACTGCTGCCCCCCAGAATTGCAGTGTCAGGTGTACTCATTGTGCTGTTTATTTTCTGATGCTTTGACATTTGTGTCCTTGCTGGTCCTGGAGAGAGCATCCCTCCCAGGGCTAACTAGTTCCTACGGGCAGCCAAATGACTCCCTGAAGAGCATACCTTTTATTGCAAACCAATCCATCTAGGCCCTATATTCACCAACTACTTTCTTTATGGAGCTTTTGCAGGTTCAGTCATTATCCCCCTACCCTAATATCACCCCAGGGCCAGGTACCAGGCAACTAGGAACAATCTTTATACCCCAGAGTCTGCTGAAATGATTCAAGCCAGCCAATCCTGCTAGCTTGTTCCTCCCCAAGAAAATTACAATAAAGGCTTTGCCCTGGTGTTGCCCCATGTGGCCCTGCAAAACACAGGTGTGAAATGCTGTGCCTCCCGTTTCTGGGGATTCGCATGTAGAAAATTCTGTGACAATCATTTTCAAGCCTGAATGTCTTAGCAAACCCAATTAAAACAAATCCCAGGTGCATTTTAACACACTATGATTCATGCCCTTTCCTAAACCTCCCCAACTCCTCTGAATTAAGGCTGGAGAATTAAGATCACTCTCAACTATTTCTTTACTCTTTAATATAGGATCTTCATTTAAAAATTTTTTCTGTAAGGATATTTATTCTCCTAAGATCTAAGATCTTTCCTTTAAAGCAAATTTTACAAGTCTGTAACAATATTATCAGCAACCACAGCAACAATAGCTAACAGGTATACAGCATTTCTAGAGTAAGCATTCCCATGGATTATTTTCTTTAGTTCACAGTCTCCATCTGTGGTCTCCAGAGAATAATGGATAGCCCAAGATCACACAGTCAGAGAGATGTGCATTCACACCTGTGGGCAATCTGATTCCTGAGACTCTACACAGGGCTAGCGCACGCTGAGGGTCGGCTGCACCTGAGAGGCAATGCAGGCACTCCTGGAACAGGTCTAGGCAAGCCTGGTCTGTAAGTCAGCTATTGGCCAGCAGACTCTCACCACCCCTGAGAGAAAAAAGAGGTTGCACCTTTGTGCAAATAAAGTATGACATTGAACATATTGTTTAGTCCACTGTTCTTTCTTGTTGTTGTTGTTGTTGTTTTTCTCTAGGGAGACTGGTGGAGAAGGAAGCACTTTGGAAACTTCCACTAAGGGACCATGTTCTTATCTTGGACTCATGGAGCACACTTTGAATACAAAATGGCTTAAGCTGTCCCCATACTCTCTAAAGCACTGGGGTTGCTGCTTTGAGGACTCTTGTATTAGAGATTAGTCTTGATCACCTTGCTGGTTTGTTTGTTTAATTACTGCTTAAGTCTTTATTAGTAGGCACCTATCACAGTGTTAAGTCTCTTCTATCCCAGAGGCCAATGATTTAACAGCACAATCCTGTTCTAGTGAAACCAGAAACATCCTTTGTGACATACCTTTCCACATCATATATCTTACCCCTATCAGTTCATAGTCTGTCTAATTTGAGAACTGCTGAGTTATTTTTGTGCCTCTCCACAGCGTCCATGGCAGTAGATTGTTTGATTTAATTACAGAGATTATACTTTCTTACTGAATATCTTATTTGTAATTCTATCAGCATCTAATTATAAAATTAACATTTGCCTTTTAAAATGAGAACTTAGTCAAACACACGATATGGTAAACTTAAAGTTTTCTAAGCAAATAGACATTATATTAACTGTTCTTACAACAACAAAACTCAGTCCTAAAGGCAATGGGAGGGAGCTTTGGGAGGTGATGAAGGTGCGTGTGGTTTTGTTGGTGGGTGTGACTTCACACATGTATACTAATGCTCAAATACACCTTAAATATGTACTGCTTCTTACATGTAAACTATACTTGAATAAAGAGGTTAAAAATCTTGCTATAAAACTGAAAAACTTGGGCCTCCCTGGTGGCACAGTGGGTTAAGTAACGCACGAGGAGGCAAACTGCCATAGCTACAGAATGAATTCGATCCCTGCTGCTGGCCAGAGAGGGGACACACAGGGCACAGCAGACCTCTCCTGCCTCGCCAGCTGCTCCCCTCAGCAGTGTGTTTCAATCTGCCTGTTGTATTCCCCACTCTGTTTCTGGTGAATCATCTCACCCCTGTACCTTTGGCCTGTACCCCAGTGCTTGTATTCATAAATAAATTAAAAAACAAAATAAAACTAAAAAACTTGAGTTTTACCTTTCTTCAGACTCAGCCTAAGTTCACACCACTTATGTCAGCCATGACTTTGAGAAATTATTCAACCCTTTCAAAGGGTTTTCTGCTGTTACTATTAGTAACATCCAAATCTATAGATTGTTGTCAGGGATAAAAATAAATAAAGTAAATACATAATTTAGCGTAATATCTGGCACATGGTAAGTATTTACCTAGCATTTGCAAGTACTATTGCTTATGCTGTTCTTCTTTTCAGGTAAGTGTAGATAGAGAGGAGTGTTCTTGGTAAACCAATGTCAGTGTCCTATGTTTTATGTTTTGATGAACTTCTGGATTGCCTTCGTGAGTGCTTAGCTATTTATTTAAGGAATGAAGACATAGTTCAACATTTGCCTAAGCCAAAAAATATCATGGATATATCACTGCTATCTTGTTTCTCAAAAGTGCTTTCTAAAAAGCAAACTCTGCATGCTCAGTGTGTGTGTGAGGATGAGTGTGTGAGTGAGTGTGTGTGTGTGTTGGGGGGGTGTTTGCACCGCAAATGTAATTTGGGGATCATCAACTTTTATGGATTTCTCAGGCCCAGACTTCCTCCTTTACCGAGTCGTAGAAGTGGGCCACAGGTGAGGTCAAAATCCCCAGATGATCAGAGACTGAAGCACATGCAGGCCCAGGCTAAGTCTGCTGCTGCCTCACACAGCCCAAATCTCCAGAAGACTTGGAGTTCTTGCTCATGGAATTCATGACCAACGCTTTTTGGGGTGAACTAATTGTGGATGGAGAAGGAGGGACTGCAGGGCAGGGAGTGCATGGAGAACACAGACGTGGTGAAGGGCTCAAGACGCTTTTCCATGACCAGGGACTTCTCCTTTTCTCTCCCTCCTGCTGTGCTCAGTAACAGCCCCTGAGGCAGGTGACTGTGGTTAACAGGCATTGATCTGTGTACCAAAGGAAAGACCACAACCGATCGGAGGAAAAGACATGTGATTAAACAGTTCACTGGCAGCTGGCACCAAAAAAGGGGCTTGTACGAGGCAAGAGCAGCGTGGAGAGGATGAGTCTCAGAAAACCTGAAACGGGTTCCCAGCAACGTAGCACACATGCAAGTCACTCTCTGGCTCTAGTTTATACGTCAAACAGACCAGGTCAGCAATTCCTAATCGGTCTCATCCCTGATTCACAGAGAAACCCAAATAAGATCCTAGATGTGAACACTCCCATGAAACACACACACACAGACTTGGGTTCTTGGGTGACTGGCAGCAATGCCCTTCTGAAGCTGTAAACACTAGCCAAGGGCCTGAGCAAGCCTGTGACTGATAACAAATGGGACTGAATGATAACAAAAGCAAAAATGTCCCTCAGACAAGAAACAAGCGTGACACAACCCCCCATGCCCTCTTAAAGCTATTGCGACTACTGAGCCATCCACTGAGGTTATATGATGCCCCATAAAAAACCAGCACAATCGTTATCTTCTCACCGTGGGGGATATGGTTCCACTCCATGCTTCGGGCCACATGCATCTGAGATGGAGGCCATTTCTCCAAGACAGAGCTGCTAACCTGGCATACACCTGGGTTGCCACGGGGAACCTGGCAGCCAACACCTGCTGCTGCAGCTGCAGACCGCGCTTCCCCGTTGGCAAACACCAAAAAGCATTTTGTGAGGTTGGCTGCAGGGCCCAGTGCTGGGAGTGAAACTCCTTCTCGAGCCCCCGTCTGTACAGTTGGCAGCTGGGAGGAAACACAGCTCTTCCTGCACCCTCCCTTCTAAGAACATGACTTCTGAGGAGGCCTCATTAAAAGAAATGTTGCCACCACAGTGCAAGGCGGCAGTCGCCTCCCCAGGCTCCTCTGTTTTCTCATCTGTGGAAGGGGGCTCCTGAGTGAGGCGCCGAGACACAGCCTGCCTCCCCTTCACAGTTCTGCTGTCAGCTGCTCGGACACGTTGGGCTCCACGCCCCACTGGCCTGCAAAGGAAGGAGGCAGACGTGGCTTTCCCCTCCTCCTCGGTACAGACCACCACGCCCAAGCCAGGATTGGGCCTGCAATTCCCAGCTGAGAGGGCAGTGAGAACCCCGTCTTCAGCTAAAAGACAACTGGGAATTGTGGGATTTATTTTTGCTTCCCCTTTATATCTTGAGAGAGCATCATTATCTCCACTTCTCTGAGGAAGAAATGGAGGCTTAGATATCTCAGAGATTTTTGCCTGAGCTAAGAAACAGCAGGAGCTGGAAAATAGAAGCCTGTTATATCAAATTCAAGTCTTAGCTCTTTGAATGCTCTCCAGCTGTTCTTTGGGAGAGGGACAGTTTGTGATCTCTGACATCGTCACCTCCTGAGGGCAGATCTGGTCTGCTAACAGGGAAGCTCCTTGGAAGTAGTCTGACTTAATCCCAACAGTGGATGGGGAGGAGGAGCTAATGCTTTGGTCAAGTCAGGGTGCGATATACACACCTGGCCACTGAGGAAGGTGCCTGCTATTGCAGGGCCTGGCTAGAATCGTATCACTGCCGTTAAGTTATCACCGAGATTTTATGCCATTGTTAAATTAGTTAAACAAGGAGGCCAGCAGATGAGATGATTTCAATGTGCTAGTAGCTTATATAAGCAAATGCTGCAAAGTTGAGAAATCAAAACCTAAAGACCATCAGTCACAAGTAACCAAATAATGCAACTGTCTAAGCAATAGCCAAGCAAATTGCTCCCTTGCTGTGTTTCTGCTTCTTTTCTCCAAAAACCTTCCCCACCTCCTGTTGGTGGTGAGCATCTGAACCAATTCTGGCCTTATTAAACAGGCAAATTATAGCCAGCCATGTTAATTTAGAAAAGAAAATTCCTCCTTTTTGAATGTCTAATTATCATACCAACAAGTGTGTGCATACACCCTCACAATGGTAAGAAAGTGAGAAATGAAAAAAAAAATCAGTTCTGATATGGGAAATACTCGATGGGAGAGCTCTGGAAACCAGGTCCTGGTACAAAGGATTTCTGTAGAGACATAAAGGAAGATGGCTGGAAAGCAATGGAGAAACATCTGATGTTCAGGCTGGGGGATGTAAGCTTTATCTGGTAGACTCTCTGGAGTCAATATAAGTTCTTGAGAAGGAAAATAATCATCAAAATGGGATTTTAAGCAGTATTGATATTTTCTTCCATCTCATTATTAAGTCCTGAAAATGTGTATTATTTTATAGTAAGTAAGTGTATTTCGAGGAAGACAAATGAAAGAGTACACTCATCTAAAATAGTATATCATTACATAGAATCAGATAAAGAGATAAAGCAATGGCACAAAACAAATGCGATTCATTGACTGGGACCAGTTGGAACTGAGACAGAAATGAGCTGACAGGATGGAATGCTAACTTAAACAAATGGCGTGGCTGAGTCCAGAATTTTCTCCACTTTGTGTTTATGAACGAGATCTATAACTGGAGGCAGATCACTGACTTCTCTTACTTATTCACTTTTAAAGTCCTTTGCCACAGATCAGCTATATTCCTGGTTTGTTCTCTGCTTATGATGATGGAGAAGCTGATCGGGATTGTTCCCACTGTCATTAATGATGTTTTAAAAATAACATTGGGCCTCCCTGGTGGCTCAGTGGGTTGAGCACCACACTGTGAAGCATCCTCAGCACAGCAGCGCCGAGTTTGATTCCTGGCCAGGGAGGGGACCCACATGGTGCGGCAGACCTCTCCTGCCTCGCTCGCTGCTCCCCTCAGCAGTGTATTTTGGTTGATCTACCTGTTCTGCTCCCCACTCTGTCTCTGATGGATCCTCTCACCTCCCACGCCTTTGGCCTGTACCCCAGCTCTTGTATGCATGAATAAATAAATCTTAAAAAAAAATAACATTGGCAGTGAACAGAAGAAAGAAAACCATTCTTCAATCGAAGCTGAAAAGTGAGGGAAGTGAGCTTTACAGTTCAGAGACTCCACAGGGTACAGCAGCAGAGAGAAATATGTGCTCACCCATGAGTAGATTCTGAGATTTCACTGCCTGGGCATGCAAAGAAATCTGTTACAAGCTGGGTACAATCGACCTGAGGCCACCACTCTTCACGCCTACAAGAAGGAAGCGTGGTGCAAACAGGGAGGTGGAACTAACAGGTGGAGCAAGTTAGTTCTCGGGAGAGCTGGTGCTCATCCTGGTTCTTTTTCTACCTACCTGAAGAGTTAGTGGGAGTGTCTAGATTCCTGTTTCCTCACTGGTGAGAAAGCTGAAGACTACTTCCAGTGTTAATAGCCTCTGATTCCATTATAGGCACTGGTTTCATAACAGAAAGTGAAGATCACAAAAGCACGAGTGGCAGAGACTTGTGCGCCTTCTAAACACAGTGTGCAGGGTACGCTGCCTGGGGTAGAATCAGAACAATGCCTATACCCAGCAAAAGTGGAAGAACAAAAGAAAAAAACCAACAACACCAACTTGTAGCATTCCTATGTTTATGGTGTGAATTGAAGGGAAGTCCGATACATGACCCCTGCACTAAATCTCGCTCCAAGAATCCTGGGCTATGCCAAAACTGTGTTCACACCGCCTTGCTTTACACCAGGGGAGGTGTGTCCTGGTATGGGGGCTCTCCATTTCAGCACGATTAGTATTTGAGACAGATCATTTGTTCTATTTTTTTTTTTTGGTGGGGTGGGGTTAGGGGTACAATCCTGTGTCTTGTAGGCTATTCAGCAGCATCCCCAATCTCAGCTCACTGCCGCATTGAGCCTCAGTGTGGCAATAAATGTTCCCAGACATTGCCAAAATCCAAAACTGCCCTGAGGTGAGAATTCCTAGTCCACGTGATACTGTCTCATCCAAAAACTACCAATCGGAGAGCCCAACTTAAAGAAGAGTCTAAATTTAAGAAGAGTCTTCTAGAATTCCTGAAATTTAGAAGAAAGTCACTGCCTCAGACTCGTGGTGTCAACAGACATAGGGATTCCTGTGCAAGGAAATGCCTTTTAAAGATTTCGGGACAGTGCCTTTCAGGTTACTGCTATTTTTGTGATGCTCTCAACCGTGCTATACTTGGGACCTCTGATGCGAAAGGGGATGAGGGGTCTTTAGCAGAATTCCCTTGTAGATGGTTTGACTGCGGGGACTAGGCGGTCTTCTTCATGTGTTTACAGAGGGAAGTGCTTGCTGTGAAGTTGCACCCCAAGCAGGCATCGCCTACATATTGGGTCCATGAGGGTGCCAGGTTGTATAGACTATGTGGGTCACCATGTTCCTTGACGTAAAAGAGTCGAATGAAAGTTGACATACGTAAAAGAGTCGAATGAAAGGGAGTCATCACAGAAGCCCACCGGGCATCTCCATGACAACATCGCCTTTCCACAGCCAACAGGACCAGTGGGCTGATGCACAAAGTCAAGCTCAGGATCCTATAGTACTCATGGACTGGAGACTAAAAAGTACACTTTTCAGTGCTATGTTCAGAGGAGCAAGATTCTTCCTGACTGAGAATAGTGAAAAGAAAATGCACCAAAGACTCCACAGCAATTCCAGAAATATTCCAAAATAATTGTGAGGGCTTGGCAGTTTTGTGGGATATGACATGGCCTCTGGAAACAAGGATATAATATTCAGCTCAGTCAATACTAGTATATTTTGAAATTAATTGACCTGATATATGAGATATGCTGATATGGTATGTATGAGATATGAGGTATGGCATATATGAGATATGCTGCTATCTTATATATCCCAAAAGATTTGTTCTCCTGCCCCCCGCCATGGCAGTGATCCTTTGCTTCCAGAGAAGCAGTGAGAATGAGGACCCCCCACTTTGCTAGTTCTCAATCAAGTTCCCACTGTCCTTCCAAGACCACATTTTCAACTCACCTTTATAGTCATGAAAAAAGTGAAAAGACCCAACTCCTGTCCATGTAAAGGAAAGAGACTCAGCAGTATCTCCTCAGGTAGGCTGACACTGAGGTCCAAGCACTGTGGAGAAGGAACTGCAACCTGCCAGCAGGAGCTGGAGCTGCAGGTAAGAGGGCGAAGACACCCACACAAGGGAATCACAGGCAGCACTTAAAATCTGGCACTGCCCTTGGAAACGTTTACAGGCTTACAAGTGTAATTACAAAGGATAGAGGGTGTGGAGGTAGACGTGAAGGGAAAGAGAAAATGAATGAAAGAACTGTTCCATTCCTGGCCACCATTAATAGCCCTGAATTAGAATAGATCTCAAATGAATAGGAAGAACAGTATTGAGACCCACACTAAATTCCAGGGAACTAGACCTGTGTTTTAAAAACAGGGCCATGTGCTTTGGAAGGAATGCTGTGTGCTTAGCCTTGTTTATAACATGGCAAAGGATTCAAGAATGTAATCTGTTCCTCTTGACAGAAAGGGAGAGAGATATTTAGGTATTTTCCTCACCCCTCCCCCTGGATGCCCCACCCCACCTTTTGTCCTGTTCAGACACCAGACCTGAAAGATAGGACTCTGAAGTGAATTTCTGGCATGTTCTGTGTGGGCCTGTCTTTCATCAGCCTCACTAGATGATGGAATGGCTTTGTTTTTCTAAGAAGAGATCAATGTGCGGAAGTAAAGCTTTTCTGAGGGAGCTTTTCAGACTTGTTGGGTCTGAGGTATTTTAAGACAGGTTTATTTTTTCTGCAGGTGGGAAGTTTTGGATAATGCACAAGAGCCAGACAAGTAAAGCAGAGCATCTCCTTTAACTCTTGTGCCCTGAGTTCATTATGTCTGGGACAAGTTTCCTGCGGATTCCCAGAATGAGTTAACTAAAAGTGAATGGAGCACAGTGAAAAGCCTGAATCTTGGGATCTAATGTCTTCTTTTCTATTGTTTGTGCCACCCTGCATATGATACTGGGCCCTAAGAAACCTCGGTTTCCCTAACTGCAAAAGGAGAAGAGCAATATATGCACTGCAGGAGTTGTGCAAGACTCAAACTCGAACACATCTGTAAGACAAACTAGCAGTGGACCAGCACAAGGGTGCCTCTGAAATGTTATTTCCTTTGTCATTGCGGTTCCTGGGAGCAGGACTGGTGGGGAGTTGCAGAGTTGGAGAAGCCTGTAGAGCAGATCTGTAGCAGCTCCAACTCAAAGAGAATCCCTGCTGTCACTTCCCCAACAGATGGGAAATCCACGCAGGGATGAGAGGAAGGCTCACCTCCTCTGGTGTGGCCAACTCTTACGTGAGAGCACTCACTGGGAAGTGCCAGTTGCCTTCTTCTACTTTTCACTGATGCAGACATTGACATTCAAAAGCAACAATGGGTACAGCTAACACTGACTATGTACTTATTTTGTGCACATACAGGTCTAAGATTTTCGGCCATTATTAGACTTAACTCCCATGATGCACAATCAGGTAGGAATTAATGGTGTCCTCATTTTATGGAGGGGGAAACTGAGGTTATGCGTAAGATCTACAGGCAAGATATCCAACATCTTACCTGGAAAGTGGAAGAGCTGAGACTTGAACCCATGCCAGTCTGACTCCTCATCTATGCTGTAATTCCTAGGCTACACAGCTGCTCTCTAACTTAAGCATTTCGTTTAGTGTTGGATTCAGAGGAGGTGCTGGGCAAATGGAGAATGAAGGAAGGAATGGAAGCACTGACATATACTAAGGAAGTATCCTACTTGCAAAGAACTCAGGGCCTGGACTGTTGCTATCTCCATTTTATGGTTGCCTCAGCCTCATACTGTCTTTCAACTCAGCACCGCTTTCAAAAAGGCAAACTAAGTGCTCTGTCTAGTGTAAAGGTCCCTTGGTGTGTCTGTGTGATGTGTGCATGAGTACACATGGGCTATATGTTATGTGTATGTGTGTGTGGTGTGTATGCTTCTGTTTTATGCATTGTGTTACACCCCACATCAGTCATGTAGATTTTGAGTAGCATCTAAGTTACTGTTTCAGGTCTTTATTATTCCTTTATAACTTCTGTTTCCTTTTTTTGAATGAGAGAGTAAGGTGGAAAGCTACAGAAATTTGGTTTCTTTATCAAACCTAAACATACATGTCTATTTTTAAAAATTATATTTAGTAAGATCTAGACAGATGATTTTTGAACAGATTTTGGAGAAGAGTATTTGGTAATAATCTATTTCCCTCGATCTGTGGTCTCTAAACCTCCCCTCCCCACTCCCTTTCACACCTGTTTCCCATCAGGAGCTTGTAGGAAGACCTCAAGGGGACACAGGGGAGGCCTAGTGTCCTGGCTGCTTCCTGCAGCGTCCGCTTGCCCTGGGCCTGGTGCTAATGCCCAGTCTTGCTTTTCCCTTGTGACTATGCCTCTCCCTACTGACTTCATTCTACTAGCTCAAGAAGGCTTTGTCTGCCAAGTCCAGATGTCTGTACTAGTCCCCTAATAACCAAGTTTCCTCTTTGATTCTGTACTAGGGATGGGAGTTTCAGTTCAGAAGCCCAGCCTAGGTGTTCTTACTCCAAGTCTGATGCCTCTTGCTTAAAAACCACCTGCAAATAAGGAAGCCAGATTCCAGTACTGGTAGGAGAGGCAGGCAGGGAAGCAGGTCATTGTCATCTACTGTAATGTTGCCCCATGGACAAAAGGATATTGACAGCTATACTCTGGTTAAAAAAAAAAAAGACTAGCAAATTTTTTTGGTGTGTTCTGCTTTTTTCCCTTCTCTTGGTTTAACACTTCAATTTGACTGGTGATCAGTCATAAGCTTTTGATAAGAAGTCCTTTAGACTGCAAGCTACTAGTGGCAGGGTGCAGTTGTCATTATTTCCAATGTCAGTTATTCAGCATGACATGATGCAGAATTATGTGCTCAAAAATACTTACTGTGACATTGGGGGTTGTGCACACACAGCCAAATTCAATGAACCAGTATGAAATAGAATCACCAGTCAGCTAAATCCAGCAATGCAGGCAAAGTAATAACTATTATTTCCCCCTTTACTATCAAGATCAGTAAGAGTTACTGTGAGTTATCTGCTAGGTAGGTCTAGCTTTCTTTCCCATGTGCTTATGTACACAGAGTCCCAAGTTCGTGATGTCTAAATATCAGATAAAATAAAGCAGGACACATGGATGCAGATTACAAATGTCCCAGAGGTCTTTTCAGGTATCATTTAGTAAACACTATCAAGACTGCAGATTTCTCACCCTTTTTTGACTCACAAAGAACACACAAAAATTATAATACTGATAATATTATAAGAATGATTAACATAATATTTTAGAAATTATCAAGTGTCATTCTCATATTGAATTTTGGATGCTCTCTTAAATGAGGAATTGCTCAATGTATCATAAACTACTGGAAACTTTTGATTCAGTCTGAATCTGCCACTGTTCTACACCAAGAAAGTTAAGACATACGAGGACTCCTATTCTTGAATAGTCTGGTCAGGGAAATCTGACTTTCCCATAAGATTACATCAAACAACTTGGAACCATGCACAGATAGGTCACATATCTATAGAACTATAGGAGAAAAAAGAGATGGAGCTAGAGGTAGAGAAAGAAAGACAATGATTTTTATAAGCTAGAAATAGTAGGAACTGCTTTAGTTAGGAGTAAGTCCTTAATTGGAACTTGAAGGATGTTTAGGATAATCAGCTGTTTACCACTTAAGAACCAGAAGATTCTACCCCCAAACACGTAAGCTCAGAACAGCACTAAGTCTGATTCAGCTGAGTGCCTGGAACTCTCTTGCCATTTCTTTTTATTTCTCATCAAGCTATCACGCTTGACAGGTCATAGTGGAAAGTAACAAGTGTTTTCTGGTAGGGTTATTTCAGAACGACTTCTCATAAAACAGCACTAAATAATATTGTTTATGGAGTTCTAGTACTGTAGGTGGGATACACCATAAACCCACATCCCTGTGGATTTACTCGTGCTGTCTGACCTTCCTCAGCAGTTCTCCCAGTGTTTGACGGTAGATTGGTCCTCAGCAGGAAGAGGAGACGATGAGATACATTGGAGGGTGAGCGTATTTCTAGGCATCTTCCAGTGAAGGCCTAGAGAGCTATCTACAGAGCTAGCTGTCTATGGAAAAGGAGCGACAGTCATTTAGATCAGCGTGGAAGCTGTGAATACAGTCAATATGTCTACTGAATGGTACATATGTTTGACTAGAAACAGACACATGGGTTTATGTGTATACAATTTCAGTCTGTGCAGGGCCAGTGAATTCTCTGGGGTCCTTCATGTTCACCACTCCACCTTGAAGAGGAATGTTCTAGAACTGGCCCAAAGTCGGGGAGAGGCAGTCATGGAGTGGTCAGGTGTGGGGAAGTCCCCAGAGGGATAAGGGACTCCCTTGTAATGCGGCCACCAACCCATGCACGTGTTTCCTGTGCACAGCTGGGGCTGCTGGATACGCCCCAGTCAAAGCGTAGCTTGGCCTCAGAGTCCAAGCCCCTTTGTCCCCCAAAAGATACAGGGCTTTTCTCTGAACAAAACCCACCTATCACTGGCCTGGTTTCTTAAGGTCCACGAGAGCTGTGAAGATCCCCATCTCCCTTCCCTTTAACTAGAACAGGGGCTGCTAAACGGCCTCTCGCTGCCTCTTGCGTGTGGTGCTAATTAACATGATCCAAGTTACAATATGTGTTAAAGATTCCAGTTTTGTTACTTATTTAATGAGCTTCGTGGGATTTGAACATGAGGCTCAAAGTAGCAGGGGAAACCTCATAATTAGTTTCAATTACAAGAAGTTCCTACGCATTAAGACTATTTGATGAACTGCAGAGGGAAGGAACTGCCGACCAGATACAAATCACTAATTTTGTTTCATTTATTATTATACTTATTTTCTTCCTAATTAGTACTGATTGGCTTATGATCCTAATTAATGCAAAGGAATTTGGAATGGTATACAATGGTATGGCTTAGAAGATGCCAGCATGTACAACTGCTAAATTATTGCTAATTGTTATTTACATGAGGCCTGGAAGACTAAGTAATGCAATGCCTAATTAGCATTAAAGATATGGTATCCATTTCCAATTTACACCAAGGCAATGGAGATCAAATAGTTGGTTTAAAAAATTCAATGTTAAGATTCCAAGAATTACACCATTGTATAGTGACCTCCAACTAAGGGGAGACAGTTGTTTCGTCTTCAGCTGCATCTTGCCAGGACTTGGCTAGAACTTAGCAAAAAGTTACATAGAAATAGTCAGCATCCCACTGGCAATGTCTGCAGTACTTAAGGATTATTGCTGGGAGCCAACTGGCAAAGAGGCCCACCAGAAGGCCTCGGGGTTATTCCAACGGGGGAAGGTGTGTGTGCTGGCTGGAGCCTGGGGTCTTGAGATGGCAGGCTTCCGGGAAAACCAAAGCCCCTCATGATGTCCTGGGGACTATGCATGATGTCCAGAGAGCATTAGGGATGCCTATTCTGAGAGATAGATGATCAGCCAGTGTCACAGAGAACAAAGAGAAGGTTCTGGAACAGACCTAAACTTCAACGCTTTTAGGCTCAAATACCCTTAAGCGGCTGCTCCTTCCTGATTACATCACTTTGCGCATGGCAAAAGTTGCTGTCCTTCATTCTTAATCTGCCCTCCCTGAGTGAGTGATGGAGCTCAAGGAGACACTCTGGGACATGCCTGTGGCTGAGACCACACCCCGCATACTCTCTCTGGCTTCTGCACTGGAACTTCTATCACTTAGCCATTTTCCACTACCCCTTTTCTTCAACCAGCCCCTTCTCTTTCTCCCTGTTCTACCTTCTCATTTGCTTCTGCCTTAATCCAGTTCTTTGATGATTGAAAAGCGAGAATACTGGGGGAGGAGTCAGAAGACCTACTTGACTTGACTTTACAAGAGTCATTTCATGTCTTTGGACTTGAGGTTCTTCATTTTGTGACGATGAAATGTTAACACCGACCACTCGATCCTTCCTCACGGCCGTACTTGGAAGTGTAAATGGGAGAACACATTTTTGTGAAAGGCCTTGGGAAGTTATAAAATAGTGTATAAATGGGGAGGATTCTTGGAGTTAGTTTACCCATGGAAACTCATTTATCATTACAGATAAATGGGTGCCCGATGGAGTCACGTCAAGACAGTGGACATGGCCCCTTTCCACTGTAGAGCTGATTCACTGAGAGAAGAAACACCCAGGGTGAGTGAGGGAAGAGCAGGCGGGGCCGGGACAGGCTGGCTTCCTTCCAGACCCTATCACCACCCAGGACAATCCTATTCTCCGCAAGTTCTGACACACCTTGTACACTGAGAGTCTCGCTTTACTGACAACGTAGAGATGGTGAGCAGGCTCCAGTTCCCAGAATTCTCTAAGAGATTGTTTTGAGATGGATTTTCATCTTCTCAGGCAAACATCATGCCTAGTCATCAGGATTTATTTAAAAATGTCAATTTCTGCAACCTCATAAGTATTTAAATTTATGAGATAGATGGTATAGTGTGCAAGCAGGGGAGAGGGGGAGAGAGGGAGGGAGGGAGGGAGAGAGAGAGAGAGAGGCTAGTGATGTTTAATATAGTAAGCAGTATTAGATTTTGGGGATACTCTTGCTCACACTTCACTATGAGTCTGTTAAGTTTTGATTTCTCAAAGTTAGGAAAAGATATCAGTTCAAATCATTTAGCAAGGTTATATAAGTGACATGAATATATAATATATACTATTTCCCCAAGAGAAATAGTGATTGACCAAAGGATATTCATTATTTACTCCTTTTTTGAGTTAATAAAATAACCATACATTTGTTTATGTATGCCATAATACTTTATGTACTTTATGCAATTTTAATGCCATGTACTTTATGCAACTTTTAAAAGTATAATATATATCATAATCATACATACAAAGAATATATATAGAACATATGTATATTCCAAATATGCATGTAAATTTAAACTGCATATATTATATATAATTCTATATGTATATTGCATGTTTTTAGATGTACACTTAAAATGTGTTTTACATACATCCAATTATATACAATTATGTACAATATATGTAACATGACTTATTATGTATTATCACCCAGCCTAAGACACAGAGTATTGCCAATTCCCTTGAGAAACCTCCACCCTTATATTATCTTTGAGTAAACCTGAAAAAGGTCCCCTTTCATTAAATAGAGGTACACAGGGAAAAGGCTTGGGGGTAACTTTAAAGGACTACATACTAGCCCCAATCATGACTAGATGTCCTTGTGCAATGTACAAAAATACACAGGCAATCCTGTCTAAACTCTACTTTGAGGTTTTATCACATGAGTTTGTATCACATATGTTATATATTTTAGCACATTTATTTACCATTTATCTTATACATACATATCCCATGGCTACATCTACATCTATGAATTCCTGAACAATATATTGTTTTTTCTTTCATTGTTCCTAACCTTATGGGAACAGTTACATTTTTCTTGTTCATCATCCAGTCCACTCAGGCTAGCTATGTGTGTGTGTGTGTGTGTGTGTGTGTGTGTGGTGGTGGTGGGGGGGGGTCTAGTTTATTACATTTCTTTGCTAGTAGCATGCCTTTGTATGAATACCTAACAATTTATTTATCCATTTTCCTGTCAATGGACACCCAAGTTGTGCCTAATGGTTAGTTATTGCAAACACACACCCCAACCCCCCCAAAATACTCCCTGTGGATGCTCCTGTATTTATCTCCCTTGAAGTCCAAGTTCTTGTCAGGACAGTGACCAGCTCATACTGAGAACAACTTGCTTCCAACCCTTCTGACTCCTCCATCACTGAGAAGCTGCACACCAGAAGGCTCCCTCCTTGTCCCTTCTACCTTCTCCCACTCTGTGCTGTTCAGCTGGTCACATCACTAGCCCTGGATGATGCTTCACTAGAGTCAGTGTTGGTGATTTCAGGGCTGGGGGTTTAGCTGGCACAAACACTAACACCCCAAGCATGGGTAGAAGTAGAGAAGGGAGGCGAGGGGCTGATGCAAGGGAAAATCACCTACCTCCTGTATCTTCTCTAGAGTATAAATTAAAAATGGAACTTCTGGGTAGTAAAATGTGGAGACCTTACATTTTAAATATTTTTCCATAACAGATCCTTAAACAATGCCATTCTGTTTAGCATTACTTCCTTGTAACATTGATGAAAAAGTAATACTGACTAACTTCGAGCAATGATATTTGATGACCTGTTTCATAATATATGATTTTCCTTAAAGTCACAGGTTCTAAGAATGTATTGATGATATTCAATGAGGACTTACTAATGTGTAATGCCAAATTAATTCCTAAACGGTTGTGTCAATTGATACTCCCACCAGCAGTGTATAAAGAATTCTCACTGCACTATAACTGCAGTAAACCCTGATAGTTTCTAATTTTAATTGTTGCTAATCTGGTGGATGTGGCTTTAATTTGCATTTTCCTGATTATAAATGTTAATCATTTTATGTATCTTATGTGAAGATATGAAAGTATTTTCATATATTTTATCCAGGTTATTTTTAAAATCATGGTGTTTTTCTTTTTCTTATACATTGTAGGAGTCCTTTTAAATATTTGGAATTCTCCTTTGCTGGTTACATGAAATGCAAATATTTTCTCAGTTGATAGGTTATCACTATCTGTATAGTGTCATCTGATAAACATTTTTCATAAGACAGATTTACCAATTTATCAACTCCTTAAGCTTTGCACTTTTTGTTTTATACAATAGTTTCCAGCCTAATGTCATAAAAATTTTCTAAAATTTTAAAGTTTTATCTATCAAACATAATTATGTCATCCATCTGAAAGTGGGTTTTGCATATCTTACTATGTGGTGGAGTAAGTCTTTTTCTTAAGCATACTAGAGCTACTCCTATACCTCCTATCCCTGTCACACAGGGTTTCCACTTAAGTTTTAAAATTATAAAGTATCCAAAAAAATCTGCCTTCTTGAAATTTTGATTGGAATTTTATTAAATCTATAGTTTGAAGAAAACCAAATCCTTTCTATCCATCAATACATCTTTCTCAATTTTATTTTTTTAATGAACTTTAAAAAAAGTTGACTTTTTTTAAAAAAAGATTTCATTTTTTAAAATGAAATCTTACCTACATTTGTAAGATTGATTTCTATTTCATATATATTTTGCTGTTTGAAATGTGCATTTCCATATACCAACAGCAAACAGAAATACACAACAGAAGGGACTTCCATCTTTATAACTTCCAGTCTTATAATGCTTTTTATTAATTTTGTTAGCTTATTCATATTTTCTTTCTGGATTTCAATGTAATGATATCATAAGCAAATGATGACAGTTTCATTTCTACCCTTCCAAATCTTCTATCTTTTATTTTTTTGACTTCCGTTATCTGTCTGGCTGAGACCTTTAATGTAATTTTGAATGAAAGTGGAGACGGTGGGTTTCCTTGCCTTGTCCCTGATATTAAAAGAGAAGGCTTTTCATGTTTCACAGTTAGGTGTGATGCTTACTGCAGGGCTTTTCTTGATATCCTTTATCAGAATAAGGAAGTTTCTTTCCATTCTTAGTTTGCTGAGAGCTTTTATCAGAAATGAATGTTGACTTTTGTCAAATGGCTTCTGCATCAATTGAGATAATCATCTGGCTTTCTTCCTTTGTTCTGTTAATATGGAGAATTACACTAATATGTTTTCTAATGTCAAATCAAAATTGCCTTCCTGAGTTAAATCAAACTTGGCCAGAATGTATTCTTTTAAATACATTGCTAGATTGGGTTGATATTATTTTGTTTGGGATTTTTATATCTATGTTGGTGAAACTGGCCACTTGTTTTCTCATTTTGTCTTTTCTGACAGTAATGGCAGCTATGTCTTAGAAAGAGTTTCCTCTTCTGTGTTTATGTTTGAATAGAAATTTTGGTAGCTAGAGCTGAAAATAATTTGGACTGGACTTCACTGAGATTTTAAATTGTTTTATTTAATGACAATAAGGAAAAGATAGGATTTCTATTTTTTCTTGAAATGAATTTTTAACACTATCTCATATTAGTTTTTAAATATGCTGGCATCTATTTGTTCGTAACCTATTAGTCATATTATCTCAACTGCATTTATAGATGTATATTCTTATATACTTTTTCCTTTTTTCTACATATTATCTTTCTCTACTGTTCACTCTCCCTTTAACAACTTGATCATTTTTGCCATAGATTCATTAGTTTCGTCAGTCGTTTTTCAAATAAATATCTCGTTTTGTTAACCCTCTTTATTTTATCTGTGCTTTGTATTTATTAATTTATGCTGTTATCTTTACGGCTTCCTTTATTCTACCTTGTATATATGCATTTTAAACAAATTTTAATTTCTTAAATTGCATGGTAAGTTTTTCTTTTGGTGGGACTTTTAGCTCTTCTTATTTTCTAGTATAAATCTTTTACTTTTATAAATTTCTAAGAACTAACCTAGCTATGTCCTCCAAGTTTTAATGTGCAGTATTTTATTCATATTTAATTCTAAATTTTTTGAACCATGATTTACTCAGAGGTGTGATTTCTACTTCTCAATGATTTGGGTATTTTTAAGTTCTGTTTTGTTGTTTAATTTTAAAATCATGATATTTTTATTTTATGACATTGATTATTTCAAATTTGTTAAATTGCTAGTCCAACGGGCCATCAAATTTCATTCTCTGTTCTAACTTCTATTTGTTGGATGTTGCATTTATGTTTGTTTATTAAAATGTGATTTGCAAGCTATTTTTCTCCAATTTCCTATATCCTTACCCAATCCACTTTTGCTATTCATATCTATTACTGAGAAAGATTGGTTGAAACATTCCATTGTGAGATCAAGTTTGCCAATTTCTCTTTTTCAGCATTGCCTTATATAGTTTCATCTATGTTATCACATATATACAAGCAGAGACTTAATCTTTTTGGTTATGGCTGATTAGTCTACTATTAGGCTTTCTTAAGATCTTCTGACTGCTATTAACTTGTTTTGAAAGGCAAAAGTCATTAAAGGTATTTTGCCTATTGAAAATGTACTAATAAATTGCTATTACTATTTGGTATTACTTTTCCCATTTTTAGTCAATTTTAAAATATATTTTAGGTTTATATCTTCTGGATTATGAATTTGAAGATCCAATGTTATCATTGTAAAACTTGTATTTGTTGTAATTACTGACTTATTTGGAAAATTTTGTGCTTTATGTTGTATAATTTTCACTTTCATTTATCCCTTTTATGATCTTTTTCTCATTCCTCATCACCTACTGATTTTTAAGTTATCCAAACTTTAATTCTTTTTTTTTAAAGATTTATTTATTTATGCATCTAAGAGCTGGGGTACAGGCCAGAGGTGTGGGGGGTGAGAGGATTCACCACAGACAGAGCGGGGAGCAGAACAGGCAGATCAACAGAAGTACACTGCTGAGGGGAGCAGCGGGCACAGCAGGAGAGGTCTGCTGCTCCATGTGGGTCCCCTCCCTGGCCGGCAGCAGGGATTTAACTCGTGCTGCAGTGGCTGCGGTTTGCTTCATAGTGTGTTGCTTAACCCACTGCGCCACCAGGGAGGGCCCCAAACTTTAATTCTTTAATTTTAACTAATTCTTTAATTTTAGTAGCTACCTTAGACAGTCTAAAAATCTGTATTATTGAAATATTTCAAAATTTAACATTTTTAGTCTTTTTCATAACAACAAATTAAACTCTGAGTATGTAACCTTATCATTCCTCACCATTAATACCACTTATTCACTATTTTACTTTTTTTCTTAGCACTGCAAATTAGACATTTTAATTGTTTTCTTTTTATAACCAATGTTTGTATATTAATATTTGGTCAAAATTTTTCCATTCTCTTTGCTTCCAAGGTCTTCTTATATCAGACCTTTTTTCTGGTATAATTTTTTTTTGAAGTATATACTTTTAAAATCTGTTTAGGGAGATTTTATTGGTAGTAAACATTCCCAATATTGTTAGACTTAAAATATCATTACTTTTGTGTGTGAAAGATTATATTGCTGTGAATATTTTTCCAGTTTGACAAATTATTTTACTCTCTGCATTTGAAGATAGCCTTCAAGTGTCTATTAGATTTGTTCTTTTGTAGATAAGTCAGCTCAAAGTGTCATGATTCTTTTAAAGTTTATTTATCTTTTCTACCTGGCTGCTATTTAATTATAGCGTGTCTAGCTTGAGAACTATTTATTTTTTATTACACATATCCTGTTGAAATTTTGTGGGTGTTCTGATTCTGGAGATTGATGCCTTTTATCAATGCTGGCTGTTTTTAGGGATGATTCACCTCCCTCCCCAATTCCTTCTACAATCACTTTCCTGAACTTTCAATAAAAATACCTATGACTCTATTAACCTTTATTATTGTACTGTATTTTTTCTGTTTCCATTTTATATAATTTCTTTGGACCTATGTTCTAATTCAGTTATTCTCTCTTTAGTTAAGACAAATTTGCTATATCACCCATCCTTGCATTTCTCATTTAAATTATTATTCATTTTAAAAATTTATTTAGGTAGCTTCCAAATCTACCTTATTATATTTCATAGTATACTATACTCATCTCCTTTTGATTCCTTCCTTTATGTTTTCAAACATGTTATGCTCACTTAGCATGAGTTTTTGTATTTGAAAGTGATTCACTTTTTTTTGCAGACTCAGTGGGTCTAATTCTACTTTTTGTTGTTTCTTCTAGCTCTTATAAAAGCTTTTCATTAATGTTTTTGGCATTTTATCATTTGAATCATAGTTTCTAAATGCGGTTTTCCAGAAATAATATGCACTTAACATCTGCTAGATGCCTAGAGGTTCCACCAACTCAGGAGCATTTTAAACTAAGATTTTGGCTCCTTCTTCAACCTGGATATGTATTTAGAAAGATATCTTTTTCACACTTTATTCAGCCTTCAAAGGTTTTGTATAAGAAGAGCTTAAAATATATATCTTGTCTGCTATATCTCGAAAATAGAAATAGTTTGGTGATTTTAATTTCAAATGTTGATATGAAATGACCCAGTAACTTCCCTCTTTTATTATCATCACTCATTTTTTTTTAAGCCTTATTCAGGCAATTTGAAAGCAGCTAATTAACTAAAGATGTTGTACAATAAATAAATTACAGTTTCTTTTTGAAAAGTAACAGTAACTTGTTTCTATTAATATATCCTATGATATGGAATTTTAAGCCACTTTTCTTCTAAATCCTAAAACAACTTCTGAATGTGGCAACCATGTTCACTCCTTTCCAAAACATTTGAATGTGTATACATTTCTATTTTTTCTACAAAAGGGTCTATAATTTTCATTGGATTCTAAAATAAGTATGTAACTTTAAAACACAAGGCTAAGAATTGCTTATTTTAGAAGAATATCAACAATGAAAAAGGTCCACATTTACAGGATTCTAAAAACTGTCTGGGAAAAGAGAGTGAAAAATATCCTATGAGAAACTGTATATATAACTCTACTATACATGCATGTTTCACTTTGCCTTTTTACATGTAACACACATGCCCACACTCATATGTATACATACATACACACATATGCAAATACTACTCTGCTAATATGAAATAGTATATGGGGATAGAGACAGGATTATCAATAACAAATCTGTTTAAATTATGTGTATTTTTATACTGTAAGCGTAAGGACAATAAACTATTTGATCTTTACTGAAAACACCAAACCCGTCACTGCTGAGAAAACCCTGATAATACTGTTATCCCAAATGGGTAATTCTAAACTAACATTACCCATCCTGACCTCCTCACACGACTTGGCTCCAAGTGATTCGGCTGTTTCCATAAATCACAGCTTCCAAAGACGAAGATATTTCAGATATTCAAAAGAATGCGGCAGAGCTTTGAAAGAATTTCCAACAGACCTTCAAAACATTCTGAGCAGAAGCAGCTGCACCAGAATCTGGGCTGTCTAGTCACTGCGGGACAGACAACCGTCCTCCTTTGAGGGGATTGAGTGCCAGCGGCGTTCCCAGGTTTCCTGTTTTATATCTGCTTTATTCCTGTATATTGTAGTATCATAAATGACCAGAGAGTGGTCGACGTAACTCTGAGGACTGTTATGCAGAGGGAGCTTTAAGTGTATTAACCTACGAACACAACTCTGGGGTTAAGTGACAAATGACATCTTGTGAGTCAACGTGTACTGGGATGAAGATGTTTGGTGATGCACATTTGAAGAAGCAGTATTATCTTAGGGCTCCTTCTCAATTATTCTGTAAAATAATGCATATTTTTCTCCCTAGCTTTAAGACCAAAAGCCTAGAAACTGGCTATTTTTTTCCCTCTGGCAACAAGACGTTAATGGAGTATTATATACTCTAGTTCTCGGCTCCAAATGTTGTCTTTAAAACAGAAAGTCTTATATTAGCTTCCCCTGCAGGGTCATTCTGGCTATCATTGTAAATCTGTGAGGAAATCATGGTACTTATGACAATGTGGCTGGTTAAAGGTTGAACACTGGAAATGAACAATGGAGAATCCATAGCCTTAAAAGCTGATTAAAAGTAACCCTGCGGATACTAAATGGTGGATTACAGAGTGATTACTGACAAATGGATAGACTGGCACCTACCCTGCAAAAACAGAGCAGTTGTACTGCAGATTTTAATTAAGACCATTTAGGAGAAGAAAAAGAATCATCACACAAGTAACTGTGGCCTTTTGTGAGATTCATGCAAATACGTTTGTGCTCCTTGACTGATTCCATAGCTTAAAATTGTCAACATTAATGAGCGCATTAAGTCAGAATTAATATTGTTACTGTTAGCTCATTGCATGTAGGGTTGTCTGGGCCCCTTTAAAGAGAGACAGAGGACGACACGGCCCTAGAGAAACAAAATTTGGACAAAGTGAGACTAAAAAAATTGACGATTTATCTGAAAATGGAAACAACCGTATCTGCTGCTTTTCTCAGAGGCATTGAGCATGGTGTGCAAATTAAGCTGTATGAGTAAACTTAAATTACTGCAGGGTACATTGTAATGATAATATTAATGAGCAATGTAATATGCAACATGTGCCCACTAAGTGTCAGGCACTATTAGAGCAAAGTGCTTTAGACGAATGACCTCATTGCGTCCACTCCACCCTACGATGTGCAGTCATAACCAAAACAACACCCCCACCTCTTCACTGTTCATCACCTTGAAGTTAGAGCCTGTTTGTTGCTGGGATTCTGCCTCTTCGGTAGGAAAGGCATAGCAGGAGTGCTCATCTTTTGACAAGTGGTGAAGTTGAAATTTGGCAAAGGTTGGTCACATGCAAAGACAGATAGCAAAGAGTCATGGTTCTTCCTGCTTTTTCATACTGTCACAGTCCATTAGAAATTGGTTAAAAGTAGAGGTGTATTTAACCAGAATGGTAGTTTCTAGTTGTTGCCAGGCCCAGAAGCAGCCACTCGAGTTTGCAGAGCTGACAGCTATCTCTGGCGTACTTGGCAGGAAAAGCAGGGCACAGGGGCAGTGTGAGGAAGTAAACTGGGGGGCAAACCTACTTTGACAGCGGTTGGAATGAGGCTATCTGGGATGAGAAAAAATCTTGGCTCTACTCTCCATGAGCTCTACATCCCTAAAAAACCAGTTTACTTGCCTGGGCCTCATTTCCCTGAACTGTATAGTGGGAATAAGAGTATAGTACTTGTTTCTAAGGGGTGGCCAGGGGAAAAAGCATGCCCATGAAACACTCAGCCAGCCCTTAAACATTACTTATTCATTTAAAAATTACCTCAGACTTATTTTCCTAATCTTGTTTTGATATGCACAAAAGCATCCAATTCTGTGATTCTGTAAAATGGCTCCCTTGAGTTCTCCATCTTTCCCATTTTTTTCAGTGTTCTGAACTGTGATTTACTCAAAAGGGCTCACTGCCCCCCATAAATGCCCCACAGGGTGTTGGGGTCTGAGGGTCCACAGTAAATATTCTACAGGGGATTTTAGTGACTCTGCAGGGTTCCTGCACATCACAATTAAAACTATCTTTGTGGATGAATTTACACCACCATGTGACCTTGGGGGAGTCCCTTAGTTGCTGTATGTCTCGCTGTTCCTATGGATAAAATCGGGCTCAGAAATACCAAGTAATCAATACTTGGTTTTGCAGAAACTCAAACTGGGGTCCCTGGCTCCTCACTAATGCTCAGAGCAACCTCATAATGCCACACTGATTCCCAAAGCTGTTCTCAGTAGAGGTCAGAAGAGATTTTTAAAAGTAGCCTTCATATGCTTGTAGGGAATTATAAGACCTACTGGGAACAGAAATGAAGTAAGAGGAAGAGTCAAATATTAAAACAAAAGTTTCTAGTCTAATTATGTACACCAACAATTTCTCTTCTTGCTCACCCTATTGGGTGACTTAACCAGTAAGGACAGAATCAAAAGGTAGTGCTGTCACTTGCTTTAACATGCTTTTGTTTCACTGCAAACTCAGAAGAGTTGGGGAGTAAACCCAGGCAAACAGGTGCCAGAGATAAAGAAAAAGATGGTAGGCGGGGAATGCCTTAAATGATATATAATCACAGAATCATCCAAATTAGATGTGGAAGGATGGAGCCAGTGTCCCAGACCCCTGAGGCGAGAGCTCTAGAAAGCCAAGGTATTTGCATCCTCCCTCTGGTGGACCTCCCTCTCCTGGCCGGCTCCCTGCCATATGCTGGCTTCTGAGGCTTTTTGCTTTATGCATTTCAATGATGTTACCATTTTCCTCACCCAATTTGTATATTTTACACCTGTATAGGAGAATGTTATTGGAAGTGTCATTTATTCCAAAGCTGTGAAACCAGAAATGGAAATTCACTCTACCAGCAACTTCAATTCACACAATCAAGCAATGAGGGGCTTTTACTACCTTCAACTCCACCCCACCTTCCCCAAACTTCCGCTTTATGGGGAGCTTTTTTATGCTTCTTACAATAAGCCCACTCTGAATATAAATGCACATTTCCAATGTATATAGCACTTTGGAACAGCATGAACAGAAAATCTTGGGATGGTGCTACAGTGCAGCAACTACAAACGTAATACCCTGTTGTTTTATTGCTAATTAGAAACAAAACACAAGTTTCGACCTTATTGCAGGCTAATCAGCTATTAAAACTAAGTGCTTCTTAGAAAAAAAAATCAAATCTGGCAGCCTCCATAAGATGTATGAGAGAAAATAACCAAAGAAGGGGGTGTGGGTAAGTGTGTACTTTCAAATTCTTTCCTTACTCTTCTCTGGACTGATGGAAATTCACTGAACAGTCACAGTGTAAAATGTAAACCTGAACAAGGCAGTCACAAGTCTCAGGGCAAAGACTTGGCTGCCATAATAACCCCTAGATGCTCTTCTCTTGGAAAGTCCTGTTATTGTCAGAAAGATGAATTCTAAAACAACTCTATATTGTACAATCTGCAGATTTTATTGACAAAGGTGTCAAGTCCTGTAGAACTGAAAGTTGTTTCCCTTGTCATGAGATAAATAAGCAGGTTTGCTCCAGCTCCCAGCTTTATTCAATTTGCTTAGATACAAGGTGACTGTAAGCATTGATTCTGCGTAAGACCGGATATAGATTTTTTAAGGAAGGTTCATGTCCTGGGAGTTAAGAGTCACCTCTTGAAGTGAACTTGCTTTGTCGCCTGGCTCACAGATCCAGAGAGGGAGCAGAGCCAGTGGAATCTGAGTGGTTATGGTGAGAGTGGCAAACGGGGGAACCTCAGTTGTCATTGCTTTGATTAGGGGAGTCAATGCATGCTACCGCTGGACTGGAGAGACTGAAGACAGCCCAGAAGTGGTTCTCAGACCTAAGTGTACATCAGAATCGGAAGGATCTGTTAAAGTACAGGTTGCCGGTCATCAACCTAGAAGTCGGGGATGAGAATTTGAGTTTCAGACAAGTTCTCAAGTGGGATGGTGCTCTTGGTCTAGGCGACCACACTTTGAGGACCAGTGGTCTAATGAGCTTTTCCTTTTATAGATGACTAAACCAAGGCCCAGAGAAAAACACTGATTTGTACAGGCTGCTTCTGCCCGGGCCTAGGAAACTGGTGCTTCCCGCTTTCATACTCAGGGTTCTTGACATTTTCCCTTCTGCCCATCTGGAGATGAGGAAGCTGTTTCTGAAGTTGGCAGCAGAATTGCACCCTGTCTTCCTGCTGGAAGCTTCTATGCTTGCATTCAAGGTAAGTAGCCTCCATGCTGGAGAAAAAGGAAAAAGCCTTTGTAATTCGTTCTCTAAAGCCCTGCTTGCCAGGGAAGAGAAGAGACGGCAGAGGCTTGGAGCTCTACAGAAATGAACTTGGGTGTCATATAATGCCAGACTTTTATTCTTGGCAGAAGAACATCGCAGAAGGTGTTTGTGAATCAGAGAAGCTATTAGGGGTTGGGTGACCTCTAAGTTGCCTTCTAACTTTGAGATTCTATGATCTATGAAATTGGCTCTTTTAATACATATTAGAGTAAAATTTTCTCATTTCAACCTTACTAAACCATAGTTTGTAACAAAATGCAAGTTGTAATTGAATAATGCTGAGCCTGGCAAACAGTTTACCATGCAAATTATTATTTCTCGAGTCTCATTTCAGCAATCAATTTACAAAATACATGTCTTGACATTTGTATTAAAACACACCCAGTCGCTCTACATCCTCTTAACCTGCTGTATTGTCTTCTCAGCATTTACTGATATCTGAGATTATGTTACAGACACATTGCCTGGCTTATTTTCTGGACCCACAGAGACAAGATTATAATCTCTGTGAGAATAAGACATTTCCTTCCTGGACCACTGCTCTAACCACAGTGTCCAGGTAGCACAGACACACAAGGCCCTGGATCGATGTGTACTCAGTGAGTGAACCCTGAGGCTTCTCACCTCCAAAATAGCACCTATAGAAGTTTTCAGATACATGAGTGAAGTGACCGGAAAGGAATTACTGTATTTATTATCTATTAAATGAAGAAATGGAGACTCAAGAGTCACATATTTCCCCCTTGCTACCCCCCAACACACTAGTGTTAAGAAAAATAAGGAATAGTAAAGTGTATTAAGTGAGTTTTCTTGAACCCAGGCCGTATTTTGTTCCTCAACACACACCAAAAAAGACCAGTCTACTTACTATCTGTAGTGGAACCACAGCTTTGAGATCATCTTCATGGACTAAACTTGACTAAACTGTCTTTGAAATTATGGAAGATAATGCTACTCAGAAACTTGACTGATGGCCATTTTGTTTCAAGGCTATGCACTGAGCCTGCAGCTGAGGCAGACTCTGGATGGATGCGGCCTATAGTGCAATGAATTTGATTCAACCACGGCAACTCCTTTGAAGTCATCTTAGCACAAAGGGCCAAACAGATATAAAAGGCTTAGGGGGGGAGTTAAAAACAGGCAGTTTTCAGGTATAGAGTTCCAAATAGAAAAACACTGATCACCTTGGAGGGTGATATCACCTCTAGGGTTGTCATGGAAGCAAATGTAGCTTTGGGTTGGTCTGCAGGAGCCAGAATGCCCAAGTGAATATGTTCAGTGGAACTGTTTGAGGCAGCAGCATGGCTGGATGGGCCAGGACACCAGAGGTGGAAGGAGGAAAAAACCTACCTAGGGGTGGTTCCGAGCACTCCAATCAAAAACTGTGAAATATGTGAACTGTGAACTACTAGTAAGTAGCTTGTATCAGCAGATTGGTGGAGGAAAAGAAAAAAACCCACTCTGAAGTCAGATTTGGGTTCAAATTCTGATTCAGCTACTTATTAGATACAGAACTTTAGATAAATTATTTAGTTCTTGAGCTTCAACAGCCTCCCCTTTAAAACTGCAGTAGTAATTCTGGGCATGCAGTGTATAGTATGGTGACAATAGCTAACAATACTTTTTTGCATATTTGTAAGTTGCTAAGACAGTAGATCTTAAATATTATTGCACTTGGGCCTCCCTGGTGGCATGGGGTTAAAATCTCAGTACTATCAAACTATCGCCAGTCACTGTGTCTTGAGTTTGACCCCTGGGGCCAGGGAGCTGACCCACATGGAGCAGAAGACCGCTTCAGCATCAGCCTCACCCCCTGCTCCGCTCAGCAGTGTATTTCAGTAGATCCGCCTGTTCTGTCTCTCCACTGTCTCTGGTGAATCCTCTCACTTTCCATCCCCACCCCCCCGCCACCCCACACACACCGCTGGCCTACACATAAGTTCTTATATACATAATAAAAAACAAATCTTTAAAAAATTACCACAAAAAAAAATAACTACATGAGATTATGGCTACTGACTAAACTTATTATGGGTGTCATTTTATAATACATACGAATGTCAAATCGTATTGTACACCTTAGAATAATAGAGTTATGTCATTTATAGCTTAATAAAACTGGAAACAAATGGAATATAGTAGCTATAGCTCTGAGATAATTTAAGCTATTTTATGGAAATGTCAAATGGCACTGGATCCGAGAACTATGAACATACATAGGCCAACAGCTTCTAATCCCCTGTGCCTCATGGCCAGGTGTGTCAGGTGTGTCCAGGAGAGGGATAGGACACGGCTGGGTAGACATATCTCCACATCCACCTACAAAGATTCACTACACTTGGTAGAGTCCACTTGGTGAAGAATGACGGCAATGCCGCTTTCTATTCTGACATCCCTCTTTTTGCCTCCCCATCTGTTAAACAGGAACACTATTTAACCCCTCTCACCTTGAGACAATCACAGCAAATAAAGAAAATGAAAGGTACTTTCTGTGAGGAGCAAAGTCTGGGAGGTATTTTGCTATCAAGATTAGATTCCTAATGCTCAGTTTGGAGCTTTGGTTTTTGGAACTTTGAGATTATTATCGCTACAAGATGCAAGATAAAATGACATGCTCTCCTCTGCAGAGGTAGACACCTTATTACAAAGCCTATCTTCTTTTCTGGGAGCTACCTTGCAGTAAACCTGATGCAATGCCTCTTGAAATCCAGGCCTCTGATGGTGAAGTTTGTATTGACACTCTTAAAATATGGGCCTGTCTCAGTGTTTTATGTCATCAATTGTGACTGTCAGTTTCCTTTGCAAGCTGAGGAATAATGGAGCTATTTTTTCCCTTGCTTTTCCCAAACTAGTGTTGGCCCAAGGGCTATGGAGGGAGAATGGATCCGTTTTAAGAAGAAGGCAGGTTTATGGTGCCGTGTACTTAACCCCAGACTATAGTACAGGGAGTGCACAGGGCTCTCGCACTGAAAGGTGTCTTGGCAGTTGCTGTGTCTCTGACAGATGGGAAGATTTTGCCAATTCACCGTCACTTCAGTGCCGATGAGTGGCTTTCTGGGACCGGCCTCTCCCAGTTGGCCGGGCTCTGGACTAAAGCTTCAGGGCCTCTGCTGTCTTCAGGCCTAATGGGTCCTGTGAATTGAGCTGGGCTGCCCAGAGATCTGCCCCAGGTTACAGGATCTTTCTGGGAAGCAAGGTTTAAGCTTCTACAAGGCAACATAAAAGGCACAGTGATCCACTAATAAATCAGAAGACAATTAAGGTTAAAAAGTCAATGTTCAGGAAACATCAAGGATCTGAATTAAATCAACATATCAGGGTAATTCAAAGGCTAGTGCCTGGAAGGCAGCATTTTATTTACAATCCAATTCATCTATCAAGAAGCATTTCCCCGCTTGTGGGCCCTCGGACTACAGAAGTAGCGGGACATTTGCCAGCTGCAGCCAGTTTTTCTGGCTGGTGCTCATTCCTGACTGAACATGGCCAGGGCTTCTACCCCAGTCTTAGGTTTTGCTTATCTGCATTCCCCTCCTTCCTTGCCCCTTTTCCCCACCTTTCTCTTTCCCCAGAATATCCATTGTGCACACACACACACTTCTTTTGTTATTTCTATCTATCTATCTATAAATTTATGGTATATATATACACATATATGGTATACAGATATACACATATATGGTATATATATGTGTGTGTATATATATACACCACACACACACACACACACCCCTTTTGAACACATCCAAAAGGTATTTCTGTGGTTTTTTCTACCTGAGATCAGAGCACCCACAACATTACATCTTCCTTTCATACATCCTTGAGGGGATAATTTTAGATCTCTCACTTGATGATTACACAAAGCCTGTCAGTGCCTGGGGGTTGGCTCCACAGTGAAGGTTAAGGAAGTCACTGCAGGGTTTGAGGTAGGAGAAGTCTCAGAGATAACGAGCCCTGTGCACTGATGATTTACTACAGGTTACCAACTTTTATTCATTCTTCATATATGTCAGCTCTTTTCACCATCTCACCTCTCCCATTTTACAGGTAAGCAAATAAATAGGCTAACCAAAGTTCTGTTGCATGCTATGGTCTCAGAACTAGTAAATTATAGAGCTGGGAATCAAGCCTGTAAGTTGAGGTGACAAATATATCCTATTCTTAAAGTCCTATTTTAAAAATTTTAACCTCAGGCCCAGGAGCCTCAGAATCGCATCGACAATAACAAAAAGAACAAATACAGAAATACCAAAACAGTTTGTAGTACTTACTATACAGCAGGCTGTTCTCTAATCATTTTTTAAAAGATTTATTTATTTATGCATACAAGCACTGGGGTACAGGCCAGAGGTATGGGGAGGGGTGACAGGATTCACCAGAGACAGAGTGGGGAGCAGAACAGGCAGATTGACTGAAATACACTGCCAAGGGGAGCAGCAGGTGAGACAGGAGAGGTCTGCTGCGCCATGTGGGTCACCTCCCCGGCCAGTGGCAGGGATCGAACTCCTGCTGCGGTGGTTGCAGTTTGCTTCATAGTGCGTTGCTTAAGCCATTGCGCCACCAGGGAGATCCCTGTTCTCTAATCCTCCTGGCATATGCCTGCTGTAGGATTTCACTAGTCACACGATACAGATGTCTTAGACAGGGGATGAAGCCCAGGGAAATAAGCAATTCAACCACATCACCCAGCTAGTGGGTAACGGAGCTGCAGTGCAAACGTAACCATTTGGAGTTCTGTTCCTCCAACAACTACACTAATCATACCTGCTTGTCCTGAGGATCTGTACCTGAATCCCCACTGTAAGACCCCAAATCCAGGCTGGCTCCCAGGCACTTCTGGATGTGTTCTGATGCCTAGACGAGGCTGGTGTGTGGGTCAAGGCTAGAATGCTTCCTGATAGCCTTGCCTTTTGGAGTTTACACCAGCTCACTCACATTTTTTTCAATACTGGCTTTTTCTTTGTGGTTTAATTATTTACTCACTCAGGTTCATTTGCTTTGGAGCTTCTTGAATGTCAGAGCTTCAGATCTCAAATGCGAGCCAAGCTTTGGCCTTTGCAACAGTCCAAGGTTAATGCGGACCGCAAACAAGGGGCCTCCCAAAACCAATGCGGCTGTTGGTTTGCTGCTCCCAGCACCTGCTTCCTGCTCCAGAGCGCTCCCGTGTCTCCAGTGAAAGGGCCCGGGTGTCTCCAGGGGCTCTATTGCACACATGGACATGGACATATATGGACATGTGCTCCGCCCCAGTGCTTGACTCGCGGCTGACAGGAGGTACTCACTGGCCTGCTGCGCAGGGTGGCAGGAGGTGTTTGGGAGAATAGCTCCTCATGGTAGGGAGAGGGCGGCAAGAGCCCAGGCTTGGCACCAAGAGATGTGAGTTCTGGTCTTAACCTGGCCACTATCACTTGACCTCAGTCAGGACACTCAACTCCCTGAGCCTTGCTTCTGCCATTTTTAATTAAGCTAGATTGGAATTTACCATGCTATCTTCTGCAAAATGTTGGCATTTCTTGATAGATAAATGGATGGACATGGAAAAATCAGAGTGCAATCAGGTAAGTTGGGGGAAAGTGAGTTTTCCTCTATAGGTGGATTCCTATCACTCTTCACTGTGTTCAAAGCTATGAGAGGAGATGTAGATGATTGCATATTTTTGTTTATTCTAGTATTTGGTACACTTATTAGGTTATCAAAATCTTTTTTCATCGAACACCTATTACCACTTCTTGGGCTGCTGGATAATGCAGAGGATTAGTTTTAGGTTATGAAGCAGTTACAAGCACAGGAGGTTTCGCATAAAAACTTTAGTAACTTCATAGCTAACGCATTTGTTAAATGACTGGGTTGGTAACATGAGAAAAACTGTAAGTGGTATTTATATGTGGATTTATTTTCCGGTAAGGCAATTGGTTGACATGACAGTCTGAATGGAATCAGAATTCTTCGCTATGGTAACTGGTGAATGAATGGTCCTTGCAGGTAAGGCTGTCGACCATGAACTTAAGATGCAGGCTGTCATTATCATACCATCGTCCTAGGCTCTTAGTGATGGGTTTCTTTTTGACGGCAGAAGAGCCCTTAAGATCAGGGTTGTCAAACATCTGAATGGAAGGAGTTTCTCTCTTTGGATCTGGAGGTTTCCAATCCTCTCCTTGTATTCCTTACTGATTGATCTTTACCCCCTCATGGCATACGGCTACACCCAGAGATATCAGCAAACAGGCATTGGTCAAACTTGAGTTCAAAAAGTGCGTTTGTAAGTTATATATACTCACAAAGAGCAAAATGATGACAATCCAGTTTTGAAAGAAAGCCACTCAGAAGCTAATTTAGTGAAATTGCTACTATTCCACATAGGTAACTCTGTTTTACTGCTCTTATTTTTCTCTACACAGCATGTTTGATATTTGAATGAAAATAAAATTTACAAAGGTCTATGTTATTTAGGTGAAACAGATTTGCTGTGAACTCAACTTGCTCTTAACCTTGAGTTCAAGATACTCTTATTTTCTTTTTTAAAGATTAGATCCTACCCTTCATCTATCTATTTGTTGTTTGGTGGATTTTTGTTTTACTGGGCTTTAGAAAATCAAATCACTTCACCGGGGCTGTGCTCCGGAGGCCACATCAGGTATTGGCAAGGACTGAATCACGGAACAACCTCTCTAAGCCTCAGCTTAAAACCTCAACACCTTTTATGTAGTGAAAGCACCATGACGTGCAAAGTGGGTAATCCTAGATTCCTCCCTCTCTAATGCTCTGGGGTTCCACAGTTCTTGGCCACACCATTTGAAAATCCTGGTTCTAAGGCACAACTCAGAGAATATCAACCCCGCTACCTTCCACCCCTTGCCAGCTTTGGTTAGCACTGCAAAGTAGAGGGGCAAGAGTCTAAACCCCTCTTTCCAGTACAGCAGTCCTTCCTCTCTGTTTCTTTAGGTGATCCCTGACCTTCCCCATCTCCCAACCTTCAGACTGCTGCTCCCAGCATCCTCCTTATCCCTCAGAGGACAGGCTGCCCATGGCTTAGTCTTCATTTTCATAGCCATGCTTGGATCTGTTCTTTCTTGCTACCCAGTTATCAGGTCCTCACACTTCTTCCAGATGCCACCTGCTCTGCTCCTCCAGGGAGTACTGACTACTGTCTTCATGTTCCCTGCTGGACAGGGGTACACAACATCTTAGCGCCAAACACATCCAGAGCCCGTCTCTGTCGCCCTGTACATTTCTCTCTGCTGAATGATAGCCCTTGGAATGTAGCAACTAGGCCCCAGGGATCTTTGAGCATTAGATTCCCTGACAGAAAGTAAGCACATACTTAATAGGTATTTGTTTAAAAAGTCACGTGTATTTGGAATAATACCAACAATGATATGCTCTATTATGGAAAAACCAACTGCAATCACTGTAACAAGAAATAAAGGTTACCATGCCATAGGTGCGTAATATGTGTTTAATAATAACAATAATTAAAACCACTAATATTTACTGCATGTTTCCTATGAGTTAAGCTACAACTTTGTAAGTAAACATTCCCTATGAAGTAGAAACTGCTATTTCCACAATTTGGGACTTGAGAACTCAGAGGCAGAGGCTGTTTAAATCACTTGCCTCCGGTCTCCTGTTTTCATGTCTTTGGTCAACTTCTTTCTTTTCCCAGTCCCTCTGGTGGGAGGCACTGCTCTGGGTCAGAGCGCCTGTCACTTTTGGGCTTGTGTTCCTAAGCAAACGCACCAGGCCTGCAGGAAGTTACGTGAGTGCTCAGGGCGCTACACTGATCGAAGGAGAGACGCTGCATGGATAGACTTTGCTAACTATAAGTCACTCTCCCCAGCTCTGCAAAGTAAGCAGATGTAGAGACTTAGGACTCTGACTCAAAGGCAACAGCAAATAGGGGGTACCTGGCGGCCTGTGTGACTTTGAATGACCATCATTTGTGATTTCTCCAGTTCAGCTGTACCTGAGGCCACGGTGCTCTACCTGCTGCAAGAGGCCACCGAGAGCATCATGCAGGCAGAATTGGGGGCCAGCTAAACAAAGACGAGGAGGGGCAAGGCTGCGGTGGAGTTACCTTCAGAGTAATCTCATCTTCCAGACAGCTGGGAGGATGTTGTGAGGGGTTGGGGAAAGCTTCCTCTGGACATGGAGCTATGAAATCACAGCTTTACAAAATAGGTACTTGGTGTAGGAGGGACAAATGGGATTTCAGAACTAAAGTCAAACACAGGTCTCAGCCAAGCATGGCTGCTTTTTTTGGGACCATCTCTCCAGCAGGCAGCCAGCAGAGCCAATGCCAAAGGGCCCAGCCTAAAGTCCATGCTCTATTTGAATAAAAAGTCTCTAAATGCTGAGATTTATAACTTCACAGGAAAGGTTTGGGAGGGGAGACAAGCTTAAAAGAACATTCTGTGTAGTGTTATGAAGCTGCCAACAGTTTGTGGGTTGGATGGGGCACCGCGTTCCTAAAGATTAGACATAACTGAGGGTTTCTTCTTCTTCTCTTTTAATAGCAAGGAAACACAAATCCTCTCCTCATGTCAGAGTCTCAATTCTTCAGCCTTTTTGTACAATTTTCCCCATTCAGGGGTAACATTTAACTGAGAGAAAACAGAAAAAAAAAAAAAACAAAAAAAAAACTTTAGCCTTTTCCCTGGTAACCAAAAGAATTTAAAGATATCAAGTTTAGCTTTCTAATTTAATTTCTGAACTTTCCATTTTTTAATGAGAGAAAGAATTTTGGTGGCCATAGGAGAAAGCACATGTTTTAGTGATTACTAGAATTTTGGTGGTTGGTATTTGATGAAAATGCCACAGAGCTGTACTATGAGAAATAGAAAGCATTCAGAAATACCCCCCCCCCCAATTCTGATCCCCCCACCAAAGAGAAATGTCAGCAAGAAATCTAAGCAAGGGAGTTATTTTCCTTTTCACATGGAATGAAACACGGATTCTGAACTGTGAAAAGAAATTAAGAGTGAGAAGGAACCCTGGTACACTGCTGGTGGGAATGCAAGCTAATCCAACCATTATGGAAGGCCGTATGGAGGTTCCTCAGTCTACTAGAAATGGAACTACCAT
>JAGFMF010011464.1:93758-148758 GCA_019455555.1 Galemys pyrenaicus
TGAGGTGATGGTGCACGGGTGAAATGGTGGTGGGTACCCCCTGGGGACTACAAATGATGTCAAATATAACTAATAAAAAAAATTTAAAAAAAAATAAAAGAAATTAAGAGTGAGAAATATTTTGATTTGAGACATGTTCCGAGCTGCCTCCACCTAGCGTGCACACCGGCGTGGTCACCTTGCCACGGCTGTGGTTGCTGGTGAGCTCACCAGGCACTCTCAAAGAGTGAGCATTTAAAACTCAATCATTCAGGCCGGGATTAGAGGAAAAACCACCACTGCCTATTTATATAGAAAGGGTTTGCTATGCCGCCAGACACGTAACGGATATGCAAGACAGCCAGGAACTCCTTAAGCGACCCAGGTAAGCTCTCTCTAGGCCATGCTAATCAAGGAAGCCACAGTGATCCCCATGCTGTTTCTCTGCTCCGGTGCCCCTCTTGCTGGTACCCCCCAGAAAGAGATCTACCACCTGCAGGCAGAGCTCTCTTGCACCTTGTCTAGATTTGCCTCTTCCCAGGTCATTCATACAAACTCACCAAGTCAAGTCCATCCACGCCCTGTTACTTTTCCTCCCCAGACCTATCAGAGTTGTTATTATTTTTTTTAAAGATTTATTTATTTATGCACACAAGAGCCGGGGTACAGGCCAGAGTCATGCGGGAGGTGAGAGGATTCACCAGACAGAGTGGGGAGCAGAACAGGCAGGTCAACTGAAATACACTGCTGAGAGGAGCAGCAGGCAAGCCTTGTGGGTTCCCTCCCTGGCCAGCGGCAGGGATCGAACTCGTGCTGCAGTGACTGCTGTTTGCTTCATAGTGCGTTGCTTAACCCACTGCGCCACCAGGGAGGCCCCAGAGTTGTTATTATTTATGTAATTATTTTATTTGCTTTTTTTCCCCCTTCTGCATCAACTAGCCCTGAAAACGCCCTGAATGGCGGAAACTATCTTTCTGGTTTAGTCTCAGATTTCCACAAATTTTATATGTCATGTATACATATAATATATGCATAGATCTATCTATGATACATATATACTAATATGATATAGATTATACTTACATATGAATAAAACCATCTTTACAAAGAACACTGCATCACTAGTCATGTTTCCCCCCCAAGTTGTACCCTCTCTTCCTTATTTATCTAAATTCAGCCAGTTCCTCAAGGTTCAAGTATGTGAAGCATTCCCTGTGCTGCTCCAGCCTAAAAATGAATGCTCCTTTTTCTGAGTCCTTGGCCATAGAGTCTAGCAATTTGTGGTTTGCTAATTAACTTTTTTAAAACTGCATTTTCAAAATCATGCACGAGGTAGGCCTTTATCTGCCAGGGCACAAGGAAAAACATTTCCAAAGTACATAACAGCGGTCAGTCATGAGGTGGTCAGTCACGAGGTGGATGTCAGTCCCTTCCCCGCCAAAGGGTGCTCTGGGAGGAGCAATGTCCAAAAGCCAGCAGGTATGGAAGTGCATGGAACACGATGTTCTCCAAGAATAGCAAGAAGACCCAGAAGCTGAAGCTTGGTCGGGGAGGAACATCCCGGGCTCAGATCGGTGGGGCAGTCTGCACCTCTAGCTGCTGGCTGGGCCCGGGAAGCATGAGCAGCAATGCAGGCCACTCCCAGGAGCAAAGGCCAGGAAGAAAGTGCAGGCCCAACTACGTGAGGTTGGAAGCTGAGCCATTCCCAGAACTCCAGAGAGAAGCCCACTCTGTGATCCCCATCTCCCGAGTTCCCTAAGTCTCCAGAAACCCCTAACTTACAGAATCTGTGTGATAATAAATTTGTGTTGTTTGAAGTTGCTGAATTTGTGGTAAATTGCTATAGCAGCAATAGGAAGTGAATACAAATTTTATCTCTTATCACTGCAGCTTTGTGGCTGGAATAGTAGATTAAACTGGACGACAAAACAAGTGCCACTGAGTAGGATTAATGCACTCTGGCTGTGACAGACCAAATGCCAGGGGATTGAAGTTGCCACCCATTTCAAGAGAAGTTCCGAGTCCCACGAATGATGCCTGCACTGTGAACTTTCAGTTATCTTGGGGTGCCATGTGTATTCTGTAGCTTACCCACCATAACTATCTAATCCTGACACTTTATCTTTGTCATCAGATACAATTGTGGTCCTGCTGATGTCTGTCCCTCCCAGTGCGTACGTGTGTTCAGAGAGCGATTTAACTTCACCCCCAGTAAGAGCATAATTGGGAAGGAAAGCCCGCTGCTTGAAGGAGATTTCTATAGCAATCTGCTGTTTTGTATTTTCTGTGCTTGAATATATTATTTAAAGTGGAAGTGAAAGGAAATGACCATTATTAACAACTATGTGGTAAGCACTATGCTGGATGCTCTTGTGGATATTCCACTTTGTTTGGCTCTCATTAAGCTCTGCCAGGTAGGTATTAAGAGTGTCATTTTTAAGACGAGGAAAAGAGGATCAAAGAGGCTAAGTTGCCTAAGGTCACTCTACTAGCAAGTGGGGAATTTAGCATCCAAATCTACACCTTAGACACTTCAGCTCCTGAGTTGGTTGGTGTTGTTTTTTGTCTACTAAGCTGCTTTAAAAGTGGTTGAATTTTTCTTTAGTGCTTCTCAAAGCATGTTCTAGAAACCTATGGTTGTCTTCCAACATCAATCTGGTTGATCAACAAGTCCCTGCATAGATCTGTACTCAGCACCATCCTTATGTTGCAAAAGCAACAACTTAAGATAAATGTTAACAATACAAGGCCATATATAAATAAGCACAGAAATAAAAGTGAGGAAGTTGAAATGACATTGGAGAAGCACGAAAACTAGAAAAGACCTGGAATAAGGTGGAAAAGAAGAGGATGTCCCATGAGAAGGGGCTAATGTGGTGATTGGAGACTCGGAGGAAGGGTAATGACGGTACTTTCTGTAGAACCAGGGGATTTAGCAGCATTCACAGCAAGGGATTAAGCTGCAAATGATCAGGATACAGGTGAGACTACGCAGGTAAATATTGGAGAGTGTTTTAAGCCAGAGAAAGAATTTTGGACTTTATTCCGTAGGAGTGATGTATGCATCTCTGGCATCAATTATTCCTTTATGCATGGCTGTCTTCAGAGGTGTTCCCATGAAAAACTACTGCACCTTCCTTTTTTCATTTCAATAATTAATATATTTATTAGTTAGTGAAGCAAGTAAGAGGAAGATGGCTACAATCAAATTTTGCTCTGGGTTGATTATTGCCAAAGGGTCAGAAAAGTTAAAAATAAAGTAGAGAAGCATCACACTAGATCAAGAAGCTGCAACCTTGACCTAGTGGAAGGATAGCCCAGATGAGTAAAGCATCTCAGATGTCCCAGTGACTTCCACACATAGGTAGAACTGACATGCTCTGTTGGGGGACTCACTTGAGGGTCACTACTCAGAAGGAGACACCCAGAAATGACATTCTCCTCTTTAAGACATCACTGGAACAGATTTTCCTATAACATAATATCAATAGGAACCAGAACAAAAAATGGAGGGAAAATTGATGAGAAAAAATACTCCAGCTATTTATTTAATAAAATGAAAGTCTATTTGCACTGTCCATGGAGACTTTAAGAAACCTCTTGTAAGGTTCTGTCTTCTCTGTGCCTGATTCCTTATGCCAATGCCCAGCTCAGAGGGCATGGTGATGTGGACTCCTGGTTGAGGAGGAATGGAAGGAAGAACAAACAGAAGAGCTCTTTTTTTGAAATGGGAACCTTTGGTTTTACAGCATCACCTTAGAATTATCCATAGGTATAATCAGGGGGTAGTCCATGGTGTCATAAAACTAAAATTAGTAGCTGGCTGGCTCCTTCCCATGAAATGCTTTTTGTTGAATGGCAGTAATGCTGACCAATTAGAGGTGCCATAACTTGACGCTGTGTGTGTGTGCACGTTTCTGTGTGCATGTGTGCGTATGTGCGTGTGTGGGTGTAGACAGGGTGGTATTTGTAACAGAAACCAGTTGGTTGCATTTTACATGGCTGGGGTGGAGTTGCCGGTCTCTAGCTTTGGAAAACTTACTGCCTCACTCCTTGTCAGACTCTGATCTGAGAAGAAACACTCAATACTCAGCAACTCTTGGGAAAATTTATTGGCAGCCTCTTTAGCCATGACTAATTTGTACCCTTCCTGAATGCTGTCCCGGTACTTGAGTTCTTGTGGAGATCTTAAATAGGACAGTTTGGAAATTTGGACAGTTTTCATGTGTAATTGCTGCTACATTTATTTTTAAAATATATCCCTCTGTTTGGGCAATGACACAGAATGCAGATAGAAAGGTTATTATAATCAATTCTGGCAAAGGGTTTAAAAGGACATTGAAGAGACTAAGCCGACACAATGGTGGTGCAGAGCAAGTAAAAAGAGGGAGAACGGTTGAGAGAAACAGGGGCTCTGGAGGACCCTAGTTTCTGCTTCTGTTGGGGAAGGGGTGAGGGAGCAGAAAGGAGAGGAAACAAGGTGAGTAGTTACCAAAGGGGTAACTTGTCTTGCCTATGTACTTGATTACGTTGTTATTGAGTAGGACTGTAGGTTTATTTTATTTTTCATATATGTTTCTCTAAATTTTCCAAATTTTCTTATTAACAGGTTTTGGCTTTGGATAATGAAAAAAAGGCAGTCAAAATGATTTTCCAAAGAATCCTTTGCTCTCTGCTATGGGTAGAAAATCCACTTTTATTGTCATTGTTGTTGGGGTTTCAAAGAGAAAAAGATCTAGCACTAAGGGGTTCATTACTTAGTAGGAGACTATTGACACAGACTCTGGGGACTATGGCAATTTCACTAAAGCCTGACACAGTGTCCCTTGCATATTTACAGCCATAACATTATAGTCCGGTACGATGTCGTCAGCATATCAGGCACTTAATACTTTCTTAATTACGTGATTAGAAAAAAATGAAGTAAAAACATAATGAACAACATGAAGAATTATAACCTATAAGAGACATCTCTTTGGCCTACTTATTTAATTGGACTCTAAGGCATGAGAAAGTGGTTCAGAACCACTGTTCTTTCTGCCCACACCCCATTCCCAGTGGATATGCAAAGGGCAGATGAGGTCTCCTTTCTTATCACTTCCCCAATTTTTGAGATAAAGTCCCGAACCCGAGGTTTCCTTAATGACATCATCCACTCTGTTTTCCTATATCATTGTCAAGATGCAGGTTGTTTTGTGTTTACCAGTGGATGTGTAAAGCTCCTCAAATTATTTATAACTTTTCTTTAAAAAATAACAAACATGAAGAGGAATTCTTGTCATCTGTGGCAACATGGTTGGAGCTAGAGGGGACTGTGTTAATTGAAATATGTCAAGAGAAAGACAAATACTGGATGGTGTCACTCATAGGTGGAAGACAAAACAAACAAACAAAGAAAAGAACAAATAAAACCAAACCAAAGGAAGCCCTCCCCACAAATCTCACAACATCTGAGGCTACCAGAGGTGGAGAGGGGGGATGGGGTGCAGAGGGTGGAGGGAGTCCAATGCCTCGGTGATGGGTGTGATGTGGTGACCTACATCTGCAGACGGGGGAACCTGTACCTCCAAATGAAAAATAAAATAAAAAAGCCCACAACTGAAAATATTAATTTTAGTGTCTTATGACTTAATGAGTACTTGACTTTCCCTGGGCTTCTCTGTGATCTTCAGGATATCCGGGCTCTGTAGGGGGACAATCTCTCTGTCTCCCAGGTGACATGAAAGCCCCTGGGCTTGACTAACTGGATCCAAAGAGCTCCCTTTGTATAAAAAAACTAATTTTAGCAAATACCAAACTGCCTATTAGCAAGTGCCTTATTCTCGGCTCCACATTTTAACGCACTGGCAAGGGTTCTTCAGGGATAACCCAGGTGCTGAGTCATGCCACTGACCTTGCCAAAGACTTCGGAGACAGAGTAGGGGGAACCGAGGTGAGGAGAAATGGCAGGAAACCGGGGATCCAGCACTATTTTTGTGCCAAACTGATTCAGTGACTTTGGACAAAAACTTTAACCCTCTGGGGTTTGACTTCCTTGCCCAACACCTATCGGAAAACTTCCATGGATTTTGAAGATCAAGTAACAGTCAGAAACTGTGCTTTGAAAAGCATAAGGCTGCATTCAGATGTGAGGGAAGACTGGCATGTGGCCTCAGGCTGAGCTTCATAACCTGTGTCCTCAGATGCTTCCTCACCAAGGGAAGCCCCATCTCCTTCTAACTCGTGGTCACCTTCTTGGTTTCCCAGTCCCTCACTGAAGTGGGAGAACTCCAGCAGAGGCAACTCTTGGGCGGCTGGCTGCACTTTGTCAACCTTGCACCCCACCCCAGTGCCTTCTGATTATCCAACTTGTTCTGAGTCCCTGTGTAATTGGGCAAACACCACACCAGGACCCACCTGCTTTTACCTCACACAACTTATTACCCAGAAAGTTATTTTATGGGTCCTTTTTTTCCTGTAGGGTGGATTTCTAGCTCTAGTCACTAAATGTGTAGCCTCTCATTAGCTTCTCTAATGAATACGTGTAGACATCCAGTTCCTGTCCGGTTATCGCTTTACAGTCTTCAAGGAAAGGTGTGTCTCCCAGTACTTCACTTCACCCAGCATCTAGCACCAAGTTCAACACTTATCAGGCCCAGCACTCTTTAATGTCATTGTGTTCCTTTCCAGGATGTGGTCACAAACTCTGAATGACAGCTATGCTCAATAATTCACTCCCACCGGTGCACTGCTAATTTTCATCCAGTCTGATGCCTTCCTGTAATCCCCACATATGCTCACTGGCACATGTTCACCCAGCAGCTACCCACGCTCATTTATGACGCCTCCCCCATCATTAGCATGGATGGAATTCGGTCTTTATTTGTTTACTATAAGGAACTTGAGGTTAGAAGCCCTTCCTTGCCTTTTCTGCTGCTCTCTCAAATTGTCCCTGGTACTGTGTAATATGTTAAGGAACTAAAGAGCTCCCAGTCGTTCTTGAGAATGTAAGCCCTTCATATATATTTTATATTCATATATATTTGATTTCACAAAGTAGTAAAGACCTCTGGAAGACTAACAGTTGGACTTCAGTCTGAAATACTTAGCACATAGTTAATATTCAATAAAATATCCATTAACCAGAACTTGTGAGAAGTTGGGTCATTCTTCCATGCATTCGCAGCACCACAGTTAAAACTCACAGCATCACAGAGGGGGATTTACAAAAGCTTTCAAGAGCCATTGCCGTAACCAAAAGAAAAATGAAGTGCCTGTGTGTCTGTGGGGCAGAAAAGAGAGACCTGGTATAGAACCTAACTTCTTTTCAAAAACCTTTATATATTTCTATGCATGGTTTCCACAGGGAGGCTGGATGACATAACATACACGGTTCTGGAATTGCTTTTATGCCCCCAAACTGCAACACCTGAGGCTTAAGATCTACTCTTAATGGATGTGTCATTTTCCTTGAAGGACTGATTCCAGAAACAAAGTCTCCTTAGAAGCTGGAGCATGGTTAGAACCTCAGTAAAGTTTTGTTTTCTGCACCTGCCGCCCCCATTTTCTCATCATTCACTTGCTCATTAACTCCTTACCATCTGGATTTGGCAAGGAGCCCAAAAGCGCTAAATCTATCATTTTAATGTTTCTGTTGTCTTCAGGGCCATCAATATTTTCATACACATCCTCACCTCTCCTTATCTTCCCCCAACGACTCTTCAGTCAAGAGTCTGCTGGCCACCCCATTCTGCTTACATAAGTTCTCTCTGGACCCCTGGATTCTCCCCCAACATTTCTGGCATCATTCTCTGCATCTTTCCTCACCTCCATGGATTCTGCCTCTCTCTTTGAGGTGGGCAACAGGGTTACCCCTGCCACCCTACTTCCTTTACCCCCCACTCCCCGCCCATAATTCTCTCAGCTGTGGCAAATCACTCGCTCTAGCTTTGACAGCATTGTCAATTTCTGCCTTAACTATGTAACTCCTCAAACACCAGCCAGATTCTCTCCAATTTCTATGACTGATCATGTGCTGCCACTTTCTCAGTTGCTTGGGGGTCACTATCTGTGGTCTGACCAAGTAAGAGATAAATCAAGAATGAATCACTGTTATTTTTGGTTTGAACTCCTGAGTAGATAATAAAGTTTATATGATGCTGATATAATGGGGTGGGGGGAGAGTGCAGGGAAGAAGGTCAGGATGGTAGGCACAATCAAAGGAGAAATGGAGAATTGCAATATTGATGAGGAATGCAAAGAATGAATGGGTTTGCCCAACCTCTAGTTGAGGGAGGGAGAGGTCAAGGGAAAGAAAGTATAATTTGGTCATTTCACGACTTCTGCCTGTTCAAAAAGTGACTTCCCACCATCTCCCTAGTTAAACGTATGTCTCAGAGTGTGAGGGGATGAACCTCTAACTTATGTGCTCACAATATTATTTTTTCAACTTTACCAGACATGACCCCCCAACTTTTTCACCACCCCTTGAATTCAGCCAATTTACACTAAGTGCTATATCGGCACAAGCCTGGCCACAACCCTCACACTTACTCAGTCCTGAAATTTGTTCATTGTAGAGTGAAGAGATGATTTTCTTGGGCATGCCTCCAAAGGCCCCATCCTTTTCTCTGCCCAGTGACAGGTCAGCTTTGGAAGGGCATGCTTTCCTGATTTCCAAGCAAGGCTCCACGCTGTATCAAAGCCAAGTCTGTAGAAATTGTACCTTCTCTGCATCTACACCTGAATCTGCATAATTCTCTGAAGCCACAGAGGTATAAATAAAAACTTCCAACAGGACAGGGGAACGTTTGCCAACTCTGGGAAGATAAATGGCCAGGGGAATTCATACTCCAAAGGTACAATTGCACGTTTTCAGATTTCAATGTAGCAAAAGAGATGCTGTGAGTCTATGCATTTTTTCAGTGCCAGAAAGTTATGGGTCACAACATTTAATTTGATTAATTCCTGGTTTCTAAAAGGAAACCTTATGAGGAACGTTGGGAGACTTGATAAAATGAGTATGTGCAATTGGTTAGACAGGAAAGGGGAAAAAAATGACTTCCATCAGAGCCCACAAAGATCGTTTCCAGTCCCAAACCTGGGTCCCCAGAGACAGGCTGGAAACCAAATTATTGTCAAAGAGATGCTTACCTTTTACAACAGCTCATGGCAAAAGAAAACATATAGCTTAACATTCTCCCACAACTCATCTTCCCAGGAGTTTTTCCTTTTATTCTAGCTCTCTCTCCTTTCCCCTGTCCTGAGGTGAAGCTTCCCAGCCTGAGCTCTTCTACCAATTAGATATGTATCACTGCATGTATCACTTGACCTTCTGAAGTCTCGGTATGCTCATCAGCAAAACGAGGTGTTTATACTGTATTTTTAGGATTCATTTACTTCTGAGTCCACATTTGAATGAAGCTTGTGCTGTTTGCTTTCATACCACTGGCCGTGCTAGTTTGCGGACTTATTTGTTTCTAAGATGATGATGGTGACTTCATTTTGCACAAGGAGCGAGCTTATTTGTTGGTGAGAGTCATGTAAGAGGGGTTCCACAGTTTGGACAGGTGAGATCAAATTGCTAAGGGAAATGGCTGGAATCCAGGATGAATAATGGGGTGCATAACCATTTAACATATGGATTAGAGGGATCTGTCTGGAAACATCACTGATCAGCTATTTGACAATTTTGGCCGATAACATGGGCATTTTCTTCCTAGCTGCTCTGTGTGTGTGTGTGTGTGTGTATTCAATTTCCATTGTATAAATTTGATATTTTTAGAATTGTTATAATTTCACTTGGAAAAACTGAGAGTCCAAAAGAGGAAGCTCCTTAGTGCAGGAGACAAGACTGGGGCAGGTGCTGATAATCCCCTACACTGCACAGCAGCCATTAGCTAATGAATCTTTTTCATTTCCTCCCACCGGATGACCCAAAAGTGAACTTGGGTTAAGGTGAAACAGACTATACTTTATCAGCTTTCCACTTTTTACTCTTCTTTTTTTCCTGGTCTTAACTTCCTTTTCCCGTGAGTCCTCTTCCTTTGAGTCCATTTTCAGAAAATTTCTCTCACACATGTTCTATTTTTTTTTTTTTTTTTTTTTGTTAATGGAGATTTCAAGACATTTCTTCTGTGTGGTTAATTCCCTCTCCTGCATGACTGCTTAGAGGAGGTTTATGTATTATTTTTGGCTTGGACACCCATTTCCTGCCTGTGAGTGACAGCAGAGACTGCCTCCCAAAATACCCCACAGTGCTGATAAGAGGGGCTGGCAAAGGGCAGGAGGGAAGCCACAAAGAGAGGTGTATTCAGCCAGCTCAAGGAAATCCAGCTACCTGCACAGCAGGATTCTGATATGTGAGAGGTGAGCTAAGGATTACTTCTCAGCATCCATTCATCTTGAGGACAGCGCTTGACATTTAGGAACTCAGAAGGGCTACCTTGACTAGTAATGGCATTGGACTAAGTAGTAACACATGTCAATTTATTCTTCTCACTGTTTCTCCCATATCTGATGGGATTCTGGACAGCAGCGGTCAAGATATCTGAAATTCTTGGCATCATTTTAGGTTAAAGTATGCAGCGATTGTTTCCAAGTGGTCTAACCAGCCAGAACATCTCTCACACTGAAGACCTCTTCCACTGCCTTATGTGAAGTTGGCTTTGGGAGAACGTGGAATCATTCTGACTATGGTGACGTCACAATTGACTAGCTTTGCTCTTCTGGGGGTCTCCTGCATGTCATGGTGCAGGAGATGGTAATGACTGGTGGGAGAGGGGCATGGATAGGGGGCAAAGAGTTTTTTTTTTTAATTTATTTATTTATGCATACAAGCACTGGGGTACAGGTCAGAGGTGTGTGGGGGGTGGTGGTGAGAGGATTCACCAAGATAGTGGGGAGCAGAACAGGCAGATCAACTGAAGTATACTGCTGAGGGGAGCAGCGGGCACAGCAGGAGAGGTCTGCTGCACCATGTGGGTCCCCTCCTTGGCCGTCAGCAGGGATGGAACTCGTGCTGCGGTGACTGCGTTTTGCTTCATAGTGCGTTGCTTAACCCACTGCGCCACCAGGGAGGCCCCGGCAAAGGGGTTTTTATCCAACTCTGATTACCTGTTCACTATACCTTTCCACTATGTATCCATTATTTGACTCCAGGTAAGCATTTTTAAAAGTGGATATTTAGCAGACGGTATACATTTTTTTAAAGACAGCTTGAAAGAGCCATTGCTTTTTGAAACCAAAAAAGCAGGAGTAAAAGAGAAAAATGGTAAGGAATTTGCATGACTTCTTAGCCCTAGGTACATTATAAGGGGGCTAACAAGACAATGTATCCATCTGCTAGGCCAGAGAGATGGAGAATGAATGACTTGCAAAAGGAAAGAGGAAATGGAGTGTGCAACTGCTGCTGTTGCTAAATGGGGTTTCTAATTCCTTGCTCCATAATGATAATGACTTACATTTATATGATGCCTTTCATCAGCTCTGATTTCAGGGAGCATTCAAAGTCCTCTCTTGATCAGCTCCCAAATCTGCTCCTGAATGGGCTGAAGGATGATATCTATATTTATGCCATATCTTTTTCAGAGAAGACTAGCTCATGTGAAATAGGACATTAAGGAAATGAATCCAGAGGAGAGAGGGAAAGGTAGATGGAGAGAAATTGTGAGAGCGCAGATGTTTATTTCCAGTTGTGACCCACAGCAGCCTCCACCCAACTGACACGTTGACTCAAAGTCTCTGGAAGAATTTAATGCCTCTAAAACCTCAGCTCATCCCTTCTGCCTCTCATCTTCTAACGGAACTCAGCATTCTTTGGGGTGTATCCATAAAGAAGAACGTGCTTCAGGAACTCTTAGTAAACTCTGCCATGAGTTCCAAGTTCTACTAAAGACATTTTTTCCCTGATGCTTTGGGGTTCAGAAACAGAGGGGACATTTGGGATATAGACAAGGAGAGGTCAAGGCTTGGAAGGGAGGGAAATGACAGATGGGGAATCTTGTCTGCTCCAGTAAAATACTCAATAAGATGTGCAGTGAGGTCAGGCGCCACTCACATAGATGCAGAAACCGCCAACAATTATGGCTCCTTAAAACACTGAGAAGAAAATAACTCGATAGACATAATGGCAAAAAGAATTCAAAGAACTGTTTTTCAGTGAGCATAGAGGTGGAAATCCTGCCCATTGGTATGTTTCCTGACTAATATTTAGAAAAGGTTACATCATAAGGAACTGTTTTCACTGGCTGGGAATTGAATAAAAGAATGTCATCTTCCTTAGTTACTCTCACATGCTCTCACCGTGCAGATGCTTGGCAGTAGACATGTAGTCAGAGAATGTATGGGATTCTGACCGGAAAGGTGGTAGTGGAATAAAGGAGCACTGGGTGGATTCCAGGATCTGTGTTCTAACTTGACATCACCAGTTGGATGACAAGTACCAGATGTGGGCAAAGCCCTGGGTTTAGAATCAAAGGGATAGAGACCTGACGTGTGCAGGTCACTTGCTCTGAGTCTCAGTGTCCTGACTTATAAAGTGGGGATGGAAATTCCTGTCTGCTAAGATTTCAGGGAGGCAGTTAAGGAGAAATACTGGGAAGAGGCTTGAAGAACTGAATCATACCATAGGAAACAATTCTGGTCCAACCCCATGAGGTACACATGGCCACAGTCAATCTAAGAAGGGAAAGGCCATGCAGACTGTCCTGAATGCAGCTAGAACTACTACTTGGTTTTAGGCTGAATCCAGCATTCCTTCATGCCATTGTCACGAGGCGACTTCTTCCTACCACGTTTGATTGAGAAACAAGTAAGAAGATGGGGCAGAGGAGGCGGAGGGAGAATTTTGAATGAAGTAATGACCAGCCTGTGATACAGGAAACCTGAAGAATCAGAGTGGGGGCATCACACTCATGCCCCAGAGATGAAGTGACTGAAGATGAAGCCCAAGCTTGAAAACGTCAACCAACACCCAGCGATACAAACCACCCACCAATACATCGCAGTAAGATACTTGAGAAACCTGATAAGAAACAATGACAGGTTTTAGCTCCTGAGGTCTTGCTTCTCAGGCCTCTTAAATTAGAATTACTATTTGTAGGTTCTTAGTAATAACATACCACCATTACTTTCTACTTACACGGTGCCAAGAAAATATTAAAATAAAATCCATTGTCCATGTCTAGTTTTGGTCCTCTGGTTCCATTTTATCATGTTGAAAGAGAAAACAACAGTATTTCTCATGTGAAAGTTTAATCTAGTAACTCCTGTTCAGGTGGGCTTAATTTAGGCTTTGCACAAAATATGTGCCCCTTCAACAAAGTTTGATGATGAGAAATGGGAAAGCGGATGAGCATATCCGCTTTGGGTAGATGTGAAATATGGGCCATTTATCACCTTCAGTAAATGCAAGAGACATGACTGCTAATTGGTCTCTTCATTAACCAAGGAGAACATCTACCACTACAGCAACTCACAAGCTAGAGCAACTTTTGGCAATCTTTTAGTGGCTTTTAACTTGTAAACACCTTTCTTCCTGAAATCTGCTGGTCTAGCAGAGGTCCCTAATTCCTCATAAACAGAATGCTTTCACTAATTATGGACTCCCTGAAAAGGGAGAGGACAAGCAAGGGATAAATCTTATCAACACAGGTGAAATGCTGTATCCTGACCTTAAACATGGATGATCAGCCTTTTTATACCAGGCTTTGGTCAGAGAGTTTTGTATTGCTTGGGGCCAGCAGATGCACGAGAAACCCTCGCAGCTTCTGCAACTTCTGGGAAAGGAGTTTCTACTCTTTTCCTAGGAAATGACTGCTCTGTTGTATAGGAGTCTTAGCATCTATGTGATCTGAGCCTTAACTTCTCTGTGATCTGTGGCTAGGGACGAAGGGACCGCAAGCAGAAGTGTGAGGCTACTGCAGCAGGGAAGCTTCGTGTGGGTGGGGATCAAGCAAGTTCTGCCAGTACCCAACAAGGAATGAGGTCCTTCCAGTAGCAACCAATATGTCTGTTTAGAGATTAGTGGGCAGATCTTATTCCCAGGAGACACACATTACTTTGGTGAGGTACTGGGGGCAGGAAACTCACAATACCTTTAAGTTAGGCTCCTGCCCCTGCCTGCAGGAAAATGATGAATCAGGGCTTTGCTTGGGATGGCAGGGGGAGGGAGGATACCTGCCCAGGCACCTTATTAAATGCACAAGGACAACGAGGTCAGTATGTCCTCAGGCTGTGTCTCCCCCACCAGGCAGTGTCTCTGCTGCAGCCATCTCCCCTAGGATGTGTGACCTCTGGAAGAAGCATGTCAGATAAGCCAGATACTCATTCCTGTTTGGCTCTGATGTTTTTGTGATCTTACTGGATTTCCTAGTGAGAGTTAGAGGCTTTATTCAGCTAGCAAACTACTATCAGATCAGATGAGGACCCAAGAACAGCATCTTTTATAATGAGTGCAAGTGGACTGGGGATGGCTGTACTCTAGCTAGCTGTCAGGGCTGCCTCTGAACACGCGGTTCTCATGAAACACAAGAGAGGGAAGACAGACTCGCAAGCACAGAATGTATGAAACGAGCAGCAAACTCAAATAGGCAAGGAGATCCATTACCCACGATCACTTGACGCCTGCCTCTTTGCAAACTAGTGAATACAGTGCCGAAGAAGGCAGTTTCTTAAGTGCCAAGCCCAACAACGAAACAAGAGCATTCAAGTCTGACCATTCAAGAACAACTCTGCCTTACCTGGAGACAGGGAGGAGTCATAGGAGCTTCTCTCCTTGCGGTTCACCTTGAAGGCTTGGAGGTCCTTTTCCCTGTACGTTCCAAAGCCTTCGTAGCTCCTCCGTTTACTCCCACTCAGGTCGCTGTCCCACTTGTCACTTGAAGGGGTCATTTCACTGAACATGTCCAGGCTCTCCGGTCTTGTGCTGCCACCGTCCCCTCCGCTGCCAGAGTACCTCTTTGTGCACGAGTCTGCAGGTTCACTGCTCAAGTCCCCTTTGTCCTTTGCCTGCGTCCAATGCTGGGCATCAGAAAGGGATAGCGTAGAGAGGGTATCCACCTCGAAGTTGTTCTTAGAAGCTTTGTGGCTGGCTTCGCTGTGCTGGTGCTTCTGCTTTTCCTTATGCTTGTTCTTCTCACTCACCAACGGGAGTTCTTTGTCTGCACCACTCAGTCGCTCGCTCAGGATGTGGCTGGAGAAGCCCGTGGCTTTGCCTGCAAAGAGACCACTCAGGTTGTCGTGGGTCCCCAAGATCCGGTCTTCCTTGTGCTTATGCTTGTGTTTGTGTTTCCTCTTGTGGAGCCGACCGCTGGACAGACTGGCGCTGCTCACCTTGGGGGGGTTCAGGGACGGCTGCATGTCGCCAAGGCTCATGCCGACGGGCCCCTGCAGGTGCACGCCATGCTTGGCTTTATGCTTCGCCGCACCAGACATCTTCACGTGGGCGCTTGTGTGGAACTGAGGTGGTGGCACTGTCGGCCTCATGAACGGGGAAGCCGCCCCCAGCGTGTGCGACAGGTACAAGGGAGCTGGGTACTGACTGTAATAACCAAGGTTCATCATAGGCATTGACGTGTAAGGCATTCCATAGGGTGCATAGTAACTTCCACTGGGAATAGGGTAGCTGAACCCTTGTAAAAAAGGCACCTTTGTCATGGTGTCATTGGTTTTTGCAGGCCTACCACGCTTCTTCTTTGACTTCAGGTCTGAAGTCCTACGAAGATAGAGCAACGGGTCATACTGGATATATGGCACCGGGTAGTAGTGATCAAAATTAATCCGAAAAATGCTGGGGTACGGATTCTCGTGGTAAAAGGTGTAACTCCGGTGGGAGATCCTGAACACCTGGAACTTGGTGACGAGCTCTTCCAGGTCCGCCAGAAACTGGAGATCATCGCGGTTCTGCAGGCTCTTCCGTTTCCTCTTGTGCTTTGGCTTCTTGAGGCTTTCGTGGGCCAGAAAGTTGTCCACAATGAGATGCTTCTGCCGGTGGCCATGCCGGTTCTTTGTGCTGGCGTCAGACGGAATGGCCTCCGCGTTGTCCAGGGAGCAGAAGTCGAACGAGTACCTGCGTCGGGACTCGGAGCCCTTCTCCGCCTGGTCAGACGTGCTGTTGTTGTCCGTCCCGATGCCGCTGTCGCTCGGGATGGTCTCCTCACTGTGCGACTCACTCACGGGGGACAGCGTGATTTCCTTGAGCGACCCGATCTCGCAAAGGTGCGACGGCGAGTTGGCCATCAGTCTGGGTGGAGACAGCTTCCAGGTTCCACTGTGGATTCCCTTTTGGGTTTTGGTTGGAAGAGCACTGATGGGCTGGAGATTTGGCATAGTTTTCAACTCTGAAAAGTTGGTTTCAGTGCTGGCGGGGCTCAGGTTGCCATTGGACCCACCTAACTGCGTTGAAAGTGGGTGCATAGCTGCTGGTGAAGACGCCACGAGTGACTGGAAGTTGGAAGGCACGGCTGGAACATCCGGCTGGCTAGGGACAGGCCTTGGGTGCTTGATGGCTGTTTTGGGTTCTTCGGAGGGGGGTGGCAGCTCTGCCCTGGGCTTCCTGCCCCGCTTCTTGCCGATGTATATGGTTCCCCGCTTGCTGACGTTAATCTGCTTGCCCAGCTTGCTCTCGATGGCCGCGGCTCCTGGGCTGGTTTCTGGAGGCGCTTTCGCCTTCACCGCAATGCTGCTGGAGCAGGACAAGATCTGGTTCAAGATATTTTTCCTCTTGAGTGTTTTCATCTTGTTGATCGTTTTGATGGTCTTCTTATCCAACACCCCAAGCTTTCCAACTTTTTTGTGGAATTTCATCTCACTCATGGGTTTGTCCTCTCCCGGCACCAGCTGGGCCAACTTAGCCAAGCTGCGTCGTCTCTTTCTCTTCTTGGTGCCAGGAAACTCCCGGCTGATGGGGCTGACCGGACTGGTGGAAGTCCCCTCGTGGATGGTCTCCACCGTGAGCAAAGGCTGCTTCTTTGGTCGGCCGCGCTTCTTCTTGACTGGTGTGATCACAGTCAGACTGTCTGTGTTGGTGTACAGCGGGCTGGATGGGGTGATGGGGTAGGCGGACGGTGGTTCGACCATCATCTTATCGGAGGTGGCCATGACCGCCTCCCGAAGCATACTGGCGGGCTTGGGTTTGCTGCACGTCCACCGCCGTTTCGCGGCAAATTTGGGGTGCTGGATTTCAGGCAGCTTTCTTGATGGTGAGTGATCCGCGCGTGTTGGAGGCGTCATGACCAAGGGCGGCTTCCGCTGCTTGGACATACCTCCGGGGACAACCTTCTCGGCATTTCCACCGGTCTCCAGGCCAACGGAGGGGGTCTCGTTCTCCATCATTTTCCCCAACTTAGGAACACGGGGGTCTTTCTTACTTCCTTCAGGGTTGGAGAGTATCCTATTAACTACTTCACTGCTCATAGCGATTCCGGACGCCAGGGCCTTCTCTGGCATGATCTTTTCCACCACTGCTTTGATGGACTGTCGCTTTTTCCTCTTATGGCTGCTTGGGTCGAGACAGGGCGCCTTGATGGGAATAGTGATCCGGACATGACTTGAGTCATTTTCAGGATTACTCACGGCACTCACATTCTGCCTGGCTGGTGATGCCTCCTGGGCATTATCTGCAGAGTAGCCTTCCCTTTTCCCTTCTGTAATGTCAAATGCTTTCTGTGCATTCTTGACCCAATCCAGGTCTGTGTTTGGTATGGTTTGACTTATCACATCTTTTTTACTGGACTTTTTCTTGCTGCTGATAGTAGGTGTTTCCAGGGGCTCCTTGGCACCCCCTCCCTCTTGATCTATCAAGGGCTGCAGCCCATTGCACTCGGCAGAGCTGCTGGGTGGGGCTGGTGAGCTGTGGGTACTGGGAGATGGAACCACAGCTCCCAAGAGCAGATCTTTGCTGCCGTTGGACAACTGGCTCCACGAGCTTCCTGCACTGCCTTTCTTACCCTGGGCTTTTGTGAAGGAAGCCACGGGCTCAAGAGCTGGGATCTTGCTGGTGCTTGCAGTTTCTCTGCCAGACTCTGGACTGATGAAGCAATTCTGAGTGGCAGGTCCACTATCAGAGTTGGTGGACCAGTCCATGTGATTCTGGCTGCTGCTTTTTTGCTGGTGCTTTGGTTTTAAGGTGTCACCGGTGAAGTCCTGTGGGAGGCCTGGGTCATAATGGAGAGCTGAGTGTTTCTGCTGCCGCTCGTAAGCCTGAGGGAGGTGGAGTGAAGAGGGAGAGAGAAACAAAGATGAGCACGTTGGAACTGGTTAATGTTAAAAGGCTAAATTATTTGAAAGTCGGAAATAACTACCTTTAATTCTACAATGCTTTATTGGAGCCTTCTCAACTGCAGTAGTAAAAATATATTGCTCTGGTTCTGAACATTAATAAGGATCTTTAATCACTGCATTCCCACCCCCAACCCCCTCCAAATAACAGGAATCTTGACTTATCTTGGCTCACTGCAATCTCACATTAAGAACTGTTTGGGGAGATGAAGGGGCGCTGAAGGTCACCCAGCCCAATGCCTGTATTTTACAAGTGAGAAAGCAGAATCCTGCCAGGGTGGCAGAACCCAGGAGAGAGTCTGAACTTCCTGCCTTCTAGCATTCGTTTGCTTATTTCTGTCCCTGCTTCTCCTCAAACACATGTCTTGCCCTTGCTTCTTTCTACTGCAGCTTATTTCTGTTTGTACTTGATCCTGGCATTCAATAGCTCTGGAACCCAAGCAAGTAGCGCATCAAGAATGTCTGCACAAGGAAAAACAGCATGAGTTGAGGAGTTCAAGGGGGAGCATGAAGACAATGTAGGAGAAAGTGGGCTGGTCAAAGGCATGGAAAAGAATGGAAAAAGGAAGAAACACTTAAAAATTGTCCTGAGACTGCAAATCTTTGCCAATTCCGGGAGTGGTGTCACTTGTGAGTCAGCCTACTAAGGCCTCCTTAAGGTATTTTCTGATCTCTCAGAGAGTTCTTGGATATTCACAAAAGGAACCTTGGGTATACCAGGTAAATGTGCCAGAAAAAAATCATTGTTGTTCAAGGTCACTACTCTGAACCCTTAGCGGTGTCTTCATCTCCGCTGATTCTGGATGACTACCTCCAGACTTCAGTACCTCCCTTCCACCGACTCCAGGCGAGGACAGGCAGAACCTGTGCTGGAAGCACAGCAGAACCACTGTCTGTGAACCATCACAAAGGGACTGGACAGTGGACGCATCGCCCTGAGAGAGTAAATCTATTCCTAATATAGATATGCTCGCAGTGTTTCAGACAGATTTTCAACCATGCTAGCAGCACAAAGAGGCGTTCCTCAAAGCTTATTAAAAGTCCTGTTTTATACATAGAGTAGTACATTTATAGGATGCATTAGCCCAAGGCTTGTTAAAAGAAGAAAAAAATTTAGAAAATTAAAGAAAGCTTTGGATAATATGTACTCTGAGAAGTATGTGATGATTGACTTAGTGAATTTAGGAATTTGAAACCTGGAATACGTATCTGTCTATTTGTCTACGCCTCTGCTGTCTGTGTATCTATATCTACCTACCTACCTACCTACCTGCCTGTCCATTCATCCACTCATTCATCTATCCACATATCAAATCTATTATCAAGCTCTACTTGCTATTGATACTTTAGGACTTACACTTTATTAGAAAACATTCCTTACAGCCCCTCTTAAAGTCAAAACACAGATGGTGGAAAGCACTAAGGGTGAAATTCAGTGTAGTAAAACACAATGAGGGTTTCCTTCACACTAGTTCCTGAAATCCCTGGGGTTGTTTTCTGCCGCCCTGATTTTATGAAATCCTGTTTATACTTCCAATATTGAACTATATTTTTAAAGAATCACAAGAGAGTCTCCCCAAGCTAAGCCTAGAAGTGCCCTGGAGAAAATTAAGGGGAAAAAATTAGCTAATTTTTTTCTTCATCTTGCAGTTAGAAATATCACCATCACAAACATCTAGATAACTAATCCTACTACCTGAGTTTATCTACAAGGTATTACTGCTGTGGACACAGGCTGCTATCCTACCTTTGGTAAAAACATAGAAATCTTATTCACAGCATAAAGTAGTAAATGCTACTTACTGATCATTTATGAATCAGGGTTTTGTTGATTCATCACATATGCATTGGATTTTAGTTGGCACTAGGTATATATTCACAGAAGAGGACTTGGGGACAAAACTTTTATTCCTTAGTGTGACGATGTAGTCAATTATTCATACAAGAACATTTTAGAGCTAATTGTGGGGCTCATAAAAATTTACAGTGGGACAAAAGGTTTAGGTTATTGCTTTGGACCTGGTTAAAACAGGACTTATAGCCCTTCTCTTTTCTTTATACTCTCCCTACCCCTGTCCATTTTTCCAAAACTGAATACTGACTCCACAGATGGGCCTCACAGCAAAGCAAGGATTGGAATCTAGAGCCCTGGATCCCACCAGTTTTTTTCTATTATTCTACTTCTTATTCTTGCAGTGGAACAGTCCTTAGTGAACTGTTTTTTCATGTACTAACCTTAGTTCAGCCTCTATCTTACAGAAGTACTTCTAAGTTTACATGAAACCATGTCTCTCTTCTTTGTAGTTATCATAGTTTGAATTTTACATTTGATCTGTGTTAGTTGAATTAATACCTGTTTGCCTTTCTAGACTGTAAACACTGTCACAGAGGTGCCAAGCACAATACCTGAGAAAGAGTAGGTACTCAGTAAGTAGCTAATGAATAAATAAAGGAACATATATTTTACTATAGATACATCACTTTGTCAATAGTGAGATTAATGATCTGTATATTATGACATATTTTCTGCAAATAGTCACCTCCTCCAATGTAATTTCTGAAGCCATTTCTTCTGCATACAACACTGTCTCTCATAAACACATCTCTCACAATCCTTATAATGTTATATGCCATCTATTTGCATACTTTTCTGTCTCCCTCTCCTACACGCTAAGTATGTTGAGGTCAGACACTTTCTCATTTATCTTCTTATCCCTAGTGCCCCCTAAAAAGCAAACCACCCAGAAAGTTCTCAATAAATGTTTGTTGAATGAATATACAAAATAATGTTTGGGATGCCTATTGCCGTGACAAAATATATGGTTGCACAAAAAAGACAATAAACTGTCAATCATTCCCTGGATAATGGCTCATAATGAAATTGAAGCACTCAGATGCATTAATGTTGAACAAAAAAATCCTTCCCAGATACTTAAGACTAAAGAAGCTTGCAAGTTAACTCCCCTTCAAAGCAATTTTTACTGTTAGTCCTCCCCCACCTCTTGTTAATTGTTTCACTTTCCAATTAACTCTGCCTTTGGGGGAAGCCCATGTGACCAGCGGGAGAGTGGCTTTCACTCAGGCAATTGAAAGGTGGGGCCGGCTCCCTTACAGGCAGGGCAGACCAGCTGAAAATGATGCAGTTAAGCGTGCCTGGGTCCCAGGGCCTCCATCTGCACACTGCTGGGTCCCATTGTTTCTGCCCTATCGCTGCAATTTGCCCTGCTGGGAGGGCTCGACAATCAAAGGGCAGGGTGGACAAAAGGGAAGCACAACAAAGGATCAGATGTGATAGGGGAAATAGTGCTTTCCACCCTGCACTCTGATGGGCTGCGGTGAAGGGGCGAAGAGGACAAGAAGCAGGGCTTTCTGAGGGGCCAGGAGAACAGGCTTTCTCCAGCCTAAGCTGATGGCTATATCCCGTTGAATTTCATGAAATCCCATTTCTTCATCTGTCAGCCATGACATATTACATACACAATGGCAAGGCTGTCAGTTCCAATATGTCCTTCACTGAGAATTGAGCACTTATTCCATTGAGACATAGATGGACTGGCAAAATAGGCTGCTAGCTCAAGGCTGGGACAAGCTGGGAGAAGACAGAAGTACAGGCTCCCCTTCATCCTTCTCCAGGGTCCTGGGGATAGACCTCCTTGGTTTGGGGGGGTGGTCTTTTAAGAGGGCCTTTATTAACCCATGTGGCATATCCCTTCTGATTCTGAGTTTTTCTGGGGGACCAGTCCTGAATCTTTAAAGGCTTTTACACCTCCCTCAGTCTTAAGAGTTAGCAAATGAGACAACAGTGAGCAGCGACAGTCTTTGAGCTGCAAATGTGGAACACTTTTAATGCCAAAGAGTCCAGGCTTCCCTTCCAGCTTCCCTCAAGGAGTTAATTGGGACACAGTCTCATGGAAAGCAGGGCTTACTGTTATAACAAGTCTTTTCCACACACTGAGCATGGCCAAGTATAGGTTAGTGAAACACCATTTTGAAAATGTTGGACAGATTTCTGTCCCAAAGTGTGCTTCCAGGAGTTCTTCTGGGATGAGGAGAACTCTTTTGTAAAGTAGTGAACTATCTCCTTTCCCACAACAGAAGTATAAACGACACATTTAAATTTTGCACAAGTCAGATTTCTTTCTAAAAAGCATTTACTTTTCATCTAATTCTTTAAAACAAGCACTAGATCACTGTGCAACAACTTAAAAGTTCATAAAAATGGGAAGAAAATGAATACCCAGTCTTATCTCAGGTTTATCTAAAGTAAGACTTGTCACAATGAGAGAACAACATGGCTATTTCGGTCTGAGAAAACTCATATAATTCATCAAAAATCAAGCATGACTTTCTGGGAAATAAACTTCTCTTTTGGGTTAGCTGTGTTTGTGCTACTTTCTGCTGACACCAATCATTTAAATGTACTGTTTTTGAGATCTTTTGCGTCACCTAAGCAGGAAAATATGCTTGGGTTATAAAGGAACGAGGGGAGCTTTAGCTCTTGAATTGGTACTTGGTGCTTCTCAAGATGTAGTCCTGGATCACTACATCAGAATTGTTCAAGTTAGTGGTTATTGACGCAGAATCTTGGGTTCTACTGCAGATCCATTAATTGTAATCTCCCAGGGTGGGATCAAGGAATGTGCACTTACCATATTCCCCAGGTTGTTCTGATACACAACCTAGTTTTAAAAAGACTGATCTGATGCTTTAACACTCTTCCTCTGGGTGGAGCTCTTCTATGGTTGCTATGACTGTCACAGCACAAGGATGGCAAGTATACAGAGCAAAACACACCAGACTTGTTAGGATATGCAATTTGGCCCATAGAGCATTCCCACTTTGCTCTCTGAACTCTTCTGTAATTTACATAGTACAAACCTCAAGCAAGATCCCCTGGTTAGGTATTCCAAGTCTACTGCAAAATGAGATGGGTGGAAGATTCAGTGGAACAATATGGGCGAGAGTATTGTCTTTGCAGAAAGGACTAGGCCTGCAGATGTTCATGAACTCCCACCCTGGATTTTTATTTCCCAAAGCCACCAAGGTCAATCCCCAGAGTCCTGAGGAATCCTGGCATTCCATCTCTGAGACTGGAAGCAAGTGCTCAAGACTGAGCATGAGTGTGGGAGAGAAGGAATGCAACCCCACACTATCTGATTAAAGGTTCCCAATCCCAACTATATGCTGGAATCATTCAGGAAGCTTTGTAAAGAACACCATTACTGGGATCTCACACAGCTCAACTGAACCAACATTCTAGAGGTGGGATCTGAAGAGCAGTACTTTTTTCAAAGTGCTTGATTATCTCAATGAGCAGACAGAGTTAAGAAACACTAGGTTATATCAAATACAGAGGTCTGGGTTAGGGACTAAAGAGTTTCTGATGATATCAGGAGAGATATTTTAGCTCAGAGATACTTAAATGTGTTTGACAGAACCTGAGTATTTTGTAAATATGATAGTTCTGAATTGTTGCCAGAGGATGAGGCAAGAGAGAAACTCCAGACCATTTTTTTTAACTCCTAATAGAACAGTGGTTTGTGAATTACTTCATTTGAAGAGGGAAGGTAGTAAGAGTAATTCTGTCCTTTAAAGAATTTGAAAGTGACCAACTAGCTCATAAATAGGAGAAATTGCATGCCAGTTTACACTGAACTTGCCCTCAAAGTATCTCTCCTCATACAGTTAATTCCTGCCTATTTGAAGCAGGATTTTATGGCCCTCTGATTCCATGAATCTTATACACTGAATGTCTGTGTCCTTCCAAAATTCATAATTTGAAATGCTAAACCACAATGTGATGGTATTAGAAAGTGGGGACTTTGGGAAATGATTAGGTCATGAGGGGATTAACGTTTTAAAATGAACAGACAGATTGCTGACCTTTCACCATGTAAGGACACAGAGAGAAGATGGTTGGCCATGAACCAGGGAGCAGGTTCACACCGGACACTAGATCTGCTGACACCTTGATCACAGGCTTCTAGTCTCTGTGAGCAATACATTTCTGTTGTTTACAAGCCACCCAGACTATGGTATTCTGTTTTAGTAACACAGACACATTAGGAAGATGGGTCACAGAAAAGTTACTTGGTTCTTAATGGATATTAAAAAAAATGCAATGAATTGTGACTTCATTTCCTGTCACATCAATTACCTTGGAAAGTCACCTTGATTTGGTTCCCAGAAGAACCATTTCTCATTTGTTATTTGGGAACCATGAGTGATACTAAAGCACCATATTTACTGGGGGTGATAACAGTTCATGTGAAGATAGAGACCCTTATCATATGCCTCCTTGAGTATACAGTAATTCCACATAATTAAAAATAATCACTGGCTTGGATCCAGCCATAATGGTATTAGTAGATGTGAAACATAACCTTTCATGGGAACAAATATAAAGCTGAACAAAATATATGAAGAAATTGTTTTCAGGTATTGTATATTAGATGATACAGGTGATTCTATAGAGAATTGAAATTCCTGAGACTCCATAGTATCCCTAGGCTTTTGTCTGAAGAACTTTATAAATCTGAACACAAGGAAGGAAATGGAATCAGAGAGCTGTGATGTCAATGGGTGGAAGAAATAGATTAGATCAGAGTTTGGGGCTGCTGAAGGGAATGGAATTTAGGGTACAGGATATCTGAGATAAGGGAATCATAGAGAAAAGAAACCCTAAATGCCTTAGTAGGGATCATTGGTCAAATTTTAACCTACACTTGAAGAAATGACTACATGAGGCATAATAGAGAACAGCTGGTGGGAGTCATAAAATGAACAGAGTCCTGAAACCATGTGATACTTTACAATGGTGGATATTTCTAACTAGCCAGAGTGGGGAGGACTTAATAAATATTTGAGGCACTCAGTTTAGATCCCAGAAATGGTATTCTTTAAGACGAGGATTATTCTAGTCTGAGAATAAAGCTACACTAGTATATCCTAGCAAAATCTAAGAAGAATAATAGGATAAAGTTAATTTGCCAGTAAATTAACTATCTAATTAATTAACTATCAAAACAAAAGTCAAACACTTTAATAAAAGCAACAAAATCCAGCATCCCTATGATTCACTACCTACAATATTCAGTACACAATAAAATTTATTTGACAAGCAGAGAAGCAGGCAAAGGTAACCCACAACCAGGACGATAGACCTCAAAACAGCCTTTATGAAAATGTTCAAATACATAAAGGAAAAGATGGGCATAATTGATGATATAGTTACTATAACAAAATAATCTAATGACAATTCTATATCTGAAATGAAAACTTTATGGGATGGGCTTAACAACTTACAGGATATTGCAGAAGAAAATTCAGTGAACATGAAGATAAGACAGTAAAAATAACCCAAACTAAGAGCTGGTAGAGAAAAATTGAAAAAAACAAAAACAAAAACAAAACAGCAATTTAGTGACCTATGAACAAGTACCAAGTGGTTTAACATATTGATACATATAATTAGAATGCTAGTAGAGCACAGAGAATAGTACAGGCGGACTCACTAGCTAAGACGCTCAATAAATCCCAACACGATTAATACATACATACCACACCAGGCACACTAAACAAACTGATAAAACCTAAAGATAGAGAGAACATTTCAAAGACAGTCAGCAAATTAAAACACGTTTATTTATGGGGAAACAAGGACAGAAATAACGTCTGGCTTCTTAATAATAAAAATTAAGCCAGATGACAAGGAAATAACACCTTTAAAGTAGTGAAAAGTTTAGTCAATTTAAATTTTTATATCCTATGAAAATACCCTTTTAAGAAGAATAGAAAATAAGGATGATTTCAGATAAATAAGAACACAGAATTCATTGTTGGCAGAACTGAATGAAATGTAAAAATTCTTTAGGCTAATGGGAAATAATATCAGATGAATACTTGGAGCTACATGAATGAATGAAGAACTCTGGAGATGGTAAATTTATGGGCATATATACAATATATGTTTTGGTCTTAATACCTTCTAAGGGTGACTGACTTTTTTTTTTTAAGATTTATTTATTTATGCATACAAGAACTGGGGTATGGCCAGAGTTGCGGAAGGTGAGAGGATTCACAGAGACAGAGTGGGGAGCAGAACAGGCAGATCGATGGGAAACACACTGCTGAGGGGAGCAGCGGGCAAGGCAGGAGAAGTTAGCTTCACAGTGCAGCGCTCAACCTGCTGGGCCACCAGGGAGGCCCCCAACCCACTCTTTAAAGCAGAAATAATGGTGGAATATAGAGATTATAAATCCACAACAATAAAAAGGAACAAAATGGAAATATATTAAATACTTGTAAGATTCTTACATTTGTAGGAAATAATAGTTCACAGTATACTATAATATTTTAAGGGTGCATATTGAAATTTCTAGAGTAATCACTAAAATAAAATATGGTGGAATATCTAAAATGCCAGCAGAAACAGTGAAATACTAGAAAGAAAAAAAAAGTTTGCTTAAGCTAAAATGACAGAAAAGGAGATAAAAGAATGAATATAGATGAGAAAAATTGAAAACACAGTAACATGGCAGATTTAACAATATAAGTAATTACATTAGTCCAAAATAGACTAAATATTTCAAAACAAAACAATAAAAAACCAGGGACTTTGTTGTTATACTGAATGGAAAAGCAAAACCCAACTATACGCTGTTACTAAATATAAGGGAACAGAAAGGATGGAACAAGATATACCCCCAAAACACTAAATAAGAATGCTACAGTAACTCAATTAATATAATACAAAATAGGCTTCAGAAAAAAAGTGTATTGCCAGAGATAATTTGGGACATTTCAAAATTATAAGAGTTAATTCAACAAGAAGAGGAAATAATTCTAATTTTGTTTGCACCTCATAACAGACATTCAAACAGAGGGAAGAAAAACTAAGACAATTAATGATTCCACAATTAGATGAATTTTAACACAAGTCTCTGGCAAGTTACTAGACCCAACTGATTAAAAATAGCAAAAAATTATACCAGAAATTTGAATAGCACTCTCAACCAACTTAACCTCACCCAACTGCAAAATACCATCACCAAAATATAGTGTGCCACAAATCAAGAAAGAATGACCAGTGAGCACGTGCCAGCATCTTCAAGCAGCACTCACTTTTCATCAGGGAAATCCCAATGAAAACCACAATGAGGTACTGACACATAGCCACTAAGATGGCGAATGTTAAAAATAAGGAAAACAAGAGGAACTGGCCAGAATATGAGCAGATGAAACTCCTACATTGCTGGAGGGAGTGCAAAATGGTGCGACCACTTTGTCCATGCCTCATAAAGTTGGTATACCCTATAACCCAATAATTTCACTCCTTTGTATTTATCCAAGAGAGAGGAAAACATCTACCCACAGAGTTACAGAAATTTCACAGTAGCTTTTCTAGTGTAGAAAGCACCTAGATATAGCCCAATCCACAGGAGGACACACAAATTCATTAATAAAAAGAACACAGTATGTACCCATTCTACAAAATGGATAAATAAACACACAATTAGACTAAGGGAAAGAAGTGCACTCCTCCACCCAGAGTACATATTACATGATTATAGTCTATACTATTCTAGAAAAGGTAAAATTAATCTATAATGATAGAAATCAACCTAAAGGGTGAGGTGTGAAGGGGCTTGAGGGAAGTTTCTCAGAGAGATGGGCACGTTCTGTATTATGACAGGAGCATGAATTACACTGCTGTTTATATGTTTCCAAACTCTTTAAGTCATATATTCCAGAGCAGTATATGTAAACTGCCACTGCCAAGTTAACCAAGAGAAATACACAGAAGAATGGTTTCTAAGTATTCACTGTGTCCAGCGCACAGACAGCATGCATGCACGCATACACACACACACACACACACACACACGCCTGGATGCATGCACACACTCATCCTCAAGGCTGCAAAATTCAGGAGCATTTCCTTCCAATGAACACCTAAGGCCATCAGCAGCGCATTGCTTCTGCTTCCCCAGTCCTCACTGTCCCCTCTGCGCAGGGACAACTGACTTGGGTTGATCCCAGAACAACAGAGCTGACTCAAGGAGACAGGTGCTCGTGGCTTCTACAGGCCTATTCTCTCCTTTCCTCGTCCTTGGCAGCAGCCCTGACCTGGGTTAACAGGTAGAAAGGTGAAGCCTTCCTTCACCCAAGCCACAAATCCACCTTGTTGGAGGTAACAAGGAGGCTTGACAAGAACCTGCTCACAAATCAAAGTTAACGCTGCCCCGCCTCCTCTGTAAATCATGTGAGATCCATCTGGGTAATGACTCCTCCAGTGTAATTCCCTATTAAGAGGCTTTATCTGGAGAGATAAGCAGCTGGTTTCCGTGTCACTAATTGCTGTCTGCTGTGATTTTAAAACATCTGCACCATTGTGCTCTTCATTTTCATATTCTAATCACCCTGAAACTTGAAAAAGGTACATCATTGATTGTTTCTATGGGTTAATTAGTACACAGTCTCCTTGTAGAGACAATTTAGAGGCAGCCAGAACCTCAATCAGGAAGTTTGTTTTAAAAATTAATAACATCGGTGGTGGCTGGAGGGACTGTTGTGTTCAGGGACATATGGAGACTCTCCTGGTGGGGGAGGCACCCTTTGTTCTGCTCCAGAGAGACGCGAAGCCAGCGTGGGCAGGGGCCAGCAGAGTGGGGGGTGGCAGCAAGCTGGAAGCGGGGAGGCAGGATCCCCTGGTCCTGAGTGGCCCTGCTCTCAGTTTCCACTGCCTCCTTCCTGTCTGACCCCCTCCCTGGAGAAAGCCCAGCCCCTTTCCTTGTCAGCACAAATCAGGACTTCGATGGGGTCTGACCGAAGTATCTGCAGATGAGAGGAGTTTGTCCAAGCGATGAGAGTACAGGAGATCGTTTCGTATTTTGCAGCCTGCTAATTGTTCCCTTCTGCCCACCTCAGGAGGGGGTTAGGATGGGAAGGGGCTGGAGTACAGATGAGAGAATGGACCCAACAGGAGTGACACGGGAGCCCAGCATTTCACAAATTGAAATTCACCTGGGGATGTTGTTAAGCTGCAGATTCAGATTCAGGAGGTTTGCGGTAGGGCTGAGGTGATGCATTTCTAACAAGTTTCCTGGTGGTGTGCAGGATCTACCAAGCTCTTGAGTGGAGACGTTCTGCCTGAGGGCCAAGGGGCAGCTGAGAGGTGGCAGTGTGGTGGGGAGGCGCAAGCTCCATGCTGGGCTCTGGTCTCAGCTCCATAATTAACCAGACAAGTCACATGGCACTTGCATCTCAGCCTGCACAGAAATGAACAGCAGTGCCCATCCCAAAGGGGAGTTTGAGGATTAGAAGTGGATGAGTGTACAGTATTTAATACAGCGTCTTGCTTATGGTGGGCATAATATAAATATAGCTGTTATATTTTTCAGTACACTGCTTTTCAGAAAAGCAATATCCAGCAAAGATGGGGAAAGGGTCCAGACATGAACCAGCGAGAGCCTCATTTAAGCTCAGATGGTGACCTCTTGCCACCTCCTGTTCTAGAGATATGCTTGGCCAGTCTGTTGCCACCTGTACTGTCCCCCTTCCTGAAAGTTCAGAGCTTGAGGTGTTCCTTTGCAGCTTTCTTAGAAGCTACTTGGCAATGTGCAGACACAGGGAACTCACTTTATATAAAACACACTGTTTATTAGACATTGCTCCCCTATTTTGAGCTGAATTCTGTCTGCCCTTGGATAGTCCTGGCAAGCAGGGACAGACAAGCATCCCTGCATGCGTTAGTCTGTAATGCATTGCAGGAAGAACCAGCTTTTGTATTTGCTGCAATTGAGAGCACATGTACCCCTAGAACAGCGTTCCTGCGGGAACCCTCTCCTTTGGCTTAGTGGGTTTCCAGGGGCTTCTCCTGTGGGTCTGGAAATGGGCTAAGTGAGAGGGAAAAAGATAAAGACTGGACTTTCAATGATGTAATATACAAATAAAAAACCAGCTTCTCAGCAGAAGAGCTGGCAGTTGACTTAAGAAATAGAGCGGAGGGTTATGGGTGCTTTGGTGGTGGACATGGTGTGGTTACATAAATCTGAAGACATGTGGACAGATTTCCCCCAAATCATATACAGTTGTAATTCAATGTAGCCTCAACAAAAAAAGAAAATGTAGAGAAAGAGAGAAAACTGTGGAGTTGCGGGGCAATCACTTCTGAGGCGGCCAAAGGCATATGTGGTGGGGCTGACGCTAGCTGCAGGTTGCTGCTTCTTGCAGCGGGACACAGAGCCTCCCGACAAGCGCGCCTCCTAAGGCACCACTGTCCGCTGCTCCTCCCTGCCCAGGCTCCTCCCACTGGGCCCCGGGCAGCCTGGGCTCGGCACCCTGGGGAACAGAGTGGGCTGAGGGCTCAGTCTTGGCTCCCACATATTGTGCAGTGAAGGCACAGAGCAGCAATTGCTCCTAGATAAGCAGGGTACGGGTAGCAGTTTGGTTTCAAACGTTGGCGCTCTCCTGCCCGCGCAAACCCCATGCTCTTACTTCCTTGAGAAGTCGCAAGGGTAGAAAGAGTGGGGTAGAGAATCAGGGTCTTGGTGGCCGTCTATGGGGTGTTCCAAAGCACAGTCAGAACAGCACCAGTGCAAGGGAAGGCTCTCTCCTAAAGAGAGCTCAATGAATATTCTGACCCCAAGGGCATTTCCCAAACTTGTCTGTGGATAAGACAGCAGCAGCCTCTGTAACTACCCAGTCACCCGGCCTCCTGCCTGCAAGTTCAGAGTCGGCCCCGGGTCCAGAGATCCACACTTAGGCCAAGTTCGGTAAACGGCTAACACAGGAGTTCCTACATGGTGGGGTTTTAGAATTATCCCCTTTGTTGCAGAGTGCAGTGGGTCAGCAATGCAGGGGAGGACAGAAAAGGGCTCAGAGGTTATGCCCAACATCTACATCTAAAAGTTGCTTGTTAGAAAAGAAACAGGAGGGGGGAGGTGAAGAAAATATGTTTTCCTCGTTACCTCATAAATGCTTTTTACTGCAAAACTGGTGCTTTTTGCCATTAGAACTAAAATAACCGTTGATTATAAACTGAGTCTAAAATGTCATGAAGATGCTGAATTTGCCTGAAAACCCAGCTTTGCAAGCTTCCCGCAGACACTGCCGACGCGGGCATTGGGTGCTTATTCAAGGAGCAGGAGTCTCTTCTGGAAGACACAGCCTCCCCGAGGCCAGGCAGGCAGAGGGAAGGTGCATGGGTGGGGGCTGGGATTTGGACTCATTTCTGTGCTGTAGGTTCATGTCAGAGTGTCCTGGGTGGCTGCCCACAGTGACACCCCGGGAACAGAGATCACACAGGCCCCCCAGTCTACCCTCTCGCCTCCTCTAAAGCTGTGCTCCTAAACTTCCTCTAGAAGACTTTCTGTTGAAGGTAGCATGGCATTAGTGCACTGTTTAGAATAGACTCCTGAGCTAAGATGACTGAGTTCTATCTCACCTGAGTCCGGCTCTGACTGGCTGTGTGAACTTGGGCAAGTCGCTCAACCTCTCTGTGACCCGGTTTCCTTATTTAGAAACAGGCAAAATAATGCACTAACTTCCTCAGGTAGTAAGTGAATCGCACATGTCAATCTCTGCACACCCCTTCGGCCGGTAGCTGGTGCACAGCTAGTGCTGTCCCAGGCTGGCTGGGAACCTCAGGGAATGCTCAGCTCAGGACTGAGCAGCACCAAAGTGCTAATGCCAGCACTGCCTCTTACTACCTATATGCCCTGGGCCTTATTTCTTGTCTTCTTGACCTCTAATACAGGGAAATAACAGTCTACCTACTAATAGTATTGTTTTAAGAAGTAAAAGGGGTCAAGGAGCAGGGCGCTTGACTGCAGTTACCCTCACAGACTTCTGACAAGAGCGCTAGTTCAGATTCCTGGGGATGTGGTGGCCGGTCTGGCAGGGGGAGATCTCTGGTGACCAAAGCGACACTAACTGCTCTGCTGGGAAAATGTGGTCGGCTGGACTCGTGTTCAGGGAAACTGCGCACTTACTTCAAGGCAAAGGGTGGCATGGCGGAGGCCCCCCTGGCTGTGCCGGTGTCTGCTGGAGCACAGATATATTCAGGTGTCAATTGTCTGGACATTACTGAATCGCACACACATTCTCCTCCTTGTCTTTGACTATCGTGGTTTCACTTAACAGGGGTTTTAGGCTCACCCTACCTCAAAACCCACCAAGCTATGCACGGTACAGAATTCTCACTGGGTGCTTTGTGGAGGGATTGCTGACACACCGCAAGTCATCGGGACTTGATGTGCCACGTAGTTTCAATCAGGGATGTTGGCACGTGTCTCTGGGCAGCCGGTGTCACTGATGGGAGGTGGGTGAGTTTGGGTGTGGGCTAAAAAAAATCTATTTTGCCTCCATTAGGCCAGGGCTGCTCATCTGGAGTCATTCATTAAGCAAACGTGTATTTGCTCTCACTATAGTTCAGTGCTGCTGCTCTCAGACGCTCTCACAAAGTACAGAATCATAGAGGTAGTCTCCTCTCCTTTTCCAGGAGAAGACACAGAGTCTTGGACTGCTTAAACTCTTACAGACGATCAGGGTCAGGGTCTCCTGACTCCATCCTCCAATTGCTTCTGGTACTTCCCTTATCAAACCCTCCTCCCATAAAAGCGGAGGAGCAAGGCACTGTAGGGAAACTCTCTAGCCTCAGGTTACTCTCCAAGTCCCCTGCAAGCTTGTGGTCTTCGCTGAGCCTTTCTGCGCCTGCTGGGCCTCACTCTGCAGCTCTGAATTCTTGAACCTGCTTCTGCTGTGAGGCCAACCTGACCTGAAGCTTCTGCCCAGCTTGGTCACAGGACTAACCAACGTCTCTTTCAGACTGTGTGCCTGCCAGTCCTCAGCTCCTTGACAACGCAGACTAGAGAAGCTGGTCTTGATCATTCCACTTGCCCCTCCTCAGACACCTGCCTTTCCCATCACTGCTCCAGCAGAGTCATGCCAAGGGTCTCCTTCCTGGGTCCGTCAGCTTACCCACACCCCCTGCAGGATCTTCTGGACTAGTTTTCATCCAAGAAGACATGGGATGAGGGAGTTAGGAGAGTTGCCTAGAGACCACCTTGTATTTGATGAGGATGTTGCACCCTAGGAAAGGAAACACCTTGCCCGGGCACTTTCCTGATGAGATGCTATTAACCATCAGGCAAGACTCAGAAGGTGGTTAAGTTTTCTTCTCTGGCCTTATGGATGCTTGGGTATGTGGGATCTTTTTACGGTCTTTTTCTGGAAGCCTCTGAGGACCATGCACTATAGCATGGAGCCTTTAAAGGAAAAGGAATGTCCCTTTGTAGCTGCGGTCAACAGAAATCCACCTTCTATAGTATCTACATTCAGACAGAGGTCCCAGCCTTACCCATCGTCATTTTGATGCGCTAATAATCCCTTCCTTCCCAGGTAAAGATCGCAATTTTATTTCCTCTTTATTTATTTTAATCTGAGTTTGAGTTTTTGCTCAACTCTTAACTACTAGTGTGACCTTGACCAAGAACTAAACCCTCCGGGCATCCATCTTTCTATGGTAGAGAAATGATCAGCCCAGGCTGCTTGCCTCTCCAGGTTGCCCTGAGGAGCAAAGGGATGTGAAAACATTTTGGAAGCCATAAAGCACTATATAAATGTGGGTTATTGCCGTTGTTTGTTATTGCTTGGTTAAGAACTCTTCTAACGATTTTGGCCAGCCAAGAATGCTGAACGCACTCCCTGTCAAATAGGCTCAAGCTGCCAGAAGAGGCTGGTGTAAGTTTTAGTATAATTTTAAAAATCCTATTATTTCAATGCACTTTCTCAGGACTCCTTCAACCTCTGCACTCATCTTTCCTTGTCTCTGCTGCAGGGAGGGTGAGGAAAGAAGGTAGGGGAACAGAAAACAAAAACAACAGCCTTCTCCATTCTGACAATAAACTTCGAGCTCTAAAGCAGGTTTTATTTAGTGTGCCATAAAAACAGTCATTTCTCCCATCATAAAAGGCGCCTGACTCCCCAGCCTCGTTTTTTTCTGCAGTGAGTCTGCAGGCGGAGTGGGTGCCAGTCTTGGGGCAGGTTCCAGCCTGCCCCTTCCTCCTCTGTTCTGCCTTGCTTGCAGGCCTGTATGCATCAGGAAATGAGAGGCAATTTTTAAGTATTTTTATTATGTGTGAATTTATAGGAGGAAAAAGTGTACATTTTGGGAGATGGAACTGAGATTTAATTGCTGTTTGATGGTTACTGCCTCATGGGCACTTACCAGACAGTTTGGGCACTGTGGCTTAAAAAAAAAAAAAATCCAGTGGGACTATAGCAACTTTGCCAGATATTCAATAGTCTCTGGAAAGTTTAGCTCATTCTGGCTAAATCAAAACATTCACATAGGGTCAAGAAGAAAAAGAATGTGGTGGGCTTCCTAAGCTGGGCCCATCTATATCTGAACTTCTGTCCTGCTCTTCCCTCCTGGGTCTCAGCAGTTGAGTGTGTGCTCCTGAACCAGCTGGCAAACTTGAATTTACTAAATGGGCACCTACGTGCATCAGTTCCCAAGGATGGGCGTGAGTACTGTATTTTGGGAGTTTATTCCTCAGCCAATGAGAGCACTTGGCATGGAGGCATCCCTAGGGCTGCAGTGTATTTCCAGGTTTCTTCTGATGTGCCCAGGGCTTGCCAAGCTGCGGAAGTCGGCTACACAGTCCGAGACACAGTGGTCACAGAGCATCCGCATGAGTGTGAGGAGCTCTGATTTCTAGTAAACATATCACTCTTCTGACCCTATCTCCCCACCAATGAAAGGAAATGGCTAGAATGATGGAGCAGGTAAAAGGCCCTTCTCAGCTGTCTCACTGTAAACTCAAAATGCAGTTCTTGTCTTGTTTAAAATACATTTTTACCAATTTAACACTGGTTCATAACATTATAAAAGTTTCAGGTGCACAACACTGTAATTCTCCATCTATAAACACCACAACGGGATCACCAGCAAAAGTCTAATTTCCATCCATCATAGTATACTTGACCTCAATGCAGTTGAGGTAATTTTCCCTTTCTTGTTATTTCTTACATTTCTCATAGGGCTTACCTGAGCTGATTTTTACCGAAAAAATAAATAAATAAATAAAAGTCAAAAAGCAAGCAAATAAAAGAAACCTTAGGCAGTGGATGACATTTGACTCCCGGATCCCAAAGCCTGTTTATCAGGGGGAAGGACAGAGTGACAGAAGCCTGGGGAACCAGAAGCTCAGAGATGCCTAACCCCCAACCTGGCATCATGTATTAAGTAGATGGCAGGCGCCTTTCAGTACAGGCTGAAAGGAGGTTTCCGTCTCAAGGGTCCCACGTCTACAGCTGGGTCATCCTGAAGTTCTCCTCTTTGTGTCTACCACCAAATAAAAAGCATGTCTGCAAGGATTTTTTGAAAATCAGAACATTTGGCAGGAAAAGGCAAAAAAAAGAAGTGGGTCTCCTTGGCAGGAACAGGGGTTCTACAAATGCATCCCAACATCTTAGTTTCTTCACCCTAAAACCACCACCATCTGGCCTATCTCCTTCAGGATATCAATAAGATAGTCTTGAATATTCCAGATTGCATTAACTCCTCCAGACAGTGTCAGGGTGCAGTAGGGAGGCATGCTATAGAAGTTATGGGTTTTTAATTATTGGGTTTCTCATTTTAAATAACAAATTCTCTGAGTGCTCGCTAATTGTAAGGGGAGACAAGTATTCAATAATGTCCTTAGATGGAAGAGAAAAAAAGTGTATCAAGATAACCGTTTAGTGTTCAATGCTGAGGTCCCATGGTCGATGGCATGTCAACGAGCTGACGTTACTCAGCTCTGTCTTCAAATGTACTAACTTTGATGTGTAGCTGGTTCACCAATGCACACTCTTAGCCAGAGGGCTACCTGATTTAAAGGGTGTGGCTGGCTGGGATGAATTTATCCCAAGTAAATGACCAAGGATTGTGAATCAATGACATGCAAAGACTCAATAATAACATCAGAACATCTGCCAGCTAGTCCAGACTGTAATGCTAAATCCTCAGTGACCTTGGTCACACATCTTAGAACTCAGTTTGTTCACCAATTAAATAAGAATACTAAAGTCTGTGTTGAGTGCTCAGTTGTATTGCACAGTAGGAAGGGAGTTAATGCCACACAAAGGGGGGGGGGGACGACTGAAACCTACATGCCCTTCAGATGCCCACAGGGTCAAATTCTTTGACCTCTAGTGACTGATTTCATTTCCCTGTACATTTTCTCTAATGCAAAAATGATGTGGTCATAGGGAATGATCTCTAAATTCCTTCCCACCACTCTCATCCTGGAAATCTGTAAAACATGACACCACAGTTGCCTGGTATTCACTAACCAACATGGCAGCTGATCTATGGCAATTAGGCAAGTGACTTTTTTCACAGTTAAGGTAACCTATGATTTGAGGATCAACCTGAGGAATCTCTGAGCTCTGGGTCAATTACCTTCCTGAGTGTTCCCTAACACTTCTCTTCTTATCATTTGGTGGACACTTATCACCTCTGGTGAGTAGCTATCCTAATGCATCTACTTCTCCAACATTGATAACTGACAGCAACTTAAGCTAGAACATGTGCCATGTAATTAGATTTCCTTGCCTTCGGACGCTGTGCCCCTTCAGTCTGAAAGAAGAGACACTTCACCCAGGACGAGAGCAGAGCAATGCTGTGTCTGCTCACCCGGGTTCACTTCAGTTAGGCAAGGAAAACACTGTCATTAAAACAGGGCCTTTGTCCTTTCCACAGCTGTTCCAAAGAAAAGAAGAAAAGAGATTTTTAACTGGGCCACACAAAGCTAAGATTCTAACCCCAGCGACTGGGGGGAGGGTGAGAGGAGATAATTACTTTAGCTCTTTATAAAGGTAATTTGCAACATCAACACTTTACATTCCAATAATGGCTGTAGCTCACATGGTAACACTTGATGAAGCAGAAAACATCTCTCTTTCGAGGACCTCAGTGAGGTTCATAGACACAGCTCGTGTTCATTTTATTAGACAGATCACCAGATTTTGGATTCTTCAGAACCAAGTCTTATTTCTGGCTCTGTAAATTACTACATGTGGGGTTGGGGGTAAGCCATTAACCAGAGTCTCTATTTCTGTACTTGTCCATATATTAAATGTGGGCGTGCAGGGGCCTTACACAAAGTTACAGCGAGGAAGAAACAAGATATTGAGAGAGAGCTTTTTTCCACCTCTTCACGTGCAGGCATCTCTTACTGCACTACAAGCACTTGGAGAGCGAGGGGATCACTCTGAGTTCCTCTATTTCATTTTTATGTTGGAAAATAACTGAAATAAAGTGTCTTAGTTCCCCGTGCTTCTGAGTCTTCTCTAGTTGTGTTGTGACTCCAACTCCTCTGTTCGGCCAACCAACCCCTCTTTACCGATGTCTCTGAAGGCCTGAGGCAGGGCAGGTTGCTCCTCTGTGTGTGGCACTTTGCCTCTAACCAGGAAAGTCATCCTCTGTTACTCTGGCATGCCCTGTTTCTCTCTGGCACAGGCCAAGTCTGGTGTCCCCTCTTTCTTTTTTTAAGAAAAGATTTACTTATTTATGCACACAAGAACTGGGGTACAGGTCAGAGGTGCACAGGTGAGAAGACCCACCATAGACAGAGCAGGGAACAGAACAGGCAGACTGACTGAAACTCACTGCTGAGGGCAGCAGCAGGCGAGGCGGGAGAGGTCTGCTGTGCCATGCGGGTCACCCCCTTGGCCGGTGGCAGGGATCGAACTCGTGCTGCATGGATGCGGTTTGCTTCATAAGTTTGCTAAACCCACTGCGCCACCAGGGAGGCCCTGGTGTCCCTCTTCTTAAAGCTTCCCTCTACCATTTATCTGTCCATCTGCTGGGCTCCCAGGACAAATTCTGTATACCCCAAAGGGCTAAGCACAGTCAGCCTTCATTATAGTTACTTGTTACCGGTCTTCCTCCTGGACTACATATCTTTCAAGGGGATTCCTAACAGCATTTAGCATTTGCACAGACTAGGATGATTAAAATAACAAATGCACAGGCATTTCAGAAGTGGTGAAGCACTGCTTGAAAGCCAAGTGGTTTTGCTCTTTTGGTGGTGACCCTGGCCCTGTGCACCAGCCTCCATTTGGGAGAGCTTCTGCTCCGCTGTCAGCCCCTCTCTGCCTTGGCCGCCCTAGCCTTGCAGCCAGCAGAGCCCCTGTTCCTGGCTCAGAGTTATGCCTGGAAGGAGGAATCTAGCCCTTAACCCCCCGAGTTGGCAAACAAACTGGAGACTCTGGGCTAGCGGCAGAAGAACTCAACTAACCACCTTCCCTTGCAAACAGCGTGAGTTTTGCTAGCAAGCCTGGAAACTTACCCATCACTAACTACACGATGGGGAGGGCTGCCCAACTGCCTGTTAGCAGACTTTAGAAATTGCCTCTGGTTATAAACCAAGGCTTAAGTTTATTATGAAAGAAAAAAAATATATAGAATTTAAGGATCAACTTGAGAATGAAAGTGTCTTAAAGTTAATGGAGCTTCATCACCTCCTTCCACGAATGAGGAAACCAAAAGCCAGAAAGGTCAGCCAGCTAGTTAATGACAGTGAGGGCTGACTCAGACTTGTCAGTTCAGTTCAGTTTACACTCTACCATATTCCCGTTTTTAAGAGAAATAGTTTAGTAGATATGAGAACAAAGGGGAAAACTGAAGAACTATGATCAGACGATCAAGTAAGTCACTTGCAAAATGTTAGGGAGCTTTCTCCTTCCTGGAAGCTAGTGCCTGGCTACTCCATATATTGTTGTGTGTGTTTTTTTTAAAAGATTTATTTATGCATACAAGAGCTGCAGTACAGGCCAGAGGCACAGGAGGTGAGAGGATTCACCAGAGACAGAGTGGGGAGCAGAACATGCAGACTGAAGTACACTGCTGAGGGGAACAGCAGGCGAGGCAGGAGAGGTCTGCTGTGCCATGTGGGTCCCCTCCCTGGCCAGGGATTGAACTCACACTGCTGTGCCGCGGAGGCTTCACAGTGTGGCGCTCGACTCGCTGTGCACCAGGGAGGCCCTACTGCATATATTCTTGAGCATAAGTTCTGGAGAAATCTGAACAGAGGAGTGACCCAGACTCCTGTAGTAAGTGACTGTTGTCCTTGAGGGCTCTAACACATGTGACAGGGACCTTCATGTCTGGTACTATCAGAAGCTGCGAACCACAGTGGACAGCCACAGACATCTGCCAGCCACCCAGCTGACGAGAGATCAGCAGAGATTGTTTTTAAACCACTGGGTTCTCCCGCTGCGCCCTTTTACCAACCTGTTATAACTCCGGCTGTTCCCTCAGCTGTAGGATCCCCCCTCTCCTAATGGGCTTCGTCAAATTTTAATCAGTCTGGAAAACCCAGTTCAAGTCCATTTTGTCTCATACACATTCTTTTATTCATTCATTCAATCAAGAATTTTTTTTGCACAACTGCTCGGTGCCAGGCCCCATTTTAGGATTTAGGAATGAAGTTGATATTCTCATGGGGATAAGGGAGATAGGAAGCTAACTAATAAAAACTACATTTAGATCTATGTATGTGTTTACACATACATAACTGCTATAGAGACATACATATGTATTTATAGATAAGTACATGTAGAATATGCATGCATGGATATGAATCAGCCAAATGGCTTTAATTATTAAGTAGAAAATAAAGCAGGATGTGAGGACAAAGTTTCAAGTTGGGAGGATTTGATTACGATAAGCTGGGCAGGTGTGTCCTTTCTGAAAATGTGACAGAGGAGCAGTGACCTAATGAAAATGAGCCCTTCGGTTCCGAATCAACCAGTACAGGCAGAGTCAGAACCCTGTGGCTAATCCCTTAATTCTCGTAGTGTGTCTTATTTTTATTCAACAAATATTTGCTGAGCATTGACTCTGCGAGACCCTGTGGACTCTGGGATGGCACGCAGCGGAGGAGGAAATGGGCAAAGCTCTGTCTGCATGGGGCATCCAGTCTTGTGCAGGACTGGGCATCACCAAACCATGAGCATGAAAAGGGACGCTGGGATGAGCTAAGCTGACGCTGCTATTTTATCTCTGATAGAATCTAAAGAGGGGTTGGTGGCTATTAAGTCCCAGAGGAAGAGTCAGCTGATGGCTGACATAATCTCTGCCAGTTGCTCCAGGAAAATCGAAGCTTCCATTAAGATTGTGCTGAGGCCATTTGTGGGGTCTAGCCCAATGGGAGTGCACCTCAGGTTTAAAGGTGATAACTAGAACACAAACTCCCACTCTCTCTACGGCATCTTTTGCAGTCCCAAGTGTTTATGTATCTCATTCTCATCATTGAACAACTCTATGGACTAGGAAGAGCTGGGCAAACTGGCCCAGACTTAGAAATGTTCACTCAGAAAGAATCTCCGAGGCTGAGGTTCTTTGATCCCACCTTCACCCACTACTGCTGGCCTCGTTCCCTCAGCATGTCTGAGTGACAGGCAACCATCCCTGCATCAACGTTTTTAATACGAGGAACCCATGGCTCTTCAGTCAATCACTTTTGTATCTTGGCAGCCAGTAGCTGGTTAGTGGCCTCTTGGGAGATATTCCATGTCTCTTGAATTCCAATCAAGAGCTGTTTCACTGGGATGCTCTCCCAGAAGGACCTGCCTCAGGTCACAGCCAAGGAAGTCTTTCCTGGGGAAGGCCCGGCCTGGGAGAAGCAGAGCTGTGGTCACTCCAACTAAGCCTGGGCCCCTCTCCCTCAGGTAAGTCTCTCTCATTCACCCTGGCGAGCCCTACCCACAAACGCATGTCTCATGAAACGCAACCAGAATGCGATATAACCTGATCAAATACAAGCACATTTTGCTGCGGTACAGGCTGTGCCAAGGATTATCCTTTAGAATAAGACTGACAACTGTTTATTGGGAAGAAAGTATGGATGGCTCAGCAGCACTGGGAAGGATTTTGGTTTTCAAACATCTAATCGACAGAGCAGTCCAAAAATGAAACCCGAGGGCAGAATGCTCAGGCGGGCTGTGGCGAGCAAGACCATGTAAGGACACGTGAGCGCCACGAGGCTCTCTCGGCAAGATGCAAGGGCTGACACGTCCAGGGCTGCCTGTGCGCTCCCGCTTCCTTCTCCAAACCTGACTCCGGGAGTTCCAAAAGCCAAGCTGGCTGAATGCTGCGATCGTCCCCTTGGGGCCCAGCACCGCCAGGCCCTCCTGTGCCCAGGCTTGGGAGCACAAGTAGAGAGCATGGAGATTCTCCCATGGCACCTCACAGCCACCTCTGCCTGAGACAGATACTGACAGTTTGGGAGCAATGTGGAGGGGGTTGGGAGGAATGCTAGAACACCCTAAAGCTTAGAGTTAGAGCCCCAGTCCTCCTACTGAAGGTAGATAGGAAGGAATGAGAGCAGTGAACCCCTGTACCTACCCATGGAATGCGGGACAGGCATAGAAGATGAACTCATTCATTAGCTATAGAGCCAGAAAGTCAGCATTTAAATACCACCTGGATCTGTGCTTAGAAATAAAAGTTGATGCTTTGTAAATTTGGTTTAAGAGAAACCTCAGCTAGAACATAAACAAATGAAGAAAGCAAGAGCTAGCCCCTGGGATCAGAGGCTGGAATCACTCCCAGCTATCCTGCAACAAGCCACTCTCCCCAGAGAGTGATCCCAGAGTTGGCCCTTGGAGTACACCATTTGATAACCAACAAGGCTAATAAATTACAACCAAGGAAACTGAGCCTAGAGAGAAAGGACTGGTGTGACGCGCCCAGTTTGTTCAATGAGTATATAGCTATCGTAGTCAAAACTCTTTCTACCCCACACAACAATCAACGGAGGGGTGTCTGTCCTCTGATAGCCATCAAAGGGACATTCAGGAAGTTCTCTGGAGAATGAGGCTACCTCCAAGCCATTAAATCTATTAATTTCTTTCTCTGATGGGGTTCCCTGGAGTCAATTACTAGAGCACGGTGTAGTCAATAAAATGGCGAGTTGGCCGGTAGCCACGTGTTGAGATATGGGAAAACCAGGAAAGCAGCTCATTCAGCGAGTACATAGCAGCCCAGCGTGGTGGTCTATGCTTCTGGAACAGTTTTTACATATATCATTTCTCAAGCCTCACAACAGCCTTGTAAAGTTCAGAAGGAAAGGAATTATCAGTCCCATTTTATATTGGAAGAAAATGTAGCATGAAGGGTTCAAATGACTTCTCTGAGGTTGAGATAATTAATAGCGAAATTGAGAGTTAAATATAGATTTCCTGACACATTTTAGGACCCACTCAACCTCATTACACTGACAGCTCAGAAAATATGCTGTCTGGACCACTTCTTGGACACCTTATCCTGCATCCTCCTAAAATATGCAATGTCAATTCCTGCTTCATCTGCAGACACGAGGTGGCGGGTCAGTATAAGGTTCCATTGTGACCTGGACTAGAACAGTGTTCACACAAATGATGCTTTGGAATTGTGAATGTTTGATGAGGACTTGACACGTGAATGTGGAGGGAATGAAAAGGAGAGTGAGGAAGGGAGGACGGAAGATGGAGGGCAGCACGTAGTTTTTTCCTATGAGAAAAAATGTGAAAAACATTTCATTATGGAGTCAGAATCCCTTGTCACACAAACTCTGGAAATAAGAAAGTGAACAGCTATTTGTTTGGACTGGAAAAAGTTTGGAGAGAGTTGGTTGAGAGGAAACTTCTTGTCACGTTTGGACCTTAACTCATACATACTAGAAGGAGTTCTGGAGCAAGTGTCGTGCCCTCATTTGTGAACTGAGAATAATAATAGTTTACGTGGGGTTATGAGATAAAGGGAGTGATGGCCTGGCCTGGGGCACTTGGTAAGTGGGAGCAGGTACCTGTTTATGGCCTTTCCCAGGTGTTCCTTTTTCTCGTCATGAGCACATTCTGTTCACATAAAGCCAGTTCTGCTGTCAGTCTTCAGCCAGCTCTGAAATCTATCGTTCAGCTGCCCCTCACCAAAGTTACACAGCAACTTGACTGGGATGAGGGATGCCTAGAGAGCTGGCAAAATAATTCTTTCTGGGTGTGTCTGTGAGTGTCTCTGGGAGAGATTAGCATCTGAATCCACAGACTGAGTCAAGAAGATTACCCTCCCTGCTGTGGGCATCATCTACTCCACTGAACGCCCACATAGAACAAAAAGGTGGAGGAAGTGGATTTGCTGTCTTCTTGAGCTGGGTCATCCACCTCCTCCTGCCTTTGGACACAAGCACTCCTTGTTCTTAGACCTCTGGGTTTGGACTAGGATTTCTACCAGTGACCTGGTTTTCTGGCCTTCGGGTTTGGACTCGAACTACATCCAGCTCTTGGGCCTCCAGACCTCTCAGCCGCTATGATCATAAATCTCAAATGTCTTTTTGTATATGAATATGCATCCTATTATTTCTGTGTGCCTGGGAGTCCTCACTAATACAAGTCCTTAATTATTTACTATGCTTCTTATATGTTTATATCATTTTTCTTCTAAATAATGCTGAGTCCCTTGAAGCCTGGGGTCATGATTACTCTTTAATTCCCATGACGTGGAACATTGGGCTGGGCACACAGTTAAGTGATTTGTGTGTATTTATTAATTGACTCATAGTTAGTTGAATGACTTGCACCCTATACTTGATACCAATGCCCTTTTGACTTGAAAGAGAGATTTATAGTGCTTATCTGAGTCACCAAGTGCAACCCCCATACAGCCTTTGGGGACTGGCCCTTTAGCGTATTTCTGAAGTCAGAACAGCTTGGAGAGCTGCCGCTCTGGAACATAATGGAGCCAGGGGAATGTCGTGGGCAAAGGTTTCCCAAGCTTTCCCCCGAGGACACTGTTCTGTTAGGGGTGCTGGACTGCGAAGCTGGGATGTTACAGACAATATTTCTTCATCATGGAAGTCCACAATTACTTTAAAATCAATTTAAAGGACATATTTACAAGGCTATTTTGACATAGTTTACTTAGTAAATTTTAGTGTACTTTTTAATGGAATCCTCCACCGTATGATTTGTGAAGGAAATTAAAACAGGCCTTGATTCCGAAAACCAGAGCTTACTGCAGGAGTCAGTGCCAAGGTCCCTTTCCTCGGAACATGTGACTGGGTAGAGGTTTGGCTTAAGAGCGTACAAAGAAAGCTAACGAGCAAGAGCGCTGGTCTGGCGTTGGGTCACTAATGGCTTTGTAACTAAAAGGGTTGATCATGAAGAACTTTTAGGTTCCTTCCTGACCTCAGTGAGCTAAAAATCTCATCTCAGTCCCCAACCTGTCCTAATCAATGACATCCATCATCTCTCCCATCACTTCATACCATCATTTGATTAAATAGCCCTTTGAAAGAATGTCTCTCCATATTGAATCTAGAAGGTGATAGTCAAAGGGCAAAGACAATGCTAAATCCATTCATTACAGCCAGTGTTTACCTTCCATACAGAGGGATTGTGATCTTGATTCTGTCCCACAAAAACAAATTAAGCCTAATTAAAAATCAAACTTTAAGCCTTGGTGTTGAAATGGCAAAACAATATAATGTATGACTTCCCCAGTCGCTTAACTGTGCTCTGTATTGTCTAGGAGCAGACTGTTTCTCAGAGGGCAACTCTGTCCCAGGCTAGGGTATTCATAATCAACAGCTAAAGGTGAACGTCACTTTTTTTTTTTAAAGATTTATTTATTTATGCATACAAGCACTGGGGTACAGGCCAGAGGTGTGGGGGTGGTGAGAGAATCCACCAGACAGAGCAGGCTGCAGAACAGGCAGATTGACAGAAACACACTGCTGAGGGGAGCAGCAGGCACAGCAGGAGAGGTCTGCCATGCCATGGGGGTCCCCTCCCTGGCCAGCAGCAGGGATCGAACTCGTGCTGCAGTGGCTGCGGTTTGCTTCATAGTGCGTTGCTTAGCCCACTGCGCCACCAGGGTGGGCCCAAACGTCACATTTTGAACGACAAATATTCTCATCCCAGATAACACATGATGCTTCAATTTACTTTGAGTTGACATCTATGCAGTCTATACATGTAGCCAAAGGGAACCACGTGCAAACACACATGAGGCATGTCGGGCTGGGGCGTGGGGATGGAGATGACTGTGCTGCCGGCAGCCACCCTCTACCCTGAGCCGAGGGTCTGTCCCCCATCTAAGGACAAAAGCTGGAGACACTGGAAAACCAGGTCTGGGCACATAACCCGAGCCCTGTGCGGTGTTGCTTTAAGCTCACCAGAATGGCATGCAAGTCTTACATTGCAAAAGTCTGAGAAAGGAATGGAGAGAGGGTGGAAACAGAAAACAAACCGATGAAACCAAGCCTCCTTAGTAACTAAAAATGGAATGGGCTCAGCCATGGTGTGGTGTCGCCCTGACCTTTACACAACCAGCTGTGGTCACCGTGGGCCACTCAGAGATGCCTGAGAATGCACGCCGAGCAGCCAGCGCTCACAGCTCTGGGCCAACCACGGTGGAGAGTCACGCTCTGCTCGCTGCTCCCCTAGCACCCAGGGGCTCATCTCTCAGGGGTGGGTTAGGGGCAGCCAGGGAAAGCCCACGTCCAGTCCTACCGCTGACTGGAGCACCGAGAAAAGACCTTCCTCCACACTTGAACCCTTTTCAAGAGCATCTGCCCTTCTGTTTTCCAGACCCTTCCTTCTCTAGCCGTGCCAGTCATACCCACCTACCTCACCTCTATTCTCAGTCTTCCATGACTCCACGGGTCTTTTATCAGCACCAATCGTGAGGAGTTCCACTTTAACCTGACCCCCAGGCAGCCCTCAGGATGGGATCCTTGCTCTAAAGGTGGCAGAGCAGAACGACTGAAGACTCAGCCTCTTGTCAAAGGGTGAAGCAGCCTCACCAGACCCAGCCTTCTTACTGGCAAGAAACAACTCGACTTGTACCTTATTTGAGGCTACTTCTGTGGCTCTTCTAGGAAAAGGAACTTAACCTCCACTGTTACAGCAGCCCTCTGCCTTGTACTCATGGAGGAATACACACTCGTGATGATCTGGATTCAGGCAAACTATCTGTAGCTCCCTTGCTCCAGACGTCTCGACTCCTCTGGGTTAAAAGTCAAAGCCTGAGGATGCTTCTTGTGGTATCGCTGACAGTGACATGGAGTGCCCGGGGCCGACCTGCAGAGCACAGCGAAGGTCCTCACTGCCTCTTTGGTTAGACTTGACAGAGAAGGTGGAGGAAGCGGAGAGCAAGGGGCACAAGGCGGGAAGAGACTAGCACTAAGCATAGAGAACACTGTAAGGAAAAGTCAGCTTAGAAATTGTGCATAGACGTGCTCATGAGTGCCAAGAATAAAGCACCTTCTGAAAGGAAGGCAATTTGGGCATCCACTTCCCGACACACGTGCTCCCCTCCAGACTCAGTTCAATTAAATGCCATTATTGCTTGGATGATATTGCTCTATTCTAGAGAAAGAGGTAAAACTCGGCACTGCCACAGACCTTTATTTAGCTAACACCAACTGTCAAAAATCTGGTCCCCATTCTCCACAGGCTTCAAATGGAGTGGGGAGTCAAGACCAACATTTATCAAACAGCAAGGATATCATTTCGGAGAAAGCTTTCTCAAGTAAACCTGACCTGCACTTCCAAGGGAAGTCCAATGTTACCGCTTCCAGAAGCAGACTCCCCTCTTTTTCCTCCTGGCGGAAGCTCTCACTTCCCCTCCAACACCCCAGCACGATTTTTCATCTGTCAAGTATTGACTGTTACCTGCTGCCTTGAAGTTTGTATGTGTGTGCTCATATGTGTTCACATATATACCTGTTAGAGTGCACACGTACGCATGACGGTGCATGTGTGTGAGCATCTCTTGTTCGCTGCTGTCTAGGCGCCTTCCAGTAAACATTAAATCTTCCACTCCGGGGCCTCCTGCACCGGGGCTGTCCCGGGCCCTGGCCTGGGCACAGCAGAAAACCACTGGTGGTCAGAGGAGGGGCACAGAATGCGGTGCTGAGCGGGCCTCCTGACGCACAGCTTTCCCGGAGGGCTGAGACACTGTGTCAGCCTGCATGAGCAGAACTTCAACGGGTGAAGCTGGGCAGGGAGAGCTTTGCCACCTGATGGTGGGAGACCCTGAGTACAGCTCCCTACCCACTCTTTTGATGAGATGTGCTTCACCTTCTCCAAGTTAAAAGCCGTAACTGCTTTGCCTTAGCACTAGACACATGAAGTTCCTGCCAGTGAGCCTACCAGACAGGACTGAGAGGAAGCCAGCTTTAGCCAGGGCAAGGCGCTAGGTGGGACCTGAGAGTGGAAACCACCCCTTGCCACTACCAAGAGCATAAAATTAAATCACAAGTTCTTGTTTATGCTTATAGTACGAAACAAGCTAACTCAAAATCTGCCTGATTTCCGTTCCACAGGGAGGAGATTTAGTTTCCTCTGGGGGAAGGATGGCCAGTGAGGATACGAGGCTTGATTATTACAGGGGCCCATGGCACTGACTGGCAGGGCATGTGCCTCCAGCACTGATGTAGGAGGCTAGTCTTCAGCAAACCCGGGTACAGAGTCAATCCTTTGCCAGTTCAATTCTCATCATGGAACAGTCAAACAGGGGAGTACTTTGTCTTGCCCATGAAACAGTTTTTCATCTTCTGGACTCCATCAAAGTCAGAAAGGTTTGGGAAAAGCATGAAGCTCTGCAGAGAGGGAAAGTGTCCCCAAAGCACTTTAATTTACCTGGCCTCCCCTCCTCTTATCCATCACCATCTTTTCAATCTGCCCATCACTATTGTCAGTCTCTGCATGGTTTTCTATTATTATAGGGCAGTAGCTGGCTTGAAGGCAGGCCAGTCATCTCTATTACCGAGACCCTACTGTTCTAGAGACAAGCATGCCCGGAGAGGAGGAGGCACCATGTAGGGGTGTGCTCGGTGACACCCACAACCCAGAGGCTGGTGAGTTTCACATTCAGAAAACCCACCTGGTGGTTATATTGTAAGAGCTTAAAATGCAAGAGGAATTTAGAGAAAGAAGGAAACAGTGTGGTCTTAGCATCTTTGGAGGATGCTTTGGAGACGTCTTAGTTAGCATCTTTGACCATGAGAAGAACACTATAAAGAGGATATTTAAACCAACTGTTAACACCAGCAAGAGCAGGTGTTATGAAGAGGTAACATGAACAGAAGCCCAGGAAACAAGGAACAATGCCCAGCAGGGAGCAAGAACTATCTTTCTTTGTGTTTGGGTGGTGTTTTATGTATGTGTGTGGTCAGAAGTCCAGAAATCTTATGCATAAACAAAAGAGGTAATGCCAGATGGGCCATTCATTTCATCCTTAGCTTTTAAAAAGAGGTAATTCATAGATTTTGCAACATAAGTCTACACTAAATCTAGTTTCTAAGTAATTATTTATCCTGCTTTAAATATCAGTTCTTCTTAATTCATTCATTTATTTATTCACCCCTTCAGCAAATATGTATGAACAGCCTACTATAGATTCATCTCTGTAGCAGATTTTATACAGTATAAAAAGAATTAGAAGGTATGGCTCCTGGCCCAACAGGCCTTATCATTTAATGCAGAGACAAGCCATATATAAGGAAAAATAAGTGAAATGTCACATATTAAATAACAACATCAGACCATGAAATGAGCAATACAGATATTAAGTGTCAGGGTTTCCAGGAAAGAAATTGATAAATCAATTCAGTTTAACTAATATAGTATTTATTGAGCATCTACTATGTGACATTAGATAAATTTGTTTTGATAATTGTTTTGACATCTTTAATTCCAACAAGTATTTTATTTTGTAACTAGTCAACGTTAAGCACCGGGAACAAGATGCTGAAGGAAAAAAAAAGACTACATGATGTATGTTAAATGATCATGATAGTGGCGGTTACTCAGTTCAAAAGCCCTGACTCTTTCATAATGTCTTTTGAGGACAAGACCTGCTCCTTCCATTTCTTTGTCTCTTCCCTCTCATCATCTGACTCACTCTGATAAGTCCCCCTTAACTCCTATAGTTTGGTTTACAAGTTTTCTCATTGGATACCCGAGAGATGAAGGGTCCTATGGTGTGGCAGTATGAAGACAGCGATCTATTTCTACATCTTCTCCCTGACATATCAGAAAAGTCATGGAAGATAAAACTCTCTGGACTCCCTGCATACATGTATACAAGTTTATATAATGTAGATGTATCAGAGAAGCACTAGCCAGAGTAGACATGAAATAAAACCTTCACATGCACCTAAAATCCATTTTTCACTTTGCAATAAAAAGTGGTATATTTCAATATACCATTGAAATATATAGTGTGAGCAAATGCTTTGCTGGCATGCAGTCTGTGTTCATATTGTGTGCGTGATAATGGTAATGTGGTTACGTAAGAGAATGTCCTAGGTGTTTTACGAGTTGCAGCTGAAGCAGGTTGCAGTAATGGCTATGCTGCTTGCAATGTGCTTTTTTAATGGGTCAGCAAATTTGATACAGCTGATAAATGTTAGCAATATTTAAATCTAAATAGGGAGTATAGGTATTCATGGGGTACATTTTCTTCAATTTTTTGTGTTTTTGAATCTGTTAGAAAATGACCGTGCACAATGTGTGGTCGCGGTAACTCCAAAGTCTGCTTGAGTGCGCCACAACCACCTCCATCCCAGCCCATGCCACCTCTACCTCCACTTTCCCTTTCACTGGTTAATATCTAAAATTTCATCACCGAGGGCCTCAAAAGAGGGAGAGAGGGCAAGTAGTGTTGTTCAACAGAATTCTCTGCAGTGATGGAAATATTAAGCCTCCAATATGGTAGCCACATCTGACTATATGACTATTAATTAACTGACGGAAGAACTGAACTAATTTTATTTAATTTTAATTAATTCAAACTAAATAGCCACGTGTAGCTAGTGTCCATCATCCGGAACCATGTAACTCTACAGACATACCAGTCAGAAACAAAATATCTAGCTTCTACATTTGAGCTGGTAACTGGAGAATTAGCTTTTCCTAAGGCAATTAAAAAGATAGGTTTATGAGTGTGTGTGTGTGCATGTGCGCGTGCATATAACTTACGGGGAATGAATGAAAGAGGAAAAGTGGTGGATCTTAATGGCATCATCTACTAGAAATGCTTGTCCCTGGGCACTATTTCTAATAGGTCAAGTTACAATTACTGCAGAGTGTGCCTGCCTAGTATCAGATCTCTCCAGACAGCTTATACTTGCAGGATATTTAGGCACTGGACGTATAATGATTGACTATTATGACAGGGAAGGTGGATTCTAGGAAGTGGAATCACTAGGATCTTTTCAGATCTACAGAACAGGCTAAATGTTAGAGGCAAGTGGTCATGTCACCTGCTCCTTCACCATCCCTACCTCCATCCCTACCCAAAGCGTCAGTCAAGAGGAAAGGATGTCTTCCACATGGCCACTGGCTGAGGTGCTGTCCTTCCAGTCAACACTCTATTGGAGGTGAAGATGATGCTAATAACATGAAGAATCAGAAAAAGACTCAGTTCATTAGAAGGCTCTGTTTGGTCTCTAAAGTTAGAATGTCAGAAGTCTACCTCCTGCTGATTTTATTTTTCTTTCAACTTTTCAAGGTCACCATGCTTGCCTGAACAAAGAAAGTTCAGTCTCGCCCCGGAACAGATGGAACAGCACAGAACGGTCAGTGCTAGATACTACTACAGAGTTAGAAATTCACTCTCAAGCTTGGAGGAATGAGCTAAGAAGCAGGAAATCTATCAAAGTGGAGGTAGCTAATTCCTCCAAAGGAAAGAGAATAAAATTCAAACAATATTAGCTCAAGTAAGGAAGCTGAATCGTCTTAGGATATCAGATCGAACAGTTTTTGTTCTGTTTTATAAAAGACCCATGTGCGGTTTATTACTTTTGTGGAGTTAAGTGGATTCATCTGTTAAATTAAAAAGTTGGGAGAGATGGGGCATTTTGTTTGTTTCTACTATTACTTGAAAGACTAGAAGGCACCCTGGACTAGAAATTGCAAGGCTTGGGTCAGATTCACACATTTCCAGGTACTATGCAAGCCATCTCCTTCAACGGCCAGTGTGCAGCACCTCTGCAAGCAGGCTTGAAAATTAAGTTCTAGTGCCCCGATCCACTGGTTCTTTAACTGTAGCGTGCTCAGAATCACCCGGACGGTTGAGTAAAATGCTCAGAACAGGCCCAAATAGAGCCCAAGAACTTCTATTTCTAAAAGGTTCCCATGTGATGTCAACGCTGGTGGCCTGGGAACACTCTTTGAAAACAAAGGCCCTGTGGCATTCATCATATGGAATGAATTAATTTTTCTTCCAAGCATTTAGAGTGTCACTAGTTATGTCTCCTCTTCAGGAGAATGGAGAAAAATCAGTCACTCAGATCATTTTCTTTAAGACTGAAATTCTCTAATGGATCCTAGGCTGTTGTGAGCATCGGTGGAAAAGGAAGGTGTGGGGTGGGGCCCCAGCAGTAATGCAATGTAAAGATATAAACCCTTGCAAAGAGTTTGCACTCTGTTGACAAAACTGTCTTAGTTGTTTTTTGGCTCTCTCGAATTTCCTTGTTTTAGGAGAAACACTTCTCAGTTTTGAGCCACGCATCAAAGTCATGGTGGATTGCAGAATTGCTGGGTCCCCTCCCAGATACAGCATCTGGGATAAGACCTGAGAACCAGCATTTTTAACAGGCAGCAGAGGTGCTGCATGCCCTGCGTCCACACTTTGAAATCACTGACTTATTTGTCTCAGTTTTTTTGTCTCCTACTTCTCTAACCTCCAGTCCAGAGGTCAGCAGACTATGACCACCTGTTTTTCTAAATAAAGTCTTACTGCAACACAGCTGAACCTATTCATTTATGCATTGTCTGTGGCTGCTTTCAAACTACAATGGCAGAGTTGAGTTGCTTCCAGAGAGACTGAATGGCCTAAAATATTTACTGTTATGGCCCTTTATAGAAAAAAAAAAAAGCAAATCCCACTTTAGTCCTCTTTCTTGCCTAAGAGCAAGAAACATAACATAAAACTACTGAATATTGTCTTTAACTAAAGCACTTAACATGTACTGTTGTATTTTACCTTCACAACCAAGTAACTGGGTTCTGGATCCCTTCTAGACCAGAGGGTAAAGTAGTTTGCTAAGGGCCCGCAGAATTGGAATCAGGGATGGCTCCAAAGGACTCCAAAGCATAATGAGGTGGAAAGGCTCTTTGTTCAAAAATTCAGAATTTTAAGATAAGGAAAACACAGCATTAAATCAAATGTGGGGTGTTCCAAGTACGGAGCCCTGGTTAGCTGACCAGGTCACCTACCAGTGACCTGAATGGAGAGTTCAGGCCTGACTCACTGGCTCTGAGATTGAGAATTCCCCCATATGTCCTCACCTCCCCGCTCCACATACCATGACCAACATGCATTGCCATGTTGAACTCCTGTCATTTTCCTTTCAAGCTGGAATGACTTTTCTCGAGAAACCACACGTCTGTTTTCAATTTCCCAAACTGTGATCATACCCCCTTGATCCCACTTATAATCTCCTAAGGGGAGATGTATCTCTGTATTATCTGTATTGAAAACAAATAACAAACAAAAAAAACTTAACTAAAAAAAAAAAAAAAACTTGGCATCTGAAAGTTCTCTCTTTATATTAAAAAAATCACTCCTCTTTTCCAAGAGGGGATTTAAAATAGCTCTTCAATAGACTCTTGCTGAATTAGTAAACACCAATACAGGGAAAATCTGCAAGGACTCTTATAACTCTACAAAAGAGAAAAATGAGCAATAATGTCATTATACGTTATCTCACTGCCACTCAAAAATTCATGGAGGACCCTACACTACAACCTGCATCTCTGCAGGCCAGGGCTGTTTTCTAGACTCACAGCAGGGAGCACTTTGGGTAGGCATTCCCTTAGTATTGCATGGTAAGTGACAGCAGTTAAACGACACATGCAGACCTGGATCACAGATCATTTTAAAGAATGCAGCATCTAAAGTTATTTGATCCCTATATTCTCTGAGCATTTAATCCTCTCAAATATTTTGCAATCACTTCCTCTAATTACAGAGAAAACACATCGAAGTGATGTGCGTGCTCGGGAGCGTCCCCTCCTGTTTCCTTCTCTCTGTTTAATCAAGAATTTGAAACACCTTTCAGCTTCCTAATCTTATAATCCTACAAGGAATTTACTCTGCTCCAGATCCTACTCGGTGAGACTCTGTACAGTAGAACCTGAAGCCCTTTCACAAAGACCATGAGAAGGGAGAGAAAATCCCGGAAGCAGGATTTCTGAATTCTACCCAGAAACAAGAAATTGGGGCACCTAGAGAGAATCCTCTTTTAATATTCTGAAGGTATGGATATGGGGGCCCCACATCAGTTTAACCTGGAGGGCTCATTTAAAGTCTAACTCTTCGGGTCTCATTCCATCATATTAAGTTGGAATTTGTAGATAGGAAATGTATATATGTATGTATGTATGCATTCATGCATCTATCTATCAATCACCTATCCATCCATCTCCCTATCTATATTTAAATTTTCTCAAGTGATTCACTCATGTACCAGCAAATAGGAACCAAGTGGTTAGCCATCATATTCTCAATGTATGGTCATGATAGTTCTGTGTTACTTCTAGAAAGTCGCTCGTGGTTATTATGATATCCATGTTTTAAAGATTATGATTTACAAACATATCAAATCAACGAATGATACAGGTAAAGTGGCCCTCAATTTGAAGGGGTCATTGTTGTGGATACAGAAAGAGCACAGACCCATAGTGAAATCACTACACCCAAAGTGTAGTGGGCATCACTACACCCAAAGTCAAAAGAGCTTAAATGAGCAACTCATCTGACTTTAGACTCAGGATAGCCCCTCCTCAGAACTCTGGGCACGCTGGCTGTGACATGCCTATCAGCTTTCTGGGACAGTCTGCACATCTAACAGCTTGATTTCCTTTCTTCTTATAATGCTGGGATATACTAAGAGTCTCAACATTTTAATATCCAAGTTACATTCACTCAACACACCCATACATGGACTAAAATCCTTTCCCAGACAGTGTGTCTGTATTTATTGTTCAGTGAGTATAGTCTCCATAAGTAAAAGTCCAAAGCTCAGGACTAGATTGTCTTTCCTCATTGCCTCCACAGAAAAAGATGACCTTGTTTTACCACTTGCACATCTGCTCTTGTTCATATGCTGCCAGCTCCACGTCTGCTAGCTCTTCACTATTTACTTATTCTCTGAGAGCAGAGACTGTGCTTCCGAATTTTCTCTCCTCTCACAGATGCACCTGCAGTGTTTCTCACACAACTCAATTAATGCTGTAAACTGGGAAGAGATGAAGGCTTTGCTTGATTTGAGGAACTCATCAGTAAAATGAGCCCCTGTGTCCCAGGCCACATGCTGGGAGGAATACGGATTTGTAACACACCTTCTCATCAGCCTGGGTCGATAAATAGGGCAGACTTTTTTTTCTTAGAGCCTCCATATGTTCAACTCACACGGATCAATAGAAGCACCATATTGTCTTCACAAAAGCTTTAGATCCTCACCCTTTCTAATAGAAAGCCCCAGATTGCTTTTTCTCAAACACAGTGATGCCCCGAAGCTTTAACTTACAGTTTGGGCCAGGGAGGCAGACCATAGTGAATTTTGTGGCCACAGACTGTGGGAGACACCTCAACAAATTGGAGTTTAATAACCCCAAATGGAGAACAGGGAAATGTAGAAACACTGGGGCTCAAACATAACCTCAACCTCTACACTACTTTTCAACAACAAGGCATAATAAAATCAAGTTAGGAGCC
>JAGFMF010011464.1:151258-251234 GCA_019455555.1 Galemys pyrenaicus
ACGTAAGATTACCAGAAATACAAGTCTAGGCATTCCCTATTTACTAGGGAGGCAAACTGCAAGTCTCCTCTGGGAGGAATATGTAAAACAAATTTATATTTACAATTGCTTCCTGCATGGCTGGCTAAATTGAAGTCATTTTGCCAAGCTTCACAAAGAAAAAAAGAGCACCATTTCCTGAATTCTCTGGCTGGTTCTGGCAAACAGCTTGGGGAGAAGGGAAGTGACTTGCTTGGGGTGATGAGTTAGGAATCTATGAGGCTGCTGAATGGAAACAATTGTAATTGGAACAGCTTTTTAGCTTTTATTTCAGCCCTCAATCTTTCTAAGGTTCTTTGCTTAAATGTTCTGCTTAGTTGCAAGTTATGTTCTCACTGGCTACAGATCAAGAGTGGAAATCTAAAGGTTAGGTGTGCCCTACATTCAGTTCATCCTTCAAGTAGAGAAATGGACAAAGCCAGGCATATACAAGGCCGCGATTCTCAAACTGCTCTGACCATGTTTTTCATCTTTTTCTTTTTGTTTCTATATCTGATTTCTATACCTGATGTATGCCAAGATCCATATAAAGCATAGAAATGTTTATTCCAGATATATTTCTAGAATAAGTTACATTATTTCCTCTCTTCTTTTAACAACAACACTAGTTTGGATTGTTCATACATTAAGTCCAAGAATGTCATGGGAGAGCAGCACTTAGACGAGCATCGGCGTCGGGAGGGCCTGGCTGCATGCTACAGCTGCGCTGGTGGTCACAAAGGCAGGCCAACACAATATATGGCTGTGGACATCAGTGTGTGTGGGGGCCTCACTCACTCTGAGTTTATGAAGCAAAATGTATACTTACTAAGTATATTACTTTGTGGCCTTTAGAGTAAGGTCAAGTATATACTCACTAAGTATGATGTATTTTGACCTCCTTCCCTCCTGGTCTCTTCCCTTTCTCTTCCTCTCTTCCTCCCTTTCTTCCTTGCTCTTTCTCTCCTCCCCCTTTCTTTTTCTTCTTTCTGTCTTTTGCTAGTGGCAACTCACTAAACTGAATTCACAATATGTTAAGAAATCATGAATTTCAATTTAAAAATGCAAAGCACAAAACATGTTTTAAAAGGCACAGATAGGAAAGATTTTCAGCACTGCAGAGGTTGCATCAGGGTGAGGACACAACACTGACTCAGCAGCCAGGAGGCTGAGGGTCTGTTCCTGCCGACCACCCATCATGCTCCCCCCATAGAGAGCAGAACAAAGGCTCCAGACCAGAGTCTGTGTCTGCAGCACACCTCCAGTTACAAGTGAACTCGGACAAATTACTGTATCTTTCCAGGCTGGAGTCTCAGTGTCTTTCAAATGGACCATTCAAAGCACCCATTAAGGCCTTGGAAAGTTATTTTAGGAAAAGTGCTTAGAACAGTGTCAAGGTCTGGCCTTTAGTAGCTAGTCAGTACATGCTATTTTACATTTTTTAAATTGAGGTGACAGCATCTGCCCTAATTATCCAACCCTTCCATCTCATTTTATCGTTTGTTTTTAAAGAGATGAGGAGGAATCGAATGGCGAGAAATGATTGGAAGTTGTTTTGGGAAAAGCACTAGTGATGGCCTTTGACACAGGTTCCTCCAGAGCTAACGGCAGTTTCTAAGACAGTCGTCATAATCTTAGGTGGCAGAAACTGAAGTAGAAAATGCCGATACGGTTAATCATTACACCATCCTGGGCAGGATACATTTAAAATCCAGCATCAAATCCTGAGGCTGTTACTTAGTCATGTAGACACTAGAATTATCTATTCCAGGGGAAGGGGAAGAGAAATGAGGAGAGAGGACATGAAAACTGTATCCATTAAGGTTGAAAAGCCAACAGGTTTTAGCTTGCAGATGGAGAAATACAGGGGAGCCTTGATATCTGCTTTTAAAGAGCTGAAAAATCACTATGTGAATGAAGATAAATTATTGTATAAAAGTTACCATAGAAGTAGTAGTGAGAAGCTTCAGGGAAATAGATTTGGACTTTATAGAGACTACTTTCCAAACAATAAAAACTGTCCAGTCACAAATAAATTCCTGGCCCAATAGGTAGCTCTCTAGTGGAAGCCTTCAAGCGTAGATGAGATGATCTAGTAAGTATGCCTAATTTTAGCACTGGTAGCAAGACCAAGCCAGATACTCTTTTAGAGCTGAAATGTTTCATGACATATAAATGAGGTTTATAGGCCTGACGTGAAGTACGTAAACTCAGAGACGTTACTCAGTGCTGAGTGTACCTGTCTGCACTACCTGGAGATCTGGATCATGTCCCCCAGAAGATACGCTGCTCTGGCCTTGATTCCTGCACTTGACAGTTCCGTAGTTCCCCACGAAAGGACACTCAGGCAAAACAAAATAGTTAGATTTTGGTATAACAAAACTTGTTATCTACAGTGATGTGTCTGCGGAATTTTACTTTGTTGTGCTTCCTTTTGTTTCCACCCTTTAATAGCAAACAAACAATTTGGAGATAATTTGGGCTCCCTGTAAACTCTTTACTCTGGCTTATGCTTAAAAACTGTCAAAATGTTTGAATGTAAAAGAACTATTTCGAAGTCATTTTATGAGGCATCTGAGCTTAATTTCTCTGTTTCTTCTCACACTAGAGTACCCACGGCTCCCCTCCCCATACTGTGAGTCTGGGTTTCTCATCTCGTAGGTGGGTTTGATTAATATGTCTGTCGATCATGTGCAAACTCCTTTGAGAAAATGAAAAGCAATGTTCAAATGTTAAAAAATAATGTCTTTTACAGTTCCCATCTCAAGACGTCTGAGAATAAAAGCCCTGTGAAATGACATGTGACCTAAACAAGAAAAAATGCCTGTACTCTATAAAACCAAGATCTTTTGGCATTTGTAAAGTAGAACTAAATGGGTCAGATAGACAGGGATTGAAAAAAAAAAAATGGATGCCTAAGCAATAGCCCAGGAAATCTGATAAATTTTTAGGGCCAATTGGGATGAGGCAGGTCTCAAGCACATCATTTTTTGCAGGAACAGGGCATCTGCAGACCATGTTAACTGCATGGTTCCAGAACCTTGGCTCACTCTGGTGGCCTGGACTCCCTCTTGATGACTTCAGAACATGGGACTGGAGTAAAGCCTCCGTGTAAATATATGTGACTTACACACAAACTGAAAGTGGGGTATGAGGAAGCCAAATCTACTCCACTCCTCCTTATGCTTACAGTATCTGGATGATGATGAGGAGGAGGAAACAGGGAAAAAAGGATTAAGAGGAAAAGAGGAATGATGTACATATCTGGGCAGAGTAAGCAGTATAAACTGTTACATTGTCTCCCTTAACTTCCTGTCCCTTCTCCATCAAACTCCTAATCCACCTTCAAGATCCAACTCCTTCTCTGCTTCCCTACACTTTGTGATCTGGCAGGACCCTGCCTATTCCTTATAGTGTAAGATTGTGTTTGATATATACACCGAAGTCAAACATTTCTACCTGAAAATTAAATCTAAGGAATGGAAACAAATAAATCAACTCCCCATTTAAGGGAAGGTGTATTTCTCAACCAGTTTTCTTGACTCACAAAAAATCTAAGCATTTCAGTACCAAACAAACAGTAGACACTTAATAAGATTTGCTGACTGAATATGAGTGATAAAATGTACAGCAAACATAGATGGTCAAATATAGGATGTTTCTGTTTTATTTCATTTATGTTGATGTGCCTCTCCATCTTGACAAATGTCTGAACATTTTTGTCGTTGCCGAGAACCCTAGACTTGGAATCAGAAGACCAAAGTAAATTCCAAGCCAGTTTGGTCTCTTACTAACACTGGGAGTCTGCGAAAATCATTTCATTTCCCTAATCTCAGTTCCTTGGAGTTAAAACTTGATAAAAGTAATTGCCCTGAGTAGGTGTGATGTGAAAATTAAATGCAACAATCAATAGGAAATTAAACTTGAAGCATAATCATGTATAAGATATTACAGTTTACAGCTCATCTTTCACCTTTTTCCTGCCAGCAACAGGATTATGCTATTTTGGTGCATATCTGTTCTAGTAATAACTTGATAATCATGTTAATAGCATCTACACAAAACATCTCTGTTTTTGGACTATAAAAAGATTCCTATGGAAGTGGTTTCTCTGTCTTGCCGAAGTCTCCTCAGCAGGTATATAAAGAGGTGCTGTATGACTTCTTAGAAGGAAAGAGACAGCAAATAGTAGAATCTGGCAACAAATAGTACTACTAGCCCTTCTGTACTTTACAAAAATGTCCTCCGTTTGCTTTTCACATAAATATTTACCACCATTGGAATAAGAACACCTAGAGCAACATAGCCTTCATTAAATATTGGGGGAAAAGTGTATGTTGTTCAGTAAAAAGGAAGAAAATTTCCAGAGAAAGGGTTTCTGAACAAAAAATTCAATTATTTGTCAGCACTGTGGAATGGGACTTCTTCATATAGATGACCATGAATTATGAACATCTAAATTTATCGAGACCTTCATGTGCACACAGACATGCAGATATGAAACCTGTCCTAGGTTCACTGTATATCAAAAGGGCCCATCTCAGCAGTTCAAACTATCTGCTAAGAAGCTGGCAGCGCTAAGAATGAGAATCTCAGTCTAGTTGTCGACGGTGGAGAGTCAGGGTGTACACATCTGGAGGTGTCACCACTCCCATGGCTGTACTTGGGGGTCTTCAGAGCAGATAATGACTTGGGCATTAGAGACAATAATTTTAATGACTCCCAAGTACAGTCACCACATGATTGGGACCAAATGGAACTCCACAGGGCATCAAAATGCTAAATTAACTGATCAAGTTTTGCTTTTCTTTGTAATTTGTTGGTTTCAGAACACGCCTGAATAGGGATGATAAATAAAATTCTGGTGATGTCTCTTAAACCTTTAGAGGAAGAATGCACATCTCAGTACAAAGCTGACTTCCTCTTCTGAATCTCTTCCTCCTCACTTGGCAAGAAAAGGGAACATGCTTAAAGTCATGGAGGCCTATTTTTGTCCCTGGGGATTAATGAAAGAATCAGAGAAATCCTAAAAGCATCAGTACAATTATTTATCTCTGTTTTGAAATGCTGAAGGGAAAAGAGGTGGGAGGAGTGTGACTTTACAATAACAGAGAGAAAAACAAATGTTTGCTAGAGAGATATTCAGCTTTCAGTCAATGAAGGCCTATGGGCAAATGAAATCTGTTTGCTGCTATTCCTCCAGAATAAAAGTCTGGGAGAGAGGGGTTCCCACTTGCTGGTGAGCTGTCTGCCTTACACTTCTGATGGAGCATGGGTGGACAGCCCTTAGGATATTAGTCAAACCATCTCTCTACACCTCAAGGAGGAGCTCTTGAAACTCGTCACCTGACGAGACTCCCAGGAAGGAGTGTTGTCAACCCTTTCCAGGGCCTCTTCCTTTGTCCTGTATCTCAGACCTCCAATTTCCTATCACTCAGTTTTTATGCTCCAAACCCCTGGGTAAGCCGTCACTGGCATCAATGTTATTAATCTTCAGTGGCCGTGTCAATGACAGTCACTGCTCATATAAGTCCACACCAGGGATACACATAATGGAAGGGCATTAGGCTTCGAGCAGACAAGGTAAGTCTGTGGAAATGAACCGGTTGATTGTCACCGTTTTAATAAAAGCGCAAAGCTCCTTTATCTGCGATATAACTTTTTATTTTGCACCAATGGTAAACCTATTCCTTTTGGTACCAATTCAATTCATAAGGCTTCGGTGAAGATAAATCTTGAGCTAAAGAACAGAGAGAACAGTACCGGCTTTGAAATGCTACTTCTTGGGACCTGTAAAAAGGCTCCTCCAAGCACTAACCTGAACAAAACCCCCGAGAGTGCTCTGCAAGTGGCCTTTCTGTGACATCGCACCAGCTGCTCCCCACGCACCTGCACACAGGCAACGCTGACTGGCTCACAGCCGAAGGACGCTCGTGGTGATAGCTTTGTTGGCTCTCTTTCACCCACTGAAGTGCATGACTGCAGGCCCAGCAAATGCAACCTGACACACCTGCAGCTTGCTGTAGAGAATCTGCCCTGGGAGAGAGCAGGACCAGAAAGAACTCTGGACTCCACCAAGGAAGCGGCTTGGAAGGCCTTTCACCAGGGCAGAGATTAGACATTCCTCTAACGTGTAAGTTCCTTATTTCAGACCAGAACCTGACTTTCTTTATTTGATGATTTCCAGCTTTTCTAGTTTGGCTTTAATAATGTATACACAGGTATCCAATTTGCTCCTGCGGAGCCCTGGCGTTCTGGGGTCCTGATCTTTGCAACTGGATGTCCTGTTGCCATCACTCTCTGCGATCTTGGCTTGACCACCTCTGCTAGGACATTTGACATTCTCGGGTCCTGCCCCTGTCTGGATAAGCGCTGGGCATCCTGACGTTGCTGGCCACTACTGCATTCTATTTCCTGTGCCTTCTTCTGTTGTCAGTGGTTCAAGAATTGTATCCATTCTGGGTGTTCTCTCTAGAATAACCGATCTTGCCTAGTCCTTCCTCCTGTATTCTTATCCTGAAAATCTACAAGACCCTTGGCTTCAGATTTACACATTCCACCGTGTCTTCTTCTACTGCTTGAGCCCAGAGAAGGGAAAACCCCTCTGTTCTTTCTTCTCCTTATCAGAGCGACTTTTCCTGCCCTAAGGGTAGGAGTCTCCAGTCTTGTCAAGAAGGGAAATCCCAGGCGACCTTGTTCATGCTCAGGACAGCCAGAGAGAGTTGCACAGACCTGGATGGCTGGACGATGTGCCAACTAGGAGAGTGGGGACTTCCCCAGCTGGGAACAGCAGCCCAGCAGATGAAGGAGGTGTAATTTCTGTGAGTGAATGACTGACTCATGGCCTCAGATGAAGGATGCGAGGCTTTCTTCAGTCATCAAACACTTCCTAAAGGCCCACTTGGCACCAGACACTGCGTGAGGTAGGAGAGTTAAAAAAAACCTTCTTATAATGGGCACCTACCTCGCACCAGGCACTTTACATTGATCATTTCTAATCCCTCTAGCAACACTCAAAGGGAGTTCACGTCCCCGCTTGACAAAGGAGAAAACTGAAGTTAAGTCATTTTCTCAAGATCATACACTTACTAAAAGGAAGCACAAAATTCAGACCCCATTCTAACTACCCCCAAACTCCAAGTTCTTCCTTAATACCACATATTAACTCTACATATTCAGTCTATTTATACTCAGCACCCACTGATTCATTCATTCAGCCAGCCGGTATTCCCAAGATTCCTGCAAGCCAGTCTAGTGTGAGGAGACCCTTCACTAGGAATAGGAGACCACCTCGGAGGTGCTCAATAGTTAGTTATCTGGGGACTTTAAAAGGCTCCCAAAAGCTCCCATTTGATGTGTGGCTTTGGAATAGTTGGGTTCCTTCTAATTACTGATGACGACAATAATAATAAAATGTGTCATCCCAGCAATCTTTCAAAATAGAAAGTGGCTGCCAAGCAAAACCAAAGACAAGGTTTTCTACACATTTCTGATGGGTGCTGAAATTGAAGAGGAATTGGATATACCTGAAAGTTGACTGGACTCCTCCTAGTCGTGACATCTCTGTTGACTGGAGGTCTGCCACTGTAAACAGCCTCTTTTTAGTAATAAAACCGCTACTATTATACTGTCCCACTAGGCAAAAAATGACAAGTATCAAAAAATGAAAGTGGAAGATTTAGATCCAGATGTGTTGAGGAATATCTTGAAAAGAGTAAATAAAAGTTTAAGTAGTTAATGCCCTGAGCAGTAAGCTAGAAAGCAGTCTGAATCTTAGAATCCTTCACTCGCATTCTGTATGGTTTCTAAAAGTCCTATCTCTAGGGGCCTCTGTGGTGGCGCAGTGGGCTAAGCAATGCACTATGAGGCAAACCGCAGCCACTGCAGCACGAGTTCGATCCCTGCCTCTGGCTGGGGAGGTGACCCACATGGCACAGCAGACCTCTCCTGCCTCGCCTGCTGCTCCCTCAGCAGTGTATTTCAGTAGATTCATCTGTTCTGCTCCCCACTCTGTCTCTGGTAGATCTTCTCACCACCACCCCCTTCCGCCCCACATCTCTGGCCTATACCCAAGTCCTGTCTGTAAGAGTGAAATGGAATAAAAGGTGAAAACGCTAGAGTTGGGAGGCATCCCTCTCTCCCTTCGGTACATAAAGCAATTGAGACTGGTGGCCTCATGGAAGCTGTATCTGTGGCTGCTGAGGGTGCAAATAAGACCTAAGAGGCTGATGTGATGGCACTGGTGCTCTGCTGCCATCTGAGACCACAAGGAAACTGAGACACACACCTAGCACTGACATACGAAGACTCAGATTACCCATGGCATTTATTTTTGCAAGAACCTCTTCAAGATGCCTGCAGGGTCTATTGTAATGGATTGGAGGAAGTTTTATTTGAACAAGACCCACTGCCATGTATCATCTATTGGCAAACATAAAAGACAATTTCCCTAATGGCATACTTGTGAATGACTCAGATTTGCGGGGGGGGGGGGGGGGGGTTANGGGGGGTTCTCGTTCCATGTTTTCAATGACCTTCTGTTGTCTGAATCTAAAGTGAGCTTTAAAAGGTTCTGGATCTAAGCCTGGGAGTGGGGACCATGGCCTCTGGGCTCCCAGTGCTGCCTTTAGAAGAACCTGCTGTGCTGACTTGGCTCACCTGCAAGAGGGTGTTTGCATGGAAGGGTGGCAGAAGACACCTGGATGCAATGACTTGGACAAAGGCCATACTGGTGAGGTCTAGGACTACATTTACTGAGAAAGGGCTCTGGTAAGGCAAGTAGGTCCCTTATATACACGCAATCACTCCCCCACTAGGTGAGGTGAGTACTGTTCCCTCCACTGTATGCAAGAGAAAATGGAGGCTCAGAGAGGTTATTGAATTTGAACGAGGTCACAGAGCTAGCAAGTGTGAAGCCAAGATTCCTTCTCAGGTCTCATACCTGGACCTGCAGAAACCCCTCTGCTATACTGCCCCCTTCAGATGCCATGCAAAAGCATGCAGAGATTGGGCACCAACTACGCTCCTTTCATTGCTGGGAAATTTTTTCTACAAAAATTGGAAATCTGCCCCTTTCAACCAACTCTGTTAGGTTCTCACTGTGTTTAGGAGAATAATTAATTTAGCAGAATTTCTGAACCTTTCATAGGTAAAACAAAAATGACCACACCTGTGCACAATACCAGCTACCTTGTGGTCTTTGTCTGTGGGTGAGAAGCAAAGAACAAAATGGGAGAAGGTTTTTTATAGTCTGAAGCTCATGGTGAAATCTCTGTTGTCACCTTACCACTAAAATAGCTGGGGATTTTGGGCAAATCACTTCATTTGCCTTACTCTCTCCTTTTCCTTCTAAGAAGTGGAATTAGTATTTGCCTATTTCTCTCACCAAATATAAATAAGGAGGTAAAGAAACTGCTACACAAGTACCACTCTGCAGATGGGGTCAAGGTAAACCCTGTTCGCTCCATAAACTTAAGAAATGAAATACACTAGAAAATACCTTCTATTTTGGGAGATGATCCTCTACCTAGCAGAGATGAAATAATATGTGGATAGACTTCCCAGTTAGCTCATCTGGACAGATAGATATTTAAGTAAAGTAGGATCTCTGAGATTGAAAAAAGGGCCAAGTTTCTTAAAACGTTGGATTGCTTATGGAATTTGAAAACTACATAGGATAGATGACGGTGGGGGAAGAGTATCTGCTGCATGAGGAGTGTGTCTTTTCGTGGCTGAGCTATATTAGCAATTCTGAGGCTGCCCCAGTCTCAAGGGGCCAGACACATGACCACATGCCACTGAGCGTGCTTTTGATGGATGCATCTTGGAACACCCTGCTGGTGGTGCAGGCGACGTCACCAAGGCAGCGTGGTCCTGAGTCCACATGCGAACCAATGAATCTTCCCCCGACGAGGAGCTCCCTGAATATTGTCCAAGTCATGCTGGTGAGGAAACCGACGTGGCAGCTGTCTTTGCCACTGGCTGTGGAGTTACTGATGCTGAGGACACATGGCATGATTGGATGCCCTCACCGCCACTGAATGCTTCATATGCTATCTTGTGATGTCTGAGGGCCTTTTATTCCCTGGGGGCCTGCAGAGGAGACAAGCTCTGCCTCTTATCTGAGCGCCAGGAACATTATCTGAACAGCTGCTGCCTGCAGAAAAGCTGGTGTCAAACCAAACGCGCTGGTTGAAGTACCTCTTTCAGGGGAAACAAACACGTGCACGCGCATACATGTGCACGCACACATGTGCACTCCTGGGATGAGCTGCAAGGCTGCTGAAGCCCATCGCGTGAGCTACACTAACCTGACGTGCTACGGAGCTACCCCTCGCCCCCACATGATCCCAAGTCTGCCTTCCTCTGTCAAATGGAGTTGGCCCTGTGCAGGTCAGTGGGGCAGGGAGCCCTCAGCAGCAGCTGGAGGGGAGGGCTGGTGAGCCAGGGAGCCACTCACTTGGAGGCACTGGCAGCTGCCTTTGTATTCAGGAGAATCTTTTTCTCCCCTAGTCAAGGGTCCTTTATCAAAGGAGGAAGGAAGAGTCAGGTTGAAAAAAAAAAAAAGAAGACACAAAGGTTGCTTGTCATAAAGCAGAGGGAAGAGAATAGCTTCCCATTCTCCTCCCGGCTCTGGTCTCAGATGGCAGCTGAGCACCAGAGGCATCGAGTCAGCCTGAGCTCTGTGTCTGCACCCCCAGCAGCCACAGATTCAGCTTCCACTCCAGCTGTCGGTCAGGCCAAAGCATTCAGTAAATGCCCGTGATTAGCGCCTGCCTCAATTGGGAGTGTAAATGGAGAATCACAGCTCACGCCTCAAAGGAGCTGGAGGCACACACCCATTAATTTCTACGGAGCCAAATGTAAACAGAAAATGAATGTTCCTGTATGCTCTCCAAATTTTATTTCCCCTACTTAAATGTTAGGGGGAGGAGGGTTATCTTCCTCTCTCACGATTGCTTCTCATATTTGAAATGATGTGTATGTTTGACATCCAACCAAACGATTCTCAAAGGGAGACAATGAGAGCCCCGACGACGCCCCCATTTGTCAGTATTTGAGACTTAATGAACTCTTGGCGAGTTCTCTCCTCCCAGGGCTTCATGTTTGTTATTACTGTTTAATGGTGATCTGTCCAATGTTCCAACAGGCCAGTAAGCCTTGCTTATAATCAGGAATATATATTTATTGACTAGCTGGGCAATGGACAGAGGTTTCTGGAGATCACCACATTTGCTAAGACCCACCACGCCCAGCTGTGCTCTTTGTATTCAAATCCCCGTTGTTCTCCAGCCAGAGGGCGAGGGGTCCAGCCTGCCCAGCCTGCTCCTGCCTCCATCTCAGAGATAATCTCCTTCAGCTGTGTATGAATCCCAACTCAGAGGAGGCTGCTAGGAGCGCTAAGCCTTTGGGTGCAAAAGATTCTCGACAAATGCACATTTAGAGTAAACAAAACCTGTCAGGCCCCTGCAAGAGTCCGACGCCTGATTGCACCAAACACATCACGATGGAATCTGCAATTGGCAAAGTAATTGGCGTTATTACAGCTGATGGGGAATTTCTGATGCTGCCCGAGCTTTCCTTTGAAATAATACTCAGTCATTTAATTTGTCCAGCTCTCGTTTAGCTGATTGCTCTTTTTCTGCTGGAGTTTATCAAGAATAAAACGCACTTTCTCTCCAGACACTTGTGCAGGCTGAGATTTCACAGGCATTTCTTTTTTCAACACTCCCCACCCCCCTGCCTCCTACACACCCTTCTCAGACCCACCCCACTCTGTAGTTCCCTTTCCCAAGATGCCAATAATGTCATAGGTTAGAGGACGTGAATCAGGCTTTGCCTTAATTTAAAACTTTGTATTTCTGGTCTGAGCTTTGAAGGTGCTTAACCACAAAAACAGGTAAATGTCCAGAGATTTGGTTTTCCTAAGGAAGGCTCACAGAACTAGAAAACTCCAGAAACAAGGTAAGCAGTAGAAGATCTTCACTGTGACTGCAAACCCAGAAGACTGTTACTAGAGAAACAGCAGGCTTGAGAGACATGCATTTTTTGTTGGGGGCGGGGGGGGGGAGAAGACTCTCACTTCCCCCGGGGTGTACACCCCTAGAATGCCTTCTGCAGATATTTACCGAGCATCTACTTTTTGCTGGAAAAATGCGGATTCCTTTTTTCTTCTTCCCCCTCTCTTTTCCCATCTCCACCCAGGCTTTTCTGTTCTTCAGCAGACCAAGGGCAGGAAACCAAATATAACCAGCTGTGTTTTCTCAAGTACAGATACCTTGGCATCTTGGCACATCTGTCCTTCCCATCAGCAAGCAACATGCCCTGTTAGCCTGCTGGGGACAATGGACAACTTCCTGAAGACAAGAGGCCAAGGTCAAAATGGCTCTCAGCTCACCTGGTGGCCCAGGAAATCCAGAAACCCCGTGCGCCTTGAGTCACCCCTTCTTTCACTTCTCCCAGTTTTATTGGGCGATAGTTAACATAAGCCACTGTGTAAGTGGCAGGTGTGTGGAGTGATAGTTTGTGCTACACATGTGAAATGATCACAATAAATTGAGCTAACACCCAACTTCTCATATAGATATGTAAAAAGAAACAAGAAAATCTCCTTGTGACAAAACTTCTTGGGGTTCTCAATGTCCCAATACCTTCCCTGCATATCACACTGCACTGTTAGCAACAGTTGCCATTCTGTACATTACACCCCTAGGACGTTTGTCTTACAACTCAAAATTTATACCCTTTGACCACCTTCTTCCATTTCCCCCTTCCATCCACCACCTTTGCCTTCCACAAGTCTGACCTCCTTTTTATATGTTTTAAATACATATTTAATATATGCTGTAATATATGTTGACACATATGGGTGTATGTTCATATGTAGAATTATGAACATGTTACACGTGTTATATGATACATTTTATTTATATCATCTATTTTAATGTTTTAAAACATTTTAATATAGAACTTTTAATAGAAAACCAACTGAATTTATGTATATGAAAAAGTCACATAAAATCCTCCCTGCCACAGCCCAACAAGCCATACCCTAACAGTCTCGCTGAACAGCACCTATAGAAATGCTCTTTGGACAATTCCTCACTAGTTTTCCTGGGTAACAGATCACAGTACCTGTGACTGATCTATGGGGGGAAGCCCAAGTGGAGGTTCAGAATTAGGCTGAAGCTCACTGGGCCCAAATGGTGGGTGAAGTGATACTGTGGTTGGAAAAGTTCTTGATGTATTTGTTTAAAAACATTTGCAGTACTTTCTGGCAGTTTCTTCCTCTTGGCTAGAAAATGCTAATTCAGAAGGTACACAGGTGATAAGGGGAGGCAGTGGGCAATGAAGGCGCTTCTAGGCATTGGCATCTTCTGGCCTGCCAGTCCCTACCCTTCCCATAGCCACCCCTGTCTGCCTCCATCCACCTCTCAGTCCTTCTCACAGGGCTGGGGTGTCTGCCATTACTCACTTCCAGTGACGAGCGTCCCAGACAGGCTTGTGAAGAGATCTGGAGACATCTAGACTCTGTTTCCTGGCTGTTCGTATTTTTCCTTTTCTTCTTTAGTGATCCCCAATCCTAGTCCTACTGCCTTGGGAAGCAGCAATTGGTGCTCTAACCCTGACTTCAGCAGAGCAGGCTCAATTTCAATTGTGTAACTTATAAGAGTCATAAGAATTCTAGTGCTCATTTATGGCGTGCTTACCAGATGCCGGTGCTGCGGGCCTGTCTATTCAATCCTCCTTACCGTCCCGGGGGATGGGTATCCTTCATTCACTAATGAGGAATCTGGGCCACATAAAAGTTCAATAACTTACGGAGGTGACACAGGGCAGGCCTGTGATGATCCGTTTGGGCCCAGATTCAGTGCTTTTAACTACTAAACAATAAAGCAATGGGAAATGTTCTCTGTGTAGCTGTGGGGTACAGCAGGGTGGGGGGGGGATTTATGTTATGATGGAACATGAGCATCATATTTTACTATACATAGTAACAAAGATTACTATAAAGCTTATTAGAGACAGCACATAAAGTCTGTCCTTCTCCTGCGTGATTAACTTGGAACACCTGTTGGAAACATGGTCCTGCTCAAGACTGCTACGCATTCTTAGGAAAGAAGATGCAGAAGGAAGCTCAGGTGCAGAGCTGGAGGTGGTGTAAGGTCATGGTCATGACGGGGGGAGATAACAGACCTCCAGGGGAGGGGCTGAACCTCCTGACTCATGCAAGCAGATGGCTGGGGAGGCCTTGGAAGATCTGTAAGATGTTCCACTAGGAGGGGCCTGTCTCCTTTGGGTTGGGGCAGTCTCCTAACACCTCTTAGTTGATCCCTTTTGTTTTGTGTAAGGTGGCAGGGAAGAGGTCAGGTAGATAGGTGGGAGGATAAGAAGGCTGAAAAGGCAGCCAGGCAGTAAAGTTTGAAAGGACTTTAAAAGTCAGTTTGCTTATTGGTTGGAGAGATGGTCTTTTTTTTTTTTTTTTTTTTCAGGAGACAAGTTTGAAATTATCCTGCTAAAGGAATTATGAGGAAACACCTTCTCCCAAGTCCTAAAGGTGGTTCTGTGAATTTGCACCTTCTGTGTGCGAGTCACAAATGTACAGGACGAAATCAGGCACCACATGGACATCTCGACACGGGAACTCTGTGGCTGCAACTCAACCGGCTAGTGAAAACAGGTATTCAAGCTCCATCGCAAAGCATCAATGACGCCAGCCCGCAAGGAAGCAGGATTACAGGGTGACTTTCAAGAGGCTCAAATGGAGGCCTCTTTCCCTAAAAGACTGACAAGAAAAACAAGAATAGAAAACCAGAAACACAAAGACAGTGGCAGTCACCGAGTAATTAAACATTTGAGTCTCAAGGGAACATAGAAGTCTTCTCATCCTACACCCTTGTTGCTAAGCTTTTTGTTTTGTTTTGTTTTTGGGTTAGATGAGTTAAAAGAGGATGTCATTCAGAGTTAAATACCACTGGTTGGCTTCCCTGGTTTATACTTCTATTCTGAAAAGTTGAATTTAAGTCAGAATAGAAAGGCCAAATCATATTTGAATGGACAAGTGGGAAAGATTCTACTGATGCCTTTCATCAAATGAAAAGAATCTCTCTTCCCATCAACAATGTCCCTTTTCCCAACATCCACCTGCCACCTATTGATTCTCCTGAGTGCAAACTTCTGTACATTAGGGTTTCTTTCAACTTGGGCCCACGGCATGCAGCCCTCAGATGGACAGAATATCCCGGGAGAAACAGTGTCCTCAGGCAAGCCTATAGTCAGTATCCCAGGAGAACTTACTAAGACTTCAGAATATTCCACTGAAGTGCCAGACCCTCTGGAAACACCTGTAGAACCTCCCTCTCCAGGACGAAATGCCAAAGCTGGTTTAAAAAAAAAAGTATGAAAAACATGCTCACAGTAGACAGTGCAGAAAATAAATGTTTAGCTGCACTATGAAACCTGACTTCATGTAAGAATAGTAATAATGTCAGTTTGGGTTTTAGTGCTGGGTATTCGTGTGACGTAAGCAAATGTTTTTGTTAAAAATGCTCTATGATGGTTATAGATGTCTACGTCTGATAAGAACAATAATGAAATGGGTTGGGTTGCCTTCAAAGTTATGGGAAAAGATCCATGTTTTGTGTAGGTATCCGCAAGTAGCCAGAAGGACACCTTTGCAGGTGGAACTTTTTTTCTTTCCAGATGGGTAACATGACTCCAAATACAACTATATTCACATGAGCAAAAAGAAAAAGTCAAAAACAAACAACCAGATCCTACCCTGTTGATAAAACCAGGAAAGGCTCAATACTGTGCACAAACAGAGCTTCTCACATGATTGGTGAATGACCTGAGGTTCTCCTCCTAACTGGTATTTTTGTATAGTTACTGTGGTACAATGCTATAAAGACAGATAAATAGGAACACAATCACATGCTTAGTTATCGTGGGAACATTAGCTGCTATAAAAGTTTCTAAATACCACCTCCGTGTTTCTCCTGGTGGATCAAGAACACACTGGACAGGCCAGCCTGTGTCTGCAGCCCACTCTGAACAGCACTGAAGCAAAGGCCACAGACACATGGCAGGTGACACAGGTGGACAGTAAAGCAAAGGCCTTGCGAAGAGGACTGGGTTTATGAAGCAAGAGCCTGAGCACCCGTGACTCATGGAATCGCTTTGCTCCTGCTGTCAAGGCAGGAGTTGCACTAACCAACTAGACAATTCCTTCTTGGGGCAAGTGTTGGGTCTTTTGGGTATTGACTGGAGTCCAAAAAAAGTCTAGGGAGCAAACAGAGACCATCACCCAAACACCACCGCTAATTAGCTAACACTGAGAAAATCTCAACTCTTGGGTGGAAATAGCAGAGGAGTAGCCTAGGTGTAGGTTTCACAGAACTCAGGCTTAGCCACATTTTCTCTGCCTGGATCACATCCTCAGGGGAAGAGTAACATGCCTGATAAGGGAGGGGGATGTTATAGGGATCAGACACCAGGGGGCAAAGGAAGCACATTCCTCCTCACACATTGCCTTCAAACTTTTGCAAGCTTCCTTCCTTGCTACAGTCTTTGTCTGGAAGACAAGGAAGTTTAGATCCTGGGAAGTATCTGAAAATATCACTGTGTGGACTGTACTCAAACTAACGCAGTGGGATTAGATTTGCCCTTGTCATTTTTACAATAAATCCCACCTGAGGTCAAGGGTGAGGCCAGCTAGAACCCAGTCTTCCTCTGCACAGAAATAAGTTCTTCACCTCACTTCCTTCTCATCTGTCTTGGCCCAGGTACAATGACATCGTCACTGGAGGACTTCCCTCTTTGCTCATGTACATACAATTTTTATTACTCTAACTTCTTAAATAATTTAACCTGTACTTCTCTAACAGAGGGGGGAAAAAAGAATTCACCATAGACATGGCTAAGTTGCTTTCACATACATTGTCTCATGGGACCTGCCTAATAATCTTCAAGATTATTAATCTTTTTTGGCTTAAAAAGAAAGTGTTAAAGACAGTAGGTAACTTTCTTAGGATTACAAGGCTAATACAAGTGGCAGAACATTCTAGAACTGTCAAATTCTGGGGAAAGAGTTGTACACAGCAGGGAGCCCCATCCCCAAGGGTACCTGTTGAATGAAATGGCAACTAATGACTGAAAGCCCAGTTTTCTCTACACTAAAAATGCTTTCCTGTGAGTTCTGATGTATTCTTTTGCCTTCTCTCACATGTACCCTTGGCCCTAAGAGCAATGAACATTTCAGAAAGTTCACCTTTAAAAATGGCTACCCTGTATAGGACAGCCATTTACACTGGCCCCACAAGCCCTATAACAAGGCACACTTCATGCAAAGCTCCACTTTGCCTAAAAGAGGTGTCCTCTTCTCCTCTGAGACAAGAGTTTATAAGGCAGGTGAAGACCAAGACCTGAGCGTGGGCTCTCCTTTGTGGATGGAAAGTCCTTCCCAGTACCATAGGTGCTGAATACGCACCTCTGAGTCTGAGAACCACACTATGATTATCTTTTCACCACACCCCTAAATAGACCTCTGCAAACATGTACACAAATACCCTCAGGCACTGCGTGTACACACAGACACATTGTAGCTACCTGACATCCCTGCAAGAACAAAGACTCAAAGAACTAAATGCCAAGAAGCCTTGGATGTCATCTGTACCCTAGATGAGGGCCCAGGATCAATCATCTGCCTTGGATTGCTTTTGGAGACCTCAGCCTGCAAAAGGAATGGAATGTCTAGCAAACAGGGAGTGCTAAATAAATGAAGGTATTAGCAACTGAGTAAAAATAGCTAGCTGCTAGAAGATTTTCCAGTGGCATGGAAGGCATGCAGAAAAACATGTACAACATGATACCAGTTTTTAAAAATCCAGTAGATGCATATGCAATGTATAACAGCCATGGGAAGACTACACCTCAAAATGTCATTATTTACCTTTCCAGGGTGGAATACAAGATTTTTTTTCTTATTTTCCAAATATCCCTTCCTCCCTTTCTTCATCTTTATATAGTTAACATCCATCACCATACAGTTACATTTTTTTTCATTTGTAAAGACCTCCAAGATCTATTCTTTTAGCAACTTCTAAAAATATAATGCAATACTGTTAACTATAGTCATCACGCTGTCACTTTATTCCTAGGACTTATTTTATAACTGGAAGTTTTGAACCCTTTGACACCATCCATTCCAAATTTCTATAGTGAAATAAGGGAAAAAAGAAAAAAAAATGGAGAAGAAAGTATATGATTTCAGGGCATCTTCTTTTTTATTTTTTTTAGGACTTATTTATGCACACCAGAGCTAGGGTGCAGGCCAGAGGTGTGGGGGTGAGAAAGTTCACCAGAGACAGAGTGGGGAGCAGAACAGGTAGATCGACTGAAACACACTGCTGAGGGGAGCAGCGGGTGAGGCAGGAGAGGTCTGCTGCACCATGTGGGTCCCCTCCCTGGCTGAGAATAGAACCTATGCTTCAGTGGCTGCGGAGAGCTTCGTAATGCTGAAACATACCCCCTTGTACCACCAGGGAGGCCCTGGGCATTTTCTAAAGGGAATAAGAGGACAACTTTTTATTCCTTTGGGGGGTGGAGCGGGAGGGGCCAGCAAGAGGGAGAGCAGGGCCTTCATTTCAATTCATCCAAAGACAAGAAAGGAGGAGCCAAGCACCTTTGTTCCTTCAAAAGGCAAGAAGGACAGGACACTGGAAGTGAGAGATATGCCTGGGGGACAGCAAATGGAAGAGAAGCGCCCAGGGGTTTAGGTGTGAGTTTCAGAAGCATGTCCATCTGTGCTTCTAAAATGTACAGAGCAGCAACCTCTGTGGGCTGTAGGCCTGGCTCTACCCTGTGGGCACAGAGGTCAATGCACCAGCCTGGGGGCTCCCCGCTACCTGTGCGCCCTGGACGACCCTGTCATCAGGCTTCACCTGCAGAGGGAGGTGCTTATTCCAGGAGTGACGTGGTGCTTTACAAACCAGTCATCATGGCCAAAGGTAGGGAGCCACTTCCAGACCCTCAATTTCTCAGGCTGTAGAAGGGAGGACAAAGAGGACAGTCCAGCCCCACACACTGGCTGTGCTCCGGTTCAAAGCAAAGCATCACTGAAGATCAGTGAGGAAATCATGACTGTTTTCCTGAGAGCCTGCAGCAGGAACAGGTGTCAAGGGGGGAAAGCCGTTTAAAAGAACAGACAGCAAGGGACAAAGCCCCGTGACAGCAAGTGACAAGTGTGGACCCTGCGAGTGCTGAGAGGCCTGATTGCCGTACCCCAGGGAGTGGCCTTCAGAGAGTCCCCTCCTGAAAGTTAGGACAGAGAGCACAGTAGGCTCACAAGTTACTTGGACATCAGGATGTTTGCTATCTCAACACCCAAGAAAGCAGAGAGACACAGCACCAGAAGCCGGCAGTTTGGAGCAGTGGGGCTGGGAGCGGCAGCCCAAAGCCTATGGGCAGTGTTCTTTGGTGTCTGTTTGGAAAAGCATCCAAAGGGGTAGGTAGTGTTGACTTGAAACACATCCGGGCCTTTTTGATTGAGCAACAACACTGGAGAAGTGGCTTTGATCTGGGCAAAACACTATGGCCACAAGACTCCAAGGGCTTTGGCCTCAGAAACACACATCCCGAGAAGTGAAAAAGATGCATTTATGCTCCCAGCCTCAGGGGGATGACACACAAATGGAATAATGTGGAAAGGTCAAACAGAACCAGGGGAGGGAGCCATCTGCACCAGCGACTGCGGGGCTGCTTAAGGGGAGCATGCAGTCCACCATTCTAAGATCATGGCTTCAAATGTCATGCGCAGACCCCAAACCTATCTAGTGAAAGAGTTCCTTGTCAAGCCAATATGTAGAAATGTAGCTCACAGACACAGAAAAAATGTGATCACATGTAGATACACACCTCACACATACAAACACATGCCACACACCCATTTACACACATAACACCCATCCACATACCCATTTACATACCGACATACACATCTCACACCCACAACACAAATCCCACTCACACATATGCTACACACATATAACACACATCCACTCACATACATCCACACAGACATATACACCTCATACATACACACACCTCACACATGAACACATAACACCCTTCACACATGTTCATATCACAAACACACACACACACACTGCTTCCATAAATGCAATCTCTACCGTGTGCTCTTTCCAAGATCAAAAACAACACAAAGACTTTTTCCCCCTTTATTTTTATAAATTTTCAGGCAAAATAAATCTTTCCCTGGGATGCCACTATGTGTGACTGTGGGTGTGGAGGTGGGTGGGGTATGTGGGTAAATGCTGATTTTCTTTTGTTTTTGTTTTACATTCCTTAAGCTCACTGGGAAGTTTGTGTGAATATATGAATAAGCACTCTAATTATCCATTTTAACTAGTTGCTATAGGCTTACTGGTTATCTATTTTTAAAACTTCATTGCATCCCTGACAGAAGGGTTAACACACTGTGATCAAAACATCCCAAACCGGTGTAAGGAATTATTTTTGACTCTCAACAACAGGCCCTTTATTTTGTTCATTCTCTTCCTAGATCCTCTGACTTTCTATTCTGTGTTCTTGTCCCTGAGCAATCTGTGAGAATAGGGACTCTGGTCCTGAGTTGCCCTGTTAATTGAAGAGGGCTCATAGGAGATACCCCACAAAGGGGGAGAAAAGTGAGGCACAGTGTGCTCTTGGATGGGCTTCAGTGGGTTCACAGACTCCCCCATATTAAAGAACACATCCCCAAACATATGCAATTCTTATTATTAGAAAATTACTTGCTGTAACTCCCCAGAAAGGTATAGCACTGTATAATTCCCATCCTCCCCTTGCCTGCACCCTCTTATGTTTGCCTGTGCTACCTCCAAACAGCATCTAGTCAGAGATAAGTGTGGCCTTTTTCCTAATCAAGATCAGCAAATGTCCACCAAGTGCCTCTGAGATTAATCCAGCTGCCAGACTAAGACTCCAAGGCAGCAGTACAAAGACACAGAATGCTGAGTATCTTATCCCCAAAGAGAGAAATACAGGGGGGAACTGCGGCCTCACTCTAGCCCCTACCTCCTGGGTTTAACCTTTTCCTAAGTTAAGTCATCTACCACCCAATATCCCACCTTGGTCATGCTTACTTCCCACTATTAAAATATCAAGAGAGGTAGAGAGAGATAAAGAGGTTGTGTTGCTTGTGATGAGATGAGAAAAGCTGAGGGAGCAGGCAAGCTACCAGGTCATTGTCAAGGGTGAGACTTGGAATCAGAGAAGCTGGAAATCCAAGGTGGGGTTTCGGGCCTGGTGCTAAGGTTGTTCGCTCCTGACCAAGCTATGGACCATTTCACACTCCAGAACTTCATAAAAGGAGCAGTGAAACTTACCTGTGGCTGAAATCCTTTGAGGTCGCTGACTGCAAGGTCACTGGCTGTGAGGAGCTGGAAAAGAACAGAGGAGTTTTCCTTAGTGATACTTCTCAAAGTTTGCATACAGAATCCCCAGGACAACTGATCGGCAATGGACTTCCCAAGCCTAGATCCAGAGCTAAAGCAGCAGAGTAGTCAAAGGCAAATGTGTTATTCTGAGCTGGGAACCTGGACTCTCCCTCTGTGTCTACCATGTCTCAGGCTTCACCACCCTCTTGGTGCCTCTCCTGCCTCCTTTCTATGTGCTGTTCTTCAAAGGGCCTTAAATTAGGGAACATGGACCATGGATGGGCTTCAGCAGGTTCACAGACTCCCTGAAATCTAAAGGTTAATTACATGTGAGTCTATAAAACATACACTTCCTTAGGGAGAAGGCCCTGGCTTTCTTCACACTATCAAAGTTAAGTGTGATACCGCGGATTAAAAACACTGATAGGCCCATCTCCTCTGGGAGGGATTCTCTTTCTATTCTTCCTTGCCATTCTCCTCCTCTTCCTCCATATCCTCTATTTCTTCCTTCTGTTCTTCTTCCTCCTTTTTTAAATTAGACCAATAAAAAGTGACCCTTTCCTCTTCCTGTCGACATGTGACTTAGTTTCCCTTTATCATGTACTGCCACTGATCTTAATATGTTTTTTCTTTAGGTGTTCACAGCTCATGTCTCAAATAATCACACACAATATGAGAGCATAAGGTACATTTTCTGTACCTCTGCATTTAATCAACATTAAAGTATAAAGTTAATACAGTTTTAAATATATCTGCATCCTCTCCAGAAAGCACTCCATCAAATTACTTGATTCATTAATAAAATAATCACATAGTTTACTGTTGCTCAAAAATGCTAGGAAAGTGGGGGATAAGAGCAAGAGGACAGATGCTTATTTTGATTCGTGGAGTGTCACTGCTAGCTTTGTTAGGCCCGGAGAGCACTTGTGAAAAATAGGAAAGATCTCATGTTTGTTATAACAATATTTTATTTGGTTCAAGAGAGAGCAGGAGTCACGCTGGGCTCCAGTGCCTCCAGCCTTCAGAAAACCTCAACCCGGCTTTTTACCTTCTCTAAAGGACTTTGCCAAGAAAAGATCAATAACGTAGTGTTAATGCAGGGGTAGGCAGTGGAGAGCGAAAGAGCTATGCTTTTCTCTCACACCCAGTCCTGTGAACTGGATTTCCCAGGCGAAGGGTGCCTGGGGAAGGAGATGCCATCGTGGTGAGATGGTGAGAGCCAGGAGGTTCTGACTTGCTGTAATCGAACAACTAAGCAACAACCCACTGGGTCACTTAAACAGGCATTGACAGATAAACCTTCAAAGGACCCAAAATTTGGGCATAAGATAAGAAACGTTCAGTCAAAGTAGGCAGAGTGCCGCAGAGCATAAATGTCAAACTGACGTAAGTTAGGAATGGTCAGGGTGGGGTTGCAGAAACCATGTGGGGTTTGAAGGCAGCCCTGAAAATGCAGAGGTATCAGGTGGGGTAGTTGCGAGAACAAAGACATGGCAAAGGGATTCACCAACCCCAGCACCACTCCCTGTGCATTCCATGGCCACAGCACACCGTAAAGAGGAAGGGAGGAAATGACGACAGACCAAGGACACTCGGGGGCAGGTGCTATGGAGGCTGCTGCTTCACCACTTTCTTGTTTAGTCTTCACAGACCACCACTTCATAAGATAGAAACTATCTCCACTTCACTGGAAAATTGAGACTTTTGTGGAACAAAATACTATCTTCTAGGTCACATAGGTATTTGGGATTTACACTCAAAACTCTATTATCCTAAAGCTCATCCTCTTTCTACTACAATAGTGTTTCTGAATTGGAGTCATATTGGAAATAATCAGCATGTGGTACAGAGAGATGAGTGACAGTCGAAGGAGGCCTGGGCAGTCCCACAAAGTGTATGTCCCTAGGAGTCACCCTGACTGACCCTTCCAGACATTCTTTAATTTAATTGGTAATGACCATCTACTCTTCAGAACCTATCAATACAGCCCAGAGCCCTAACTTGAGTTGAGCACAGGTTTCAATGGAGCTGGGGAGGGGCCCAGAAAGGCTGGCGTGATAGGTATACCTGGGAGTGACCTTGTAAGGAGAAAGTCAGCAACACAGGCCAGCTGATAAGGATTGAGTCTCAGATTCCCCAGGCCAGGGGAGTCCCGTGGGCAGGGACCTTTCTAATCTCTTTCTTTTTTTTTTTTCTTTTTTTCAGATTTATTTATTAATGCATATAAGAGTTGGGTACAGGCCAGAGACATGGGAGGTGAGAGGATTCACCAGAGACAGAGTGGGGAGCAGAACAGGCAGATCGACTGAAACACACTGCTGAGGGGAGCAGCGGGAAAGGCAGGAGAGGTCTGCGGTGCCATGTGGGTCCCCTTCCTGGCCTGGGATCGAACTCACGCTGCTGTGGCTGTGATAGCCCCACAGTGCGGCGCTCAACTCCTTGCTCCACCAGAGAGATCTCTCCAACCTCTTTCAATAGCATTTGTCTATCAGTAGGTATGCAACCAAAATGTCGATTTCCCCCTAGTTCTGAGATGTTACAACTAAGAACCAGCCCTAAAGCAAAGCATCTTAACATCCATGCATATCATATCCTCATATCAATGGTTGGTTTGAGATTGAGAAATAATAAGGTCCACTATTTGGAATAAAAATAATATTTATGGTGTTACTTGGTTATTACATATAGTTATTTTATGATTGGTTTTTATATTACATTTTTGTGTTCATGCTTAGTTATTGTATTACTAATTTTTGGTTTTTATTTATTATATAATTTGGTTAACATTCCTTATGTCCCTAGGGTCCATCCCAACACCCCTGGAAACAAGCACCCCTTTTATCCTGGTCCTAAGAAGGAGGCAGATGGGGTAATTTAGTTCTTGATTATTTAAGTTCTGTTTCATGCTGTTGAATTTTGTTTCCCACCTGACAAGACAGTGCCCAACAGGATCCTGGTTTTGATCTTATGTAGTGTCTGTACGTCTCAAGTTGCTGAGAAAAATCTAATCATAATACAGTTGGTCAATAACTACCTGTTCGTCAAATGACTTAAAAGCAAAGTGGAGAACAGGTTCGACCTAGAGGAGCGCACCAGGCATTGTTGAGCCTGGAAAAAGAAGTGGGAGAGACAGCTTGTGACATCTCTCAAATTGACAAGAGGAAACGGCACTTAGCATCTAGAGCATTTCCTGCAAGAAGGAGGCACTCAAATATTTGAATGAATTAATCAGCCTGACAATGGGAACAAGCTCTCTGCTATCCGCTGTAGATTTTATGAGAGAACGCAGGCATCTACTTTGCTGGGAGAGCCAAAGGTTAAAAGGAAGGAATGAGAAGATGAAGGTGAAAGAGGCTGAACCATGAATGAACATACCACCAGAAAGAGAGTGGGGGCTCCCCTTCCTATGGATGAAACACTAAAATGCTCATGAGCATACTGAGTTCAGACTTGTTAGTTTATCAGCTGATGGGTGGAAGGAGGCCGGAGGCGGGATCAGGGATGATAAGCAAGGAACTTCTTAAAGTTCTGAATTTCTTATCATGGAGATTCTCAACTATTTTATTCACCATCAAGAGTGCACTGGAGGTGTTCTCTGACCTGGAAAACAACCAAAATAAGACCTGGGGCCTCCCACCTCAATAGCTCCTGAAGGTACAAGTCTGTCTTTCCTCACCCTGAAGCAGAAACCCTGGCCTCAAGGCTCCTGGGTTCTAACCACACTTTAACCAAATGTGTGAGCTCTCATGCAAAACCCAGACCGTGCTCTCTGAACACTCCCCTTCCCAAATGTGGTCACCAGGCAGCTACACATCCTGAACCCCGGAAGGAGAAAGGGCCAGCTCCATGCTCCGTTGTGTGATGAGATATGGACCAGGAATATGGGCCAGGAGGTCCTGTATCTCATAAATGTAGGCTACCTGGGTCTGGATCCCATCTGGCAGTGTCAGGACCTGAAGGGGACAGTGGAAGGTCCCGGGCAATGAAGAACCACTGTGTCCCCAGCAGGCTCAGGAGCCACAGCTTAGGGGCAGGAACCAGGGAAAGTGGTGTAGACAGAAAAGCCGCTGTGTCCACCTCTCCCTCCCTTCAACCAGAGTGGCTCTGCTTTGCCCTCTTTTGTGCACACAGTTCCATATGGAAAGGAATGTTCTGTCACTGAAACAAATTTTACGAATCTAGTAAGTCCTTATTTGCAGAAGCTGATCAGTGACTTCTTCAAGGTGACTTGCCAGCTGACAACAGCCTGGCTGGGTCCCTCAACCCGTGCTCTCTTCAGGAGCCTCCTTCAGTGACCCACTGAGCCCTGCAACCCCAACCTCCAGAAACAGCTAGCGTCTGGCCTCTGCCCCTCAGATGGATGATGTGCTCAGAATTCAGGGAAAGCTGAGGACAGGCAAGGAGGGGTGAGCACGGCTCCCCACAAAGCCATTTCGCCAAGACACTGGTCCTGACCATCTCCAGACAACCCCGCCTCCTCAGCGCTGTCCTTCCTCTGTCCCACTGGAAAACATCTCGAGGCCCAGGGCAGCCTAGCTGTGTGGGGAGGGGTCCTCGACAGGGAGGAAAATGAAATCTGCCGGGTGGCCCTGGGGACTTCAATCAGGCAAAGTTAATGAAAAGGATCCTGCCTTCTCCCAGGATGGCTAAATGTCTGCATGCTCCCAGGGAGAGGGCTGAGCACAGGGGAGAAGGGCGGACAGAATTACATTTAAAAGGCAAAGGAAGGAGAACATTCTTTCATCTCCCTGGTGGAGCCTGCAGTGTTCCTGGGCCCTGTCTCAGACCATTCTCAGTCCTGACACGTCTTTGCTGCTCTCTGGAACAGTCCACGTTCAAAATATTAGGAGGATGACCCTGCTTTCCATTTTTGAGTAGCTGCAGTTTCTCTCTTGGCACAGTCCTTTTTTTTTTTTTTTTTTTTTTCCCCTCTCTTCTCTCTGAGCCTGAGGACAAGTTAGAGAGCAGGGAGAATAGGAGGAGGAAACCTGGAGCCTGGGCTGGGTCCTGGGTGAAGGGAGAAATACCTGCATCTCCCCAGCAGACACAGGCATTCTGCCCTCTGAGTGGGACTCCTCCTTGTGCTCCCCACAAAGGTCACCCGAGGGCATCTGTGGCCAGGTCCCCTGAGACCCTCAGGGCACCCCTCCAGCAGCCTTCCTGCTACCTGCTGACTTCTACAGCTTCCAAAGTGTCCCCCATAGGCGGGGAGAGGGGAGCTCATTTTTTCTCCCTCTGTCCTGTTGTCCCGGGAAGAGCTTGTCTCCTCTGCCAGCCCCTGACACGCTCCACATCTTGGAGGGTGGGGCCTGACACTGCATCCTGCTAATTCCTCATGCTGACCCAGGACATGTGTCTGGGAGAGGGTCACTGACACAAAGGACTTGGGGTGTGGGTCACACTGGCCATCTGGCCAGAAGGCTCTCAGTGTCTGTGGCTGAACACACTCAAGCCTGACTGCCCGGGATCCTCTAGGTCATTTGTTCTTCCTGGATATTGCTTCCCTTCTGGGCCAGAGAAATCAGTGATGGCGCATGGATGGAGCAGGCATAGGTAGGTAGGCAACTAGGTACAGAACCAAGCAAAGATGGCTTTGGGGAGAATAAGTGACCACTTTTCAAGCTGCCCTGAAAAACCCCAAGCTCTCACTAAGTAGGCCTACTACTCTCCCTCCTGTCTCTGCAATCTGTTTTCCTTTCCCTTTTCTGTCTCATAGGAAATGGTCTTCTTCTCCCTCTTCATTTTGTAAAGCATCACTAACTTCCTACTTTGGCTAGAGGATGGAACCTGAACCTCCTTCCTCCAAGGCCCTCGATCCACATAAAAGCTCAGGGCAGCCTGTGTGGAAGGCAACGTCCTGGCAGGCTGAAAAACAATGATGATTCTAATGGATGCTGAGGGTGTCAGAGTGAACTGGTCCCGCTCTCTATCTTGGCTAAAAGGGAGCCGAGGTGCATCATGGTGAAGTGACCTCCCAGTGGAAAACCAGGAATGACAAGTCCGACCATGAACAGGTAACTCAAAGAAGCTGTAGTACTCCGATACCTGAGCCTGGGAGGTTCTGAGAGAGCGGGGAAGACTTACAAAGTGAGTCAGAGGTTGGGACCAGGAAAAAAGGTTCAAGAAAATGTCTACCAAGTAACAGGCTCTGGAACCACTAAGTATGAGGAGCCCCCAGCTCTACCAGGGCCATACAAGGGAAGGTGGAAACTGGAAGAGGGGAGTGTCCAGATGGAACTAACAGGCTACTCCTCACACAGCTAATAAACGGTACATTCTATACAAAAGAACGTTAGACTTGGGGGGCAAAAGGTGTGCCCTAACTCTGGTTCTGCCCCTGTTCACTATGGATTTGGACAGGGGCTCACTTTACCTATTCGGGTCTTTTTTCATCACCTACAAAGTGAATTCTATGTTGCCTCTTCTAGCACCCCAAAGTGTCCCTCTTGCCTCATGGATGACAACAAAGATCCTGATCTCCTCTCCCTCTTCTTTTCCAGCAACTCTTACCTCAAACACATCTCTGTCTGAGAGGGGGACCACACTGCCTGGAAGAACTGGTCATCAGGAGGATGGGGGGCAGACTGGAGGTTGGGGGGAATGGGGAGGTTCTGCACTGTGTCTTCACTGGAGGTGTGCAAATAGGAAATGAGGCAGATGCCACTGAGACCGCCAGATTCCCCGTCACCCAGGTAAGGCTGCGAAAGGTAGTCACTAAGCTAAAGGTCAGCAGCCTTATGATCTCAGTAGCACCAGTTCCAACCACGAAGGCAACGGAGACAAGCAGCGGACTCACCACCAGCCTGAGAAGCAAGTCATACCTAGAAGCCACCGCCATCGCTGCACTGAGTGTTCTTTTGCTAAATCCCCTCACCCTCCTGGAATCTCAAAGGTTAAATCTGAAACCACTGACACCTCCAGTCTTAGTTTTGGGCTCCCTTCCCAAAGAGCAATAAGGATGACTAATAATAACTGAATATAACTCTAAGCAAGCCTGGTCTTGATTGTTTATAATTTTTTCTTTTATTATTTTTTTAAATGATGGGGTTCTAATATTTATAGGTGAGATCAGTAATAAATCCCCCTAGAGATGCAGCCAAAAGAGCTTTTATATATTTTTTTTTTCTTTTCTAATGATTCACTGTGTAACCTTGCACATTATAACCCACGTCCTGACAGTGGTGTGTATATTTGGTTGCTAGCCGAGTTACAGCTGTTTCAACTTCTGGGTGGGAATGTTTTTAATTCTTGTTCTTGCAGATCTGAGCTGTAACTACTGAGACCTAATGAAAGAAAAGTCCTCTGGATGCCCTAATCTAGAACTCACCAAAACAATGAGTCTTGATTTATGTTATTTGAACCTGATGAACTCACAGAAGCTTTTTCTGCCTCTTTGAGCTTCTCAGTAGTATTCTTTTTAAATACATTGTTCTTAGAACAAAATAAAATATTTTTTTTGACTCCTTGGAGGGCATCTTCCATGGTATTAGTGAGAAGCTCACAAAGGTAAATCTGGTAGAATCTGGGGCATGGGTGTTCATGTCCCCATTTATCAAGTGTTTTGATAAAAACTCAAGGGGGGATTAAGTGCTTCTGAAATTCCACATTTAGCAGGTAATGGGATGGCACTGGAGCTTGGCATACTTGACATCATGATACGCCCCTGCCATTTCTGGAATGTGCATTGTTAGAGGTTCTATCAGGTCCTCTCTAATGCTTCTGACACTTGGAAATGAACCCTGCCTGGGAGGGCATAGAACAGTGGTTTTCAGACTGTGCCCTAAGGAAGCCCACTTTCCATCAAAGGGTCTTGGCCCCAGTAAGGGAGGTGAGAGGAGCAGAGGTAGGAATTCTAGCCCCAATCCCACTTTATCCAGAAAGGCACAACTTTTATTAGTATTTTATATTAGGATCTCATGTTAAGACCTATTTGATTTATCTTTATAAAAAAGAAATTTTGAGAACTCATATCTTAAATGAGAAGAATCCTTCCACAGGTGAGCAAGGCATCTTGTAGTGCTAACAGGATATACCTGGGGAACGAGAATTAACAGGCTCACTTCTGTAAGAGGAGAGATGGCTCTTTAAAGAGGCCAAGATGGTGGTCTTTCACTTGGAGGAGAAGAAATGCATGTCCAGACCTTTAATACTATCTGGGAGTCACTCAGGGGGTAACTGCTTTCTCTTCCTTTCTTCACACTTTCTGCAGGTGGTGATGTCTGCCTGCTCTCTTCATCTGAAGTTGAGCAAACTACATGCTTAAGAACGCATAACTAATTCGCCAAGAAAGAAAGAGCGAAAGATATGCTACTTCTCGGGAGCACAATCTCGGTTATAGGTCCTTCCCTTCGAACACAATTAAGAAATCACATCGCAAGCATCTGTAGGCTGTTTCCCAAAGCCCGACAGGGCCAATAGCTGAGGTTCCCCTCATTAAACATATTCCAAGCAAAACTGGATGCTGAGAAGGGGGCAAATACACTCTCATCTCCCTCTTACCATTTTCTGAAGTTCTGCTTAGAACTGACCAGATGATCTGCTCGCTTGGCTCCAAGAAGAGGACTAAAGCTTTCTAATGCATCCCCTTGGTGATCCCAGGAAATTGATTTACACCCCTAGGCTCACTTAGCAGCAGAGAATGGAGAAGTCAGAAGGTGCTTGCTTCAGAGAGTAGCTGAGCGCTGGAGTCAAAAGCTCTGCTCCTTGGCTCAGTGTAGCCAATTTGGCTGAGACTCTCAGTCCCTCGGGCCAAATCCGGAGCAATTAATCACAATTACAGGTGAATATCTATGTGGGATAAAGTCAAGCTGGACCCAGCAATCGCTGAACCTTGTAGCTGCAGGTAGCCACAGCTTTTATAAGCCGCAGGTAAAATAGAAGAATCTCCTCCAAAAAACCTACCCTGAACTCCTGGCAATTACAATATGAAAAATAATTGATTTTTCAGAATCCACTTTTGCCTGGTTTTGTACCAGACAGATGACTGGACTTAACGTTCACAGTATCAAAGCAGCATGGTATTTTCTTCACCTGTTTACAGCTGAATGAACTGAGGTTCATAAATTGGTTAACTTATTCTAGTGCAGAAGTGGAATTTAAACTAGTCCTCTCTAAGGCATCTAAGACGCCTTCAGGAATACCTACATGAACCTGTGCTCTCTCCCTTCCTGCTCTGCCAGTCAGTCCTAACACCAAGGACATCAGATCACTGCCCACTGTGCCCCCAGGTGACCTGTCATGCAGGTTGGAGCCCGGCTGCCCAGCAGCGCCACACAGCCTCAGTGTGCAGCAAAGGCAACACCCCACTCTCTGGATCTTCTCTTCAATTTCTTTGAACTCAAATTGACTTTTCACATAAGAGCTTGGTCCCTGAATCCCAGCTGAGGGAAGAATATGCGTCACAGGCTACTGCAAACATTGCCAATTAGCATGCATGTCTTCTCTCCCTCTGCCTTCCTCCCTCCTGTCCTAGTTCCTTCCCTCCCCCTTTCCTGTCTCTCCCCTCCCTCCCTCCCTCCCTCCCTCCCTCCCTCCCTCCCTCCCTCCCTTCCTTCCTTCCTTTCTTCCTTCCACCAATAAGTTAGTGCCAAGTTCCAAGCACCATCAAGGATGCTGAAAATCCCTACAAACTATGAGATGCTTTCCAGGGATCAGCTCAGATCATTAAACCAAGAACCACATAAGGCCTCAAAATGGTTATACCCATTTCACAAATGAGAAATTAGAAACATAGCAACGTTAAATTACTTATTCAAAGTCCCAGGGTAATGACAGGCAGATCCAGAGCCCATGCTCACTTCTACTTATAACCAAAGCCTACGTTCATGCTTATCAGTCCGCCTGTGTGGTACTGCCTGTGATGTGGATGTTGTCAGGGATAACCTAACCCCAGTTAGGCAAGATCTCTGCCTTTCAGGGACACAAGCGAACTACAATGAGGCAGGTATTTATACAGAAAGGATAACCAATACTGTGAAGAAGACAGTTGCATCCGTGAGGAATAGTAATATTACTATGATCATTTAAGTGAGCCCTTTGAATAATACAGAGAATGGGAAATCCCACATGAGTGATCTCTGCTATTATAAGTGTGAAACATGCTATTATGTCAACTTGGAATCCAACACAGAATGAGAACTTGAACAACTGGTAAGGACAGGTTTGCACCTGACAGACTGAAGGAGCTGGACAGCAGGAGGGAGGAAGACAGTCATCTCCAGCAAAGAGAAGTGAAACTGCAGTCCTGCCTCTCATTTGCAAGAAACATCCATCGCAAAACTTACAATCTGAAAGATAGTCATTGTTTGCCAAATACCTGCCTTTACAGTTTTCATCAGAAAGGTTACTGTTTTTAAAGATGTAGTCAGGCTATTTCCTTTTTTAATTAGCCAAGTGGAACTTGCCTGTTACATGCTTTACTCTTGGTTGAAAAGAAAATCTCTTTGAACTGCTCTTTGGAAACCATTTGCACAACCAAGGTGCAAACCTCCCTCTCAAAGGCCCTGCTCTTTGCTGGCAGTTTCCAGCGCTTGTCAAGGCTGATGACTTCCCTGATTTGGTCACCACCCAGGCAGGAGCAGCTTGAGGGTGGAGACATCTGTTTCCAAAATGGTTCTTCACCACGGCACATATTCTACATGGTCTGCCATCATTCTAATGATGTTCCTCAGTATACTAAGCAAACACAGACGCTCAGAAAACAAGACCAGTTGCCCTAGAATGACCGCTCAGAAGGAGGCCTGTCTCCTTGCAATATATACATCCCGGTACTCTGTTAGAAATCTGTCCTTCTGTATGTCATACTGAACTTCTGGAAGGAGCTGGCTCTCTGACAACTCTTCTTGGCTAGGGTGTGTATGTGTTTCTATCTCATGCTGTCCTGCCTCGACGAGTTTGCTGAAAATGGTCTCCTGTCATTTCGCTCTCTACAAGGAGATCATCTTTCAGGGAGATCTAGAAGTGGAGGTTTCCTTCTTATCAAAACAGCTCAGTGAGATGTCGATTCTATCTCCCTGGACTGCATCCCAAATAAGAGCTCTTTCAATTGTCCTTCCTGAAATCGCATGTGTTCCTGATTCACAGTTCACCCATTTTTGGACAAACCTGCCCAGAATTTCTGGCTGGCTCCGTTGGGGAATGTCTCTCTATACATTGCCCACTGAGACTGAGCGAAATGAATGCTACACACAGATGCTACATCAGCAGGGCTGAAAGTAGCTGCTAACTCAGACTGAGACCCCATTAGTGATCACATGCCCAAACCTTTTATTTATAGCATAAATGAAGGGCCCTCTGCAGGGACTGGCAATGCTCACTTTTGCAGCCACAGTTGGCAATTCACGGGCAGTGTGACCTTGGGGGAGTCACATCCCTGACTGGCCCTCAGTATTTCCCACCTCTGACATGAGGAATTCTGCAAGATCACATGACCAGACAGCCTGTGAACCTGGGAAAGGCAACGTGGCCCGCACTCAGCCCGGCCTTTACCAGCCTTCTCACAAGTACCAGGTACCTATCACCGCCGAAGGCACTTGGGAAGGGGAGAGATAGCAGCTGAGCCCAAACAGTGGTGTAGTCACACAGGGAGGAGAGAGGGGCTTTGGCACAACGAGAAGTCGTGCTAAGTGTTTCCTTAGTGGGATCTGTGTCCTTCGTCCCTCGTTGGCCTCTCAGAGACTGGGCGGGCAGGGCTTGTTGCACCACCTTTCCTACTTAAACCTAGTTTTAGGGAAGTATCTACTAGCAAACATTAAACCACTAATTAACTGCAACTGTTTTCAAGACAGCTGTTTGCTGAGCCTCAATTCTAACCAGCCTCCCCACCCCCCAAATAAAAGGGATTCCTCTATCTTTTGATAAAAAAGAGATTCCAGGTCTCTAAGTCATTATAGCTAAGAATAGAGGTGAGAGAGGTTCATAATTTGGAAGACTCAGGACCCACTTCTGCAAGAGGAACTATCCAAAACCTGGCTGATTCTGGGAGAGGAGAGAGACGAGAGACGTAGGTCCAGGGGCGCATCCCTGTGCCATCAGTAAACGAGAGATGTGTCAAGGGCAGCGGCTCAGGCTCTCCATCCACCTAAGGCTTCCCTCAACCTCCCGGATACTAACAAGCATCCTAATTCTGAGGCACATAAGCTCATTTCCACATATGAGCTTGTCATTTCTTGTCAAATACAAAACAATTTGATAAGAGGGTCTTTTAATTCTTTATAATCAATCGGATAAAAAAGAGCCTGTGTTCTTCAGTCAAGACGCAAGAAATGTTGCCTTATTTTGAGGTCTAATAAAGGTGTTTTTATTATAACAAGAATGGTGAGGTATCAGACTGATTGAAAACAAACTTTCACTGCCTAGACCCAAAATGTTTGAAAAGATGATCTCACAGGATCATCCCAACAACAAGGGAAACCAGGAAGAGGCAGGAACTCTGCTGCATGCTTGACATATGGAGGAGATGAGGCAAAAAATCAATCGGCCAGTGATGAGCCCGGGGACATGCTCTTGGCTTTAGAAATCTTAGCGTGGAAAGGATCTTGGGGGATATTATCCCAACCAGCCTTTTTCCAAAGCAGGTCCTCCAAGTCCTCTGACAGATGGACACACCGCTTGAACTTGTCTAAGGAAGTGGCACTTGCTAAACAGTGCCAAAAACAACAGCCTTTCATAGGCTCTCCCTTTACTCGGTTGTACATGTCTTACTGAGATCGTTCCCTACTTCCGAGGAACAGGAATCAACTGCTCTTTTTTCAATCAGGAGCTTCCTGCTAAGGGAATGTGAACCCCATTTTACAGATGAGGAAACAGATAAAGCAACTCACTTGAAACTCTGAATCTGAAGTGACAGCCAGACACTAAAGCCAGGGGATGTCACGCTCATGCTCCCCACCCTCTCTGTGTGCCCACACGCACACACTACGGCTGGCTCAGTCCTGGCCCCGGCCAGCCTGATGTGCTGGCAACATGCACCATACCACGTCGCCCCAGGTGGACTATCCCAAGTGCTTTCAACTCCTCCTCCCTGGATATCACATCCAGCTTAAAACATGTCTCAGACGTGAGCATGCTGGGCCAGTGGAAAGAGTAACTGCTACTAACCAGTTTTGCGCTGGCAAATCTTCACCAGTGATTCTCTGGGGGGAGAGAGGCCCCAAGGAAGGCTTTTGCCAACTTCTATCAAGTACATGCTTCCAGGTTTAAGCCACCAGCTGGAAGACTGGCTGCAGAGTTGGGAGCAGAGGTGCCCAGCTGTCTGTCTCCGTGAGTCTCTGGCTGCAGTTCTCGTGTGCCCATAACCCCATCTGTTTAAGCCCACTGACAACTCGACCTGGAACCCAGGACTGGAGATTTGTTAGAAATCAGACATCTCAATGAGCTCACAAATGAACATGTCCTCCATGCAAATCTGGGTGTGAAATAAGCCAGACTTCCAAGTTACAGTAACCCTGAAGGATGCCGATATAGTCACTCAATACATTTAGTCAGGGAGTGCTTCTTTTTCTAGAAACTGGGGCTCTCGTAGTAAAAAGCCAACATCCCTGCTCTCAATGACACAAACAATGGAGTAAAAACTGACAATACTGATATAGCTGCCCATCGTAGCAAAATATAAAAAGAAAAAATTAAGCAGAAGAAAGGGACTTGATGCAGGGAGGGGGGTGCATTTTTAAATAAGTAGGTCAGGAAAGACTTCTCTAGCAGGGAAATATATGGGTAGACACCTGCTGTATTTGCAAATCAGAAAGATCCCAACCATCAAACGTGATGAGAATGGTAGACTGAGGTTAGGACTCCAGAACTGGAATAGAAATCCTGCCGTGACCTAGGGCCATGACCTGCGTTCCAGTCACTATCGGCTTGAGTTCCCTCGTTCAGTGCAGACAGACAAGGCAAAATACACTTCATATGAACACAAGCTTGACCGTCAACCAGACTCAAGTGAAGCCACTCACTCTTCCTAGCAGTGTAACCTAAGTCTTCATTTGCTGTCCACAAAAGATGGGCCACACGCGAAGTCTGGATGATGAAATGCATGCTGGTGAGCAGCCTAAGAGGTAAGTGCTTTGTAAATGTGAGGCTTTTCCCTCTTTAGATGTTGCAGGTGTGCAGTGAGTCTAAAGTGGGACCACCTTAATGGGCTAGGGGTGTGCTGTACCAAATCAACAGATGGGGTACTTGGTATTAAACATTGCACCCTTTTCCCTACCTTACTTGCCTTTAAATTCATGTCCCTCTGAAATCGATATGAGAGAGTTAAAGGGCAATGAGGAGGGGCTTCGAGCATGGCTCTACTGTGGCTAGGCTTAAGTGGCTACTTCAGTATCAGGCTGATCACTTGCCTTGCGGAGCTTAGGGCAAAGGTGGCTAGGAGGTGGCTGCAAGTGTTGGCGCTTCTGAGGAAGCTTTTATTAGACATGGGTTTCCCCATTGCTCTTTCAGACTCTTTTGGTCAAACATTAAATGCCCCACAGTCAAATTTATTAGTGCATCCAATAGCCCCGAGAACTCCTGGCTTTGTTGCCAAATCCCTCTTATCTTCCCTGCCTCCCTGGAGCCTTGAAGTTTAGCCAAGGCAGCCGCTCATATCCCACCAACCCCAGAGCGGTTCAATCTGTACACAAAAATAGACACACGGGCAGGCACTGCTTTCATGAGGCCAGCACAGCAGATATCACAGGGCATTCTCCAGTGAGGGAAAGGGATGTGGTAGACATTACAGGGGGAAATGACAGTGCTTGGACTGGCCCCCCGTAATCTGAAACAGGAGCGCAAAGGCCCTTGGGACAAGCCTTCATACCTGCCTGAATTTCAGCTTCCTTATTACTGAAAAAGGATCCAAAAATTCCTGGCTAGTTCACAGGATTTGGGAGAAAATAAAATGGTATGGTGGACCATGACTGTCCTTCAGACCTGTCGTAAAAATGAACATTATTATGGAGTACTGAGGAATCTAGTTATTTCTTCTGCCTCTGATAGAACAAATGAGCACATGGGGCATGGTTAGGGGAAGAGCCACTGGATCTGCTCCTGAGTTGGACTTGGGCTTCATACCAGGGGGCTGTTTAGCCCTCAGCTCCACACCTGGCCTCCTGCATTTCCTGCAGCTATGGTGAAAAGCACAGCAGAACAGTTGGCAAAGGGTACAGCATTGCAGGGGGTCCTGAGGGAGCTCTCCAAGGAGGCTGCAAGGGCGCCTCCCTGTGCGCAGGGCCTGTTGGGCTGCCTCACTTTCCCCTGAGTCTTTGAGCCTTGTCCCCTGCTCAGAGGTGCGCCTGAAGGAGGTGGGTGGGGGTTGGGCAGAGCTGGGCTGCAGCCTCCCAGCCTGTGCCTGTGCATCTCATTATTGAGCGGGCCTGAATCAAAGCAGCCCTGTGCAGCTGCTGTCCCGTTTAATCCATTCGTAATCAAAAGTGATTAGCATGGATGCCTTGGTGCTGAGGTTATTGTGTGTAGGATCAAAGCCACGGCTCCTACCCACTTCCCAGAGCCACCTGCACCTGGGAGGGCAGGAAGGCCACGAGCCTGGGGCATGGGGCCAGCAGCCCCCTGGCAGTGCGAACAGTGTGCCTTCCTAAGCAGAAACCAGAACAACCAGTGCAGCCTGCAGCCTTGGAGAGGTCTCTGCAAGAGGTGCCTGTGGAAACCCCACAGCCCAGGAGCCCCCAACCTACAGACTTGGGGGATCAAGGGATAGACTGAGGGCAAGCGGGGCTCACCTGAAGTTAGAGTTATGAAGATTCTAAAACTCCCTCATTTTATATAAGAGGGCAACTAGGCCCAGAAAAGGGAAGCATGTTCTATGCCTGGCTAGCACATGGGTGCAAGAGGAAGGAAAAGAATGAGAAAGAGGGAAGAGAACAGGAGAGAAGATGAGCTAAAGGAAATTACCCTGAAGTGACACACAGCTGGTAAGGAGACAAAGCAAGTTGATGCAGAGAAGAAAAACTACAGAAACAAGAAAGCAGCAAAGCTGGAAGAGCTAAGGAGTGAAGATGCTCCAGGCCTTTAGTAGCTTATTTATCTATTCCTTCCCTCACACCAGCTCCAGGCACGTTCTGAACCACATCTCCCTACAAACAGCAAAACCCCACCCAGACGTCTGTCCAGGTTCTGCCTGAGTAAGTCTGACACTCCACTTCTCTCTGGCACTCCAGGTGGAGGACATCACTGAGAACCAAATGAAGACCCTTTTGGGCAACCTTCCTGGTCCTCCCCTGAACTGTCCCATGTGTGCCACTCAGCTGACTCTGCGCGCCCACTGTCCTTCCGGTGGCTCCTGGATGGCTTCTGGGTCAGCAATTCCTCTGGCTGTCAGGAGATGGCAATGAACGCACGGGCCCTGCTCCACCGATCAGACCAAAACCCGAGGGCAGCTACTGTGTGGCAGGGCACTGCTGCTCTGGGCTGGACTGATCCGTGTCTTTGTGGCGGGCTGGGAGCTCCCTGCGGGCAGGTCTGCACCTTGATGACTGCATCAGCTCCAGACCAGCCCATGTGTGGAGCTAGTGGACCCACAAAGAGCGTCTGCAGGAGGTGAGTGAGAGATAGGGTCCTGCATGAACACACTCCAGGATTTCATTCTGACGTGGTCACGGAGGCTGCCAAGAGGTGCTTCCTGTCTGCCAGACTTCTGAACCATTCTGAAGTGGGAAGTAAGAGGGAGGATGAAGGAGTGGGGCACATAGAGGAACATGCCAGAAGGTCCTAATTACAAAAAGGATTTTCTACAGCAAAGAAGCTGGGAACGACTCCCTCCTATCCTGGAGATGAGAAGCCACCTGGACCTAGTTAATGGTCTGTACACGTGACTGGGCGCAATGACACACCGGACAGGGGCCACCTGCCCAAACCCCACTGCCTCCCAGGGAGAGAAGTCTTTTGGGAGATGCATGAGTGCTTTAGAGACCAACAGGTGCCTGGGATGCAAATTTTCTGGGATGTTATGAGTGCATGCTACACTTTTCATTGCTATTTAGTGGATAACAGAACATCCCGCATCTAATTTCAGAACAACATTGTGCAGTCCTTCATACCAAGAAAGATCAAGACTGAGGGCTGATGAAATGATTTGGGGGAAAACTGAGAAACACCTAAAACTAAAAAAACTAATATTCTCCTGCTTGATTGTACATTTCAGTAGAAGTTAAGTAAATCCTTCAAATGTATATATAATCATCACCAGTATGGAGTGGGTGACTAGGACAATAACTAGCCTTAATTCAATAAGCTCTCACTTATGCTGGGTGCTTCATACAAATCTCACTTATTTCTCATAACACTTTTTCTGAGTATGCATCGGAAATGATGTTTTGAAGATTAAGAATCTGGGGGGGGTTGCTTAACTCTTGCCCCAAACCAGGGTAAGAGTGAGACAGTGACTCAGTGGAAGCTGACCTCCTCTGGCCTCGCCTTCACATGTCTGGCTCGGTCCCACTTGGAAGAGGCCAAGACTAATGCACAGCAGCCCTGAAACAGGCACACACCAGGTTACCTCCCCTCTTAGCTCACTCCCACTTGTGCTCCCTGACAAGTAGGTGCCACCCCCACTCAGACTGCTGGACGAAACATCAGAGCAGATTCCCATCGAGTCGTCTCATTTTACAAATCAGTGAATTGGTGCTCTGAAAGGTTAATCACCTGGTCAACACCACAAAGCTAGTCTGTGATAGGCCTGGACTTCAAACCCACGTAGCATTTGCAAGGAGCCATGCTAGCTGCGAGGTGGGGCACATGGGTGTCTCTCTTTTTGGCACTGAATTTGAAAGAAAAATCTCTACTTAAAATGCCCAGAGGTGTTTACTAATATGTTGCCAACAGGGGCACGCAGGCCCCAGGGTAGTCTCCCCTGCCAACCGCGGATAAGGACAGCTCTGACATCGGTCTTCTCCCTCCAGGGCACAGCGCTGGCTTCCTGTGGCCTTTGCAGAGCCTAGCGATGAATACAGGAAAATGGGGAGAGCAGGTGGAGATTTTCTTCCCTTTTTTTTGAGAATTCACAATTTCAGCTTAATTTGTAATAGACCGTGAGCATCAAGAAAGTGGCAACGGGGCCATCAGCTATTCTGTTAGCAACATTTGAGGCCACAGCACTTCAATGTGACTAGAGCCAGCTGGCCAAGGCACAGGATGATCTTTGAACCCATCCTCGGAGAAATGTAATTCTCTTCATCCCTCTTTTCTGTCCACTGGGAGTTGGAAACCAGAGCTGCCAGGAGAATCAGAAGGCTTCCTAATGACAACACTCAAACAAGCGGAGATGACACATTGTCAGAAATGTAATCTGCGGCTCTTCTCATCTGTTTCACTGCGTTTGCATTTTTAAACCACCTCTTCAGGACGAAACAAGACAGTTAGAGGCCCTCCCTGGACTTGAACCTGGAGATGAATTTATCTTCTTCATTGGAAACACCAGGGGGAAAAAAAAAAAAAGAAAAGAAAAAAGAAACACCAGGGAAATACTAGATCATGCAGAGTTCAAAAGTCTCCTAATTGTGCAACTTCTAGGGCACAGCGTGTACATAGCTGTCTCTTCTGGACACTGACCCAAACCTGCATTAACCGTGCACACTGTCTCTGAGCAGAGGCAGCTTCTCTGCATGTTACTTGCCAGCCTTTGTCAATACTCCCATCAAGAGGCCACAGAGGCAGGTGAGTTGATGAGCCACAGAGTAATGATGATGGCCGTTGTGTACACACAGGTGCACACACACACATTCACACAAACACTACTTACACACGCCAGAGAGTTTCAGTTTGATCTATCCCTAGTGAGGTCCAATCACAGAGAGTGTTTTTAGAACTGCCAGAGTGCTGATGATGTCGAACCAAGTTTGAGGACTAAGGCTTTGCACTTGCGGTTTTCTGCCTGGGATTCTCTCTTCTGCCCCTCCCTCATTTCCTAAAGGTGATGATGACATCAGAGAGGCTTCCCTAGCTAGTTTCTCCATATCGTCACCTCTTCGTCGCCTCCATCACCTCCATTCTCTGGACCTTTGTATCTTTCACTGTATACTGCCCGCTAGCTGACATTTTAGCGTAGTTTTCCTGGCTCAATGACTGCTTCCTTTTCACCACTCCGTTTTATTTGCTTCAGTGTGAAGTCCCCAGTGCAGGGACTTGTCTTTGGTTATTCGCTGCTCTAACCCAGCAGTATCCAGCACACAGCTGGGGCTCATAGGATTTGTTGGACAAAGCAATGTATGACTATCTCCCTTTCACACCAGCAGGAGGGCTCTGCCCTGTGTCTCCATCACTGGGGATGGCTGTGAATGGAGCCATTCCCACATTCTCAACAACTGCAGGTCAAGTTTGGACATGGAGCTGATGGCCCTGTGCATGTTCTGAGAGTTCTTTCTCTACTGGCACCCACTGAGAGCTGCCCCTGGACTCCCTAGTTCAGTGCCCTCACCCCAGAAGACAGTAGAATCTGGAGATGCCAATGTGACAGGTGACCATGCAGTCACCGTGGCACAACTATGTATGGTATTAGGCAAACAGGCATGGCCCAAGTGGCCTCTGGAACACAGGAAGGCAGTCTCAGGATGAGGAAGTAGGACTGGAACAACTGAAAGTACCCTGCAGACATTGCTGCCCTTCTAATCACTGTGCGGTTAGTCCTTTTTTTCCTCCCTCTGTATACGGCTTCCAACTCCGCCATCTGTTATAAACTAGGTCTCAGCTCCTCTTTCTAAGTCATCTGGCTTTGGTTCTGATGCATTCATGAGAACCCAGCAAGACCATTTACATTTCTTTGAGTAACCAGGACTACCCCTGCCTTTACTGAGTCCTTTCATGGACTCCCACCCACAGCCCCATGTAGAAAAGTTCCACACACATTGTGGAGATGGTCATAGTCATTGAGATGCATTCGATTTATTGATTGGGGAAAGTAGAGATTAGAGAGGATTTTGACTGAGCTTTCCATATAGTATTGATTAAGCAGCTAATTGGAGAAGTTAGGACTAATCAATATCTTTGGGGGTACGCATTCTAATCACAAAAGGCTGCGCGCAATCTCTCTAGAGTGAACTTGTCACTAACATGTGTTTCCTGAGCACTTACTATGTGCTAGACGGATGGGTGCCAAGGGCAGTCATCCTGGTGTTTACCTCTGGCCATCTCTAGTCACTCCAGCCTTTCTTATTTTCAACCTGCAAGTTCCAGACAATTTAATCCCCACGTTTCAGAATGGAACTGAACAAATATTGTGTGATCCTATTTATAGGAAATGTCCATTATAAGCAAACCCTAAATATAAAACATAAAGTAGTAATGTCCTATGGCTGGAGTGTGGGGATGAGACTGACCATGGGTATGGATTTCTTTTGGTGGTGATGAAAATATTCTAAAATTAGAGATGTTAATAATTTCACAATTTTATAAAATATTAAACACCACTGAAATGAATACTTTAAAAAAAACAGGTGGATCTTACAGTATGTAAATTATATCTCAATTTTTAAAAGAAGCTAGGGAAGTACTGACTTTGTTTTGAACATGAAGGACTACGCGTGTGAACTTCTTGAAATATCCCACACGGCTGAGCTGCTGGGCTCATTTCCTGAACCATCTCTAAAGAGGCTGCAGCAGACTGGGGGTGAAGGCCTCTCAGACAACAGGCAGTGATGTGATTTCTATACATTCTAAACTTGAGGGGCCCTGAGTTTCTAGGTTCAGCCTCTGGGACACTCAGATTCTCGGGCATCTCCGGGTATCCCCTCTGCTGGGCACTGAGGGTAATGGAAGCCAAGCACAGATACAGCTCATGCCCAAGTCTCATTTACCCCGCTGCCAACAACAGGCCTTGCCACCGAAGATCTTGATTGAAATTCTACATCTATTCCCGCCTATGATCCCCCAAGCAGGTTTCCCTCTTGAGTGTAGAGTGTAGAATGTAGATGGTAATTAATTAGAACTGGGCTCCCTGGTGAATGTAGATAAATGAGAAATCAGCGGTTGGGGGGCTGGCCTTGCCTGGGACAGCCTCAGAGAGAGCAATGAGCCAGCTGCCCATGGGGAAGGTCCCTGAGCTGCGGGACAGAGAGCATCATGCCCTTGGCAGCCTGGAGCACTGGGTGTATGGAACGGGGCCATCCCTGTGGGGGCCTGTAGCCCTGGAGACCCCAGCTGCAGTCTTCCTCCTCCAAACTCAGTGCATTGTGCAAACCAACAGGGAAATTAATCACCCAGAGACCAGAGACTGACTGCTGAAGAACATCAAGCAAAACATCTTGGTGCCTTGAGTGGGAATTCAGCTCACTGAATGGTGCCCGTGTAGGTTAATGAGCTGAAGTGTGAAGCCTCCAGCTTCCTGGAAAGTTCTGTGAGTGTAAATGACTGCAATCAGGCAGTTCTGAAGGGGCCAAGGGTAATGAGGAGCGTGAAGCTGGACGGCTGCCTGAAGCTCCTGGAGGTGTCCCAAGCTTCTGAAGAAGCAAGTCCAGAGAGGCTATTTAACTGTGGGTGGGAAAACCAGCTTCCCTAGAAGTGGCATGCCCATCGTGGACCCCCACTTTACGATTGGTGCACTATATATCACATCAGTTTATGATAAAAATATAAATCAATTTATGACTTAATAATCAATTTAAGTATAAGTCAATTTATGATTTAATATTCACATTATGAATACAGCCAACTAGACCAAGTTGGAGGGACATTTGAGTAACTGTTAGCCTGTAAGTCAGCGTGTACTTATCGTTTGATGCTCTTTTGTCACAGGGGATTGTGGCATTTTTTTTACTACATTTAGAAATATTTTGGTTTTTACTCTTTCTATATCCTTTCATACTTGTGGCTGTTGTTGAACTGCATAAAAATATCATGCTGAACTGTAGCCCATGGGTCCGAAAGAGCATATTAAAAAGAACATTTCAATTAAATTGAAACAAGAAATTATGGAAAAGCATGATGATGATGTGGTGTAAAAGTTAGTGAATTGGTACGGGAATTTGGTTTTTCCCACTCATTCCATTAGCAAACTCTAAGTGATTTTGAAATAACCTTTTTCAATTTAAATTACTTTATTTATTTTTAATTTCATCTTTTTAATGTTAATAAAAATGAAATTCTCTGAGTATTTTGTTGTTTCGTTGTATAAATCACAGTCTAATATAAGCTCAGTGGTGTGCCAAAATTTTCAAATTATGCCATTTTAGGAAGAATTACACAATCTCATACTATTATTGGGTTCATTTTAGGATATTTTCACTATATAATCCCATGCAAAAGAAAAATGGGAGTATATGTCCCCTCTCTAATCACTACAACTGAATTCTCTGGTAACTGCTCTATAGTAAAAGACATAAGCCAAGTTTAAGTCTTTTGTATCATTCAGAGAAAAATCTCACTCCCATGATCAAGCCTTTCAGACACTGATTTCTATCAAGAACATTCTCCCAAAAAGTCATTATTCTGGACCCAGGCATGAGTCTGAATGTGACACCACATTGAGAAACAAACTTTTCCTAGGTTATGTATACTAGCCCCTACAGCCACTGCCCATTGTCTACTTCTAGAAGTTTCCATGTGCCTTACAATGCTTCTCCATCCATGAATATCCTCCAGCAACCTCCTTTTTCAGAACTCCAAACTTCAACTACTGAGAAGCCTTATGGGTAGCACATGCTATCCTGTTGAGTTGGCCAACTGAGTCATGCTTTTACCTAGTCCCTCCTCCACATGGGTTGAGAAGAGCCTACAGAATAAAGCCCAGGTCTTCTCTTCCCCTCATAGCATAGTAAGTACAAGGCTTTGGAGCAGATCAGTTGGAATCAACTTCCAGCTCTGGTCTCACTAATTCTGCACACCTGAGCAAGTTGCTGAACTTCTCTCAGCTTATCCTTTCCCACAGACTTGGGTTCCTCACAGGAACCCAAATGTCTCCCAGGAGCACAAGCCATTGGATAAAAAAGTGTGAGGCAGAATGTGTCTTTTTTAAATTGAAGTCAGAGCAACACAGCACTGGCTTAATAGTTTTTAAAGTGTGTGTGTGCATACATGTGCAAGAAGGCATGTGTGCATGTAAGGGTGTGTATGTGTATGTGTGTGTGAAAGAGAGAGAGAAAGAGAGAAAGAGAATGAGGGAGGAGAAAGAGAAAGAGAGCAGGAGAAAAGCAAAGAGAGAGGGAGGGGATATATCTGGGAGCAGAGTGATACTCCTGGCAGAACTTAGACAAACTATATATCAAAGAGCACACAAGTGCTGATATCAAACATTCCTGCATTTTGCACTACATCAAAAAGCTTTAATTAACAACTAATTTATTTGAGTGAGAAAATAATTCCCTTATCGCAAATAAGTGTATCATGTCAATGAATACATACACACACACACACACATAAACGATAAGAGTGAAAATTGAACCTTTGGAAAAAGAATGAAGAAGAATGTGGATCAAAGAAGAAAAGAGTTTGTGGATGAGTGAGTTCAGCCGACCTGAGATGGAGACTCAATTGGTGGAAAATAACTTCTTCTGCTGTGGGGACATTCTGATCAAAGTTCCTGTGAAGATGAATTGTGTGAGCTGGGTCCTAGATTTACACATGAGAGCCAGTGAAGAGACGCTGAGCCACTCCATGGCAAATCAGGTGCTCATTTCCTAAGTCCTACTGTGTGCCCTGTCTCACGGGAGGCCCCGTGATGGATGATAAAGACGAGTCAGCTCTTCCCTGTTTCCATGAGGGGCTTGCCCTCCGACTGGAGGGAGATGGGAGCCCTCGAGAGCCATCTAGGAGAGGCATGGAGCCAGCAAGTGTGTGGACTCAGTGAGCAGCCTTGCTCAGCGGGACCTTGAAAAGTGACTATCAGAGCTGCACTCTGGCCCCTGCTCTGCCGTTAATCATGCTGTACCTCCTTGGCTGTTTGTACACCCCTCTGAGACTCAGCTTGCCCAGCCATAATATGAGAGAGGCTGCACATTCAAACAGTAAGTCAGGTGAGCGTGGTGGGTCCTCAGGGCGCTGTAGTGAACTAGGGAAATAAAGTCAGCACCAGCCACTGCTGCCCGTTATTTCTAAAACTCTAAACTGGTGTGATGTGTGTGTGTGTGTGTGTGTGTGCCACATGTGCATGTGAGAAACTGCCTTATTTTCAAATGTCAGCAAAGTTTGGTAAAACAACACAAGGGTGTTGTGGGATGAATTTGGCTCCCAATCCCCAACATGAGGTGTCTGGACAAGTTGTCAGATGGCCCTTCTGCTTTTCACATTATGTGACTGTTCAGTGAACTTCCTTCCACCGTGCTCCTTCCTCAACCCGATAAGCAGGTACCACTTTAGTAAATCAGCTCAAGAAGGCCTAGCTCTCCAGGGCCTCCCACTGTTTCTTCCTGCATAAAATGTAGGCGCTCCAGATCTCCACCAGCTCCAGGGTCACAGCTGATCCTTTCAACTGGTTTTGACGAAATGGCCAAGGGAATTCCTGTGTGAGATCAGGGTCTACCTCTAGAATGATTCAGATGGGAAAAGAGGACAACTGAAAGGGACAGTTCAACAGCCCGCTCAGTCACTGGCATGCAGAGACGTTGACTTCGTCATCCCTTTTTTGAGTTTTCCTCCCACCCCTCCTGTCTCTGCTACCCATCGGTCACTCCCACAACTGGGGGCCTACCCCCCACAAGCCCAGTGCTAACTGGCATTGAAGACAGTTTCCTTTTGAGAATTCATAGTCTATGTAAGTCTCCCAACCCAAAGGGTTGACTACTACGCAATGGAATTTCAGGTAACCTGACTGTGTGGGGGAAGGCCCTCGGCTGGTACCCTTAGATCCTAGGCCCAGGGAGGTCACCTGCTCTACCTGGCAGTAAAGCTGTCTCCAGAGACCAGTGTTGTGAGGAGTGAAGCTATAGGACTTTCCTGTTCCAATAAAAATCGACAATTTACTGTAATTTGGTTGTGATTTAACAATGCTTTTAAAAGAGGAAGTAAATGGCTCATAAAGTCTGGTGACCTATTCACTCTTGTGTGCTTCATCAGGCCCTCCCTCGGAGCGGGTACCCTTCCTGCACCCGCCCTGCTAGGGAAGGATGGTGACGAGCAGGCGCGGGCAAGGAAGCCAGAGTCCACGGTCCCGGTGGCAGCTGCCCTGACAGCTCGCCTCTGTGCATCTTCTTCTGGCGCTCTCTGATTTGCTTACCTTTCCTCTTTCTCAGTCCCTTGCTCTTTTCTTTCCTTGTCTTTTTCCTGAACAATGAACATTGAATGGCAATGCAAATCTCAGTCTCTCCTTAAAAACCCCAGCCAGGGAGGCAGCGTGTCACCCATATTTATGAGCTTTAAATGGCTTTTATCAAAGTGAGGTCGCACTAAATCACGCCTGAGCTGTCATAAATACAAATGACTCGACATAGGCTGCAACAGCCTTCGGGGAAAATTATATGATGTGCTGTTGCAGTTATGGTATATCACACAGGGAGCTCATATATTTCCACTGGCAAGGTAATCCGATCCTTCAGAAGACTCTAATGGGTGAAAAGAAGCGGTGAGTCCCAATGAATCGCACAGGGGTGGACGGCCACACAGCTGACGAACAACCACGGGCCCTGCTCTGGACGCTGATGGTTTAAAGAACTAGCGTATTCATAGTAAGAGGGAATTGATGGAACCTTAAATATTTTATGGCGATTTCCTTATTTAGAATCAATCAATTAATTATGAGACTGGCTGACGGACACCAGACTGGCCAGCAGAGACCTGTAGTTCCGGCACTAAGTGAAGCTACCTGACTTTGGCCATAGCTGGTTTTCAAATGTGTCTGCACATTCTTTGATACTTCTTCTTTCAAAAAGTGGAGCCTAATCCCACTTCCTTTCCTGTGGGCTGGTTTTAGTGCTTTTCACCTAATAAATAGGTTGTGGCAGCATTAACATGTGATTTCCAATGTCGGGCTATAAAAGGTATCGCATCTTCCTCCTTGGATTACTATCTCTAAGAAAACCCAGCCGCCATATTGTGAGGACACTCAAGCAGCCCCAAGAACAAGAGCACATGGTAGAGAACGGAGGCTTCCTGCCCAGACTCAGTGCGACTTGCCAGGTGGGTAATCTCCACCCTGAAAGCATCTAGCCATGACCACAGCCATGGTCTTGACCTCCCAGCACAACCTCATGGGACTGTGGGTCAGAACGATGCAGGTAGCTTGCTCCTCAAGTCCTGAGCCACAGACAACCTGAGAGGTAATAAGTGTTTATTTTTTTTTAAGTTACTAAGTTTTGGGGTAATATTTATATAGCAGTAGATTATTAATTCAGGGTAATAAACTCAAACTCTCCCAGTATTAGTCTCCTTATTTTATATAACATATAGGCTAAATCAGAGGCTCTAAACCCTGGCTACACATTAGATTCACTTGCAAGCAGTTTAGAGGCATTTAATGTGCAGGACCTATATAAGACTAATTGAAACTGAGTTCCTGGGCCCAGCACTGGCATTTCATAAAGCTCTCCAGGTGACTCTAAATGCACTGCCAGGATGGAGCACCACCAATCTGGATGTGTTTTCTGTTCTCAAATACGTTTTACAGTTTTACAAAACCCTTGGCAGCTTTGGGAACTGAGAGTTGGGCTATTTCTTCATTCCCACCTCCCTCTCATTACTCCAGATGCCTGGACACTATCCAGGATTGCCAAAAACAATTCCTTTACTCCAGCTGGTGAAACCTGGCCCGTGATAAAGAAGTATATTTTAAGATGTAAAATGGTATTATAATTTATAATAATAAATCCTGGAGAAGAGGAAAATAGCTCTGTTCTGAGGAGAGATGGCAGTAATCAATTCCCTTAGCTCGCTGCACGAAGAGACTTAAAGTGGACACACTTGGCTTAGCAGGGCCCTTTTGTAAACGAGGTGAACTGCCAGTCATGGGCCCCTCACCCCTTGTAGAGGGGGACCGCATCACTGCTGGGTTAGCCGTGCTCATGGTCTAGGGTCGTCGTGATGCTGGGCAACTGGAATGCACTGGCATTTGTGCCAAAAGACTTGATGTCCATGACTGTGAGAACTCGGACAAGTCAGTCCCTGTCTCTGACTGAGAGTCTTCATCTGGCAAAATGGAAATATCTATCAACAATGTGACCTTGTGACTGAACTACTGAAACATGGAAGGTGACAAACCTCACAGACAATAGTGTACACAGGTCACAGTGCCGCTGGAGAGAATTCCCCTGGTGTCACAGTTCTCCTCTGAGGAAATACATAAATAAAACAAAACAAAGGACAGTTTGCCCCTAAGTGTTCAGAGAAATCTTCTCATGGCCTCCTGCACCTGCTGCTATGATTCTTCTGGGTTATGATTCTTCTCCCACCACTTTTCCTAAAGAGGGTTAAGGACAATCTTAAGGAGTTTTCAATCACTCAGGGATATCTCGCAAATGTCAAGTCTGAATCCCTCCTTCATTAACCATGTACTCATTTGATAAGTGTCCACAGAGCGCTCACTATACAGGTTCTCTTAAAAGCCCTCCAGGAAAGGGCTGCTTATCACAGCTACCTTTTATCTCAGATCTCCACTTATCTGGATGCTCTAGTTTGGTTCACAACCCGCAGTCTGGACAGCCCATAATACTGTACACTTGCCTCAGCCTTGGTATTGTCTCCGATGCTGGTAATTCACTTGGACAGTGCTCGACTGGGTTCCCAAGAGAAGGAAGATCCAGAAGGGCAGGGCCACCCATGTTTCCTGTACCACCTAGAACAATAGTCAAGACACTGCTGGATGCTCAAAACGCCAGTGTGTGCTGATAAACAGCCCAAGGCACCAGGCTTGCCTGGCATCCGATGACTCAGTCTCCCTCTTTCTGTATCCAGACATCAGCCTGCCCAACCCGAAGGTGAGGAAGTAGAAGAACGGACGAGGCCCCCTGTTGAAGCGGATGTCTGATGTCTCCCCCATTGACCGCTGCACCCTGGATTCCCATTACAGGGAGCACTATTTTTGTGGTTCTTTCACACTCCTAGACTCTTTAAGATGCTGCCTGGCGAGAATTTCAGGATCCCCAGGAGCATCTCTTCCCAGGTCTTTCATCTGTCTATTCTGTAATACTTAATTCTTTGGAAAGGAGCAATGAGAAGGCTGGGTTTTTTTAAGATATTAAGAAAATCATTCATTGCTGAGAAGTCACATCAGGGTCTCATCCTTCAAACCGACAGTTGAGTGTGCATCAGCCTGAGAGAGAGCCTGATTATTAGTTTTAAAGAGCTTATTTCATTCTCTTAAAAATGGAATCAGTTCATCTTCGTCACATCTGTCTGTGCGTGGCTCCTGCATGCCACAACAACTGTCAGCTCCAGGCATTATATTATTAAGGTGTAGCGTGTGTGTGTGGGGGGGTCTGCCCGTGTGTGTGTGTGTGTTTCCCAAAGGAGGAAACAATGAGATTTCGAGCAGGAGTAATTAACGGGGTTGATTTGCTCATTTGCATTCAGAAAGGGGCTGAGAAGACAGTTACCTTCCAGCCCACCCCACACCCCAATGGTCAAGAGAGAAGGAGAAACTGGAGCTGGGTCCTACTTTTCAGCACAGCAACTGTTAAGGGCTTGGAGTTGATCACCTGACTAAAGGATGTTGTGACGGGAATGTGCCTATGCTAAACACGTGTGCCCCTCACATCCTAAGGCTCGCCTAGCTTTGCCCAGGTGACCCAGTACAACCACAACAGGGATTCCAGATGTCCCCAACAGCTGTCCGAAGAACTGTGGCCTGATACCCAGATGCCTAACCATTCTATTGTGGGTGAAGGCAAGAGCTGAGCTAGAGTATCGGATAAAGAATTTCTATCGCTTGCCCTCCACTGGAGTCTACCGTTCATATGAGTGGGCATACACTGCACAGCATCTGCAGTGAGCGTCGTCTGGTACTAGATGTCAGTACAAAGGGAGCAGAGAGACTCAGACATTGAAATATGTGATGGATAATATGGAGTATATAATAAAAGTCTAACAGAATGTAGTTGGGTATTAAATATGGCTCACAATATGTTTTATGGTTGACTAAGAAAGCCCAAGGGATGCTTCAGGCAGAGACCTTAAGAAGCATCTTTATTAAAAGAAAGGAGGAGGGAGGTCTCACCAGACATAGGACATGTCAAAGCAGGAGGAAACAAGCAAAGGCAGAAACAGGACTTGATAATTCTGAAATCATGGTGCGTATGGCCCAAGGAATGATGGGTAGCCTAGTTGACAGTTAGTAGGCAAGCCCAGAGCAAAATATGTTTGCATACATCTTTGTATACACCAATGACTGCAGGGCAGATAATCTGAAGTGACAGATAATCAAAATATCACTTGGTATGTGTGTCTTGGAATTGACATGAATGGGTGAGGTGATACAGAACATGTAGCACTTTCCTCAAAAAACACAGTGTCTTTGAAGACCTGAGTCAGAAAGAACTGGATAGCTGGACCTATGACTGGACAGAACTAGCTTTCAGGTGGGGGCAAGACATCTGAATCATTTAGTGTGATGAGGCCAGACCATGTCCCTACCCCACCCACCCAAGGCAAGGAAGGCACTTAAATGATGTTCATAGATAAAGGCACATTCTCTTTGTTTCCATGGGACCATAACATACAACAGTCCCATATCGTTATCAATAAAAGATATGACATTTTAATACATTATTCAAAATAAATAAGACTTGTGATGGATCACATGACTGGTAGTTTACCAACAGAAAATGGAGCTCCCACCTGTGGAAAGAACTGCCTGCTTCCTCAAAGACCCCTGGTTGACACTCTTCCAGTAAGATGAAGCACTCCTGCTCCATACTAAGAGCATACTTTCTACTTTCCTCTTACTGTCAGGCTTCACTGAAAGAAGTACATATAGGGTTCTCATCGAAGTACATGTAAGTATATGTATATAGAAGTATATGTAGTACATACAGAGCATGTATAGTACTATCAAAGACTGTCCTCGTTGAACAAGGACCTATAACCAGAGCACTTGTGTGGTAACCTGCCAGCGATGCTGGTTTCCAAGATCAAGTAAGGCTCCCAGCCTGTGGTGTAGAAGCTATTGTGCCTCCTGGTAATCATCTATGGGGGTGGTAGAGTACAAACAATTCAGAAAATCCACATGGAAAGATCCTTAAAGAAGAAATGAGAATGGATGGTGAGAAACTCATGACCACATAGAATCAAATAAGGAAAAATAGAGATGTAAGTGACTGGACCTAAAAATGGCACTGACTCTAACAGGAATATAAACAGAACTTGGTGGTCCTCAGAAACCGGGTGTGACTAGAAAATCTGCTAGGGGCATATCACAGAGAAAACCAAACTGGGGCAGGAAGTGGAAGAAATGTGACCAGTGGGCCTGTCTTATACTGCCCGGGTCTGCGGTGAAGTTCATAAACCTGGTCTTTCTTTTTCCCTTCCACCCAAGAGACAATTACAAATATGTAGAGCCTAGAGTTTCTCATAGTAATATGGAGAAACAAGGAAAAGTTTGACAAAGGGTATGATTGTCAAGAGTCTTCAGAGCACTCCTGTAGAACAAGGAAGAGGAGGGACTGGTACCTAATGGAAGACCGAGTAGACTGGAGTAGAGAAACCAAGGCCCCTCCCTGGCTGTCCCTGAGGGTGTGTCCAGCTCATCCACTCTCAGGACTGAACAATCCCCTTTCTTGGAAGCAGAAAGGCTGAAGCAGATGAGTGTTAGACAAGACCAAACTAAGGCAAAACTACGGCATTCTTGCAAAGCGAAGGGGGGTGCAGTGGAGACAGGGAAGGAAAGAAAAGAATGAAAAATTGACTACAGTGTGTTTATAAAAAGCTGATATGTAATCTAGTGTTTGTGGAAACTTCTCTGGTTTGTTTGGTGGCAGAAACCAAATTGGCAACATGCAAAGTACAATAAATATCGTTTACAAAAAAAAAAAAAAAAAACAACAAAAACCTTGTCACGATGAAGGGAAATGAGGGAAATGGTGTCTGTGAATGTGCTTTGCAAAGTGTGGGGTGTTATTCCAGTGGAAGGGATCACCGTGCCCAGCCAAATGCTGTCTGTGTTTATTTGTTGGATCAGAAGGCCCCACAGACTCCTGGGCTGCTGGAGAGAAGCACTAGCTGAATTCCAAGAAGGCTCCAGACCAGAAGGCCTTCCCACACATCTACTGCAAGACCTAAATTTACTTTCGGAGAGTCACATTATTGGCACTTTTAACCTCAGGTCTTCTTATAAAATGCAAATACCTCTGGGAAGGCTGGCACTGAACTAATTTTTTCCCAAACTGTAGGGAATTGGGTGCCAGGTAGACTGGAGTTGCTTTGGAAGTGACAGCTTTGCTGCAGTCTGACTATGTGAACTTGTCAAATGAAACACCTTTCAAGAACTTAGTGCCTTCCCATAGGAAAGAGACACTGGGCAGCTGTATAAGGTGAACTTCTAAACTCTTTACAGATCCTCTGTTGTGTCAGATGTACATAATAAAACAGGGCAACCAGTTATATTTGGATTTATGTTATGCAACAAATACTTTTAAGTATAAGTATATCTCATGTATACTTACAGGATATACTTGCACTAAAATAATTTTTGTGGGAGTTCTATATTTTCATTTGCTAAATCTGTCAACTTTAATTTTCCTCTGACAGAGAAAAATCTAGGGAGGGCACAGGCGGTAAATGGAAAAACACAGGGAATGAAAAGGAATGGGGTGACTATTCCAAGCATAATGCTGTCTCTTTCACAGTTCTCTGAGGACTGAGCTAGTGCAATGGCGTTCATAAAACGTACTTCACCCAAGGGCTTCAGTGATAAGCAAGGTCTGTCAGAGGCCCTCTCTTTGGGCACAGGGGGGTGACATGGGCTTCAGGGAGAGCTGCTCTTAGCCTTGTGTGGCCACTTCCCTGCCTGTGGTCTGACTGCCCGCTGCTCCTCCCAACACAGTGACCTTCCAAAATCGTACTTTCCCTAACCTTTCCCCCTCCGCAGTACTCCTCAGTGGCTCCCTCTGGTTGTGCTGGGAAATTCAAGCTGCCTAGAAGCCCAAGGGACCTACTATAGCTCCCCTGACCCCAGGCTGATAGCTTGTGCCTCCCACCTTATAGCTCCTAAGCCATCACACCCTTTAAGCCCTTTCTTCCTTCACCTGCCCAGAAAATCTGCTCACTTTCCAAACACCACGCACTAACCCTTCTCTAGAGAACTGCCCTCCCTCTCTCCTCTCCTTTCGTTTAACCAAGCTCCTGCTCCACCTCCACAGGAGGGCAGGCACCACTTTTCTGTGGCTTATGCGGTTCCGTGACCGGCTCCGTCCTGACAGCTCTTTGGGGGCATGCACTTCAGTCCTCATCCATCTCTGAATCTCCAGTCCTCGCCACAGCGCCTTGTGTTTGATGAGTAGAGAAACTAATTGGTTGATTAATTATGACATTTGCTGGTCCCTGGTGACTGAGGACATTTGCTGAGTAATTGATTAGCCCCTTTCTTGCTACTGGTGCCTCTTCTCTAACTCCCGGGGGTCACAAATCATCTCTGATATTGGTCACTTCCTACCCACGCCCATGCAGCCCACCTGCCCACTGGCAAGCAGGGAGGAAATCCTCTTTTGAACTCACAGCTTTGAGTTGGTATTTGCCATTTTAACATACACGCTCATTCTAGTTCATATTAAGCAATTAATCATATAATTCATTGTGCCACTTCTTAAATTGTTTTCTGTACTGCCCATCCAAGAGTCCCATCCAAGAGTCTCTCATTAGTGTTTTCTTTGGGCAAGGTCTGGAATCATGTTCTTGATGAGGAATGAAGCCAGGGAATGAGGTCCAGTCCTTTGGGAGCATCTATGTATATAGTGAAATTGAAGGTGACCTGCAGTTAATGCAACCACCTCACACATCTACATGTGATGCGTTTACACCCATTGCCTTCTACTAAATGAGAAATCTGCGCTTGTCCAAAGTTTCTGCAAATTCCTGGAACCCTATCCTTCATTCTTAGTTTTGATTTTCTGGTCTGCCTTTCCGCTTTCTAATCTGTCCCCATCTATAAAAAAAACCTTTGCTCATTTTTTTTTAATTCAAGATAATTAATTTGTTTCAGGCTTCACCTATCACAACCCAAACCAGGTATTTATTAAAGAAACAACAAGAAAAACACTTACTGTCCTAGAGGCAGAATCAGAGACAAACCAGAGATAAAGATCCTTCATCTTCTCCCTTTTCTAACGAAACTACTGACATGGAGCACAAGCTATAAGTCGGGGGAGCCTGGAGTAAGCAGTGACCATGTCTGCCCCAGGAAATGTGGCACTGGTGCACAGTGTTCTCAATCCTTGCACACCTGCCTTGGAGCATGACACCTGACTCTCGTCTGGGCATCCACTCCTGTGCCCTGCCACCTGACTTGACCTTTGTTGCCTGGACTCTGAATGCTCAGCTCTGCTTCCTGCCACTCCCCATCCAGTTCCAAGGCCCACGTGACCAGGGTAAATCATGGTGCAAACTGGGGCTCTATCCATGCTGCTCTCCTTTGGCCTCCAAACTCTGAGCCCCTCATCAGCTTCCTGGGCACTCTCATTCTGCCACCTCCCATTTCTCAGCACACTGACAGACAACCGGCCTTTGCTAGGCCCTCCACAGTCTCCCTTTCTTCCTAAAGATGTTTTCAGGCTAAACTCCACTTGCTGCTTAACTTCAAATACTCCAGAAGCACTGATTCTCAAACTTCAGTGCTTATCACAAACATAAGGAGCTCACCCCCAGATTCAGCAGTGAAGCCTGAGATGCTGCACTTCTAAGGCCCAGGTGCTGGTGATTCCCACACACTGGCCCAGACCCTGGCCTCCATCATGCACAGCCTGCGTGTTCTCAGACACTCTACCCAGCATGGTGGCCCCGGACCAGCACAGATACTTCCCAGCCACCCTCACGGTCAAGGACCACAGTCAGGCCTTGACCCCAGCACTGGAGGGCTGGGGATGAGACTGCTCTCAGTGGTGCCCCTGGCCCAGGCTGCCCGCCATTTTTCCAATATGATTAAATAGCAACTATGACATGCTTCAGAGGCCAGAGAACTGGGGGATGGGACCTGGCGTGCAGAACAGCCTGCATTTTGTGTAACCAGCCTAAAGAGAGTGAGTGGAGGGGCGGGGGAAACAGCTGTTTCTCATTCAGGGAGCAGCAGGGCCCAAGGAGTGGGACGCCAAGCACCGTGTGCTGTGCTGCTGGGCCCCTGTGGAGGGAACCCAGAGGCAGTGCCATCCCTCTTGCCCCGTAGTCAGAACACATAGGGCGCGTCGGCCACTCCTCAGAGGGGCAGGGTAAGGGGACCCAGAGGACACTGAGACCGGACATGCAGGCTGTACCCCCCAGCAAATGGCCAGAGACTTTAAGCAGGAGGGACTACTGACATCTAGTTCTGTCATGACTAATTAGCATCCTGGGATTCTGAGGAAAGGACAGACAGCCAGAGGGGCACCTCTAGTTTGGGTGCTCGCGAGGACATGTTTCTCAGAGAATCATCAGAAAACCAGCAGCCTCAGGATCTCCCTGATGAAAACTGACCCACTGTACCTATAGCTGGGTCCCTCAGGTCTATGGAGCCAGTCAGTAGCCCACACAATTAATGTACCCAGGTGACTGCCACACCCACTGACTTCTGACCAGTGCAAATGTGCTAGAAGCCGTGACCCTTTCAGTGCCTCTTCTTCAAATCTATAATTGGTGTCTCGCCTCCTCTGGCAGTTCTGACAACCAAAGCCCCCCTGGGAGTAAGGGAGGTCTTTATACTGCACCCCCAAAATCACAAATTTTCTAGAGCCAAGAGAAGCACTTGGCTTCTCATCCTTGGCATTTTCTAAATCACTCTGTTAGGTAATCAACAAACATTTATCGCATACCAACTTTGTGTTAACACTCCACCAGGGTGATACAAAGACCTGTGAGCCATGGTCCCCAGGGCAGGGGAGGAAGCACACTGAGACAAAGCCACTCAGTCACCAGGGACACTCTGAGGCAGCCACACAGCCAGGAGTGCGACCCAGGGGCTGTTACTTTCAACTCTGTTCCAATCAGAATCACAATAGCCTAAATGTTATCCATTTTAATTCAGTATGAACCTAATCCAGAAAGTCAGTATGTCTTTTGTAATGCCAAACCTAGGATAACAATAACCTCCACCTCCACGGCTTGGAGACGTCCCTTACATCACCTCATTGAATCCTCTCCAAAGCCTGATGAGGTAGGTACAATTATTTTCCAATTCCAAGTGGGGCTTCCGAGCTTTGTTGTTTATTAAGGACATGCCCGAGTTCACACTGCAAGAAAGAGTTGGAGTCAGAACACAGGTTCAGTTCTGCCTGATCCCAAAATGTGTATCAGCCTTTTGTGTGACTGTTGTGGGAAAGTTCGGGATGAAGTAGTGAGGTGTCAGAGATGGGCAGGTTAAGGAAAAAGCATAATGGCACCCCAAAAGAAGAAAGGGTAAGAGAACTGTGCAAGAATCAGGGTTTAACTTCACAGAAGAGATGGACCTGAACAACCTCCTGGACCCCACATTTTCTAATACAGGACAGAGGAGTCTCTGAGGGAGTGGTCCGGTCAAAGATGACCCATGAAAGAAAGTCAACTTGAGCTCGCTCTCCACTTCACACCAGTCTTCAAGGGTTGAGGCCAGGATAAGAACAGTCCGTCACTGGTGATGTTCACAAAGAGGAAGCTGCTAGACTCACAAAATGTACAACCAGGCTTGGTCTTTTTTTTTTTTTTTTTAAAGGAGAGCTGGGAAGAGAAGCGCAAAGAAAAGCAACTCTAGGCAAGGCCTTTCTGAATAAGCACTCCGGAGTTACTGACCAGAAAATTGAATTTAAGTTTCTCCAAAGGTACACATTCCCCATCCTCCCAGCACTATGGAAGGAGCCTCTCCCTCCAGAAAGGAGAACGCACAATGTCCTGTCTTGTGAATCCAGACTTTTGGAGTAAATTCAAGTTCTCGATGTGCAGGGTTTCTTCCCCTCCCTCCCCCTCAATAGTACACAGGAACCGTCAATCTTCTTGCAACAGTAGGTTTTAAAACTTGTGTGTGGTTTTCCTGCATTCACTGTTTACAGAGGATGAGAATAAAATTATCTCCTGGCCAAGGAAGCAGAGTCCTATCCCCTGTAACTCTGCTCTCTGCGGGCGCCCCACCCGCTTCCATCTGATCAAGTCCCAGAAGTTTGCAGTGAGCAAGTTAATAAGCAAAACGCCCTTTATATATGCAACAAAGAGGTGGGAGACTCCTCGGTGTGTCTGGAGAAACTCCAAGCATCTCCCCTTCATCGGAAATTCTCCCTTTAGAGCTATCTCTAGGGTTTTTGTAATAAGAGAGGTATCCAATTACAATCTGGAAAGCCTTTGATCTATCTAGGCCAGCCTCAGATTTTACGGTGGGAGAAAATAGTACCTACATAAGGTTACTGACTTGCTTTTTAAAAGCTCAGGTTTTAAATAGTGGCGGTATTTCCCAATGTGAATTTGTTCTATCATGTAGATTCTTTCTGATCTTGGGTCAAAAGAAGTGGCCTGTGGACAAATTAGTTTGTTAATGCTGCGCATTATGAGAATCCCTCCTCTCTTCTCCCTTTTGTAGGTCTATAATGTGATTACAAAGCTGTGTCAAAGATTCCAAGAAGTTCTATCATCAAGAACCCAGTTGTTTGTTTTTCAAATTGATCTGGCTATTTAAAGTTTTTTTTACAGTATATACAATTCTAACTGATATGTGGAGGAATAAGTTTCCTGTGTGGACATTTGGGAACCACTCTATGGTATCACGGTCTATTCTCTATGAGGAACATAGCTTACACTAATTCACAATTAGTTATTTAGGTCTTACCACGTCTCAGCGTCCCCTTGTCAAGAAGGTATAAACAGTGGTAAAGGATCCAGACATGCAGAAGACAGAGCTGACACATGCTGAACAGATTTTGACAATCTGGTCTTGAGCAGAGCCAAATTTTTACAGTGGGGCTGTGCCAAGACCAAGGGCTTAAAGTCAAGCACTAAAACCAACTGACCACCTAGAGACACTTTGTGTTTGAGAAAATCACGCTGATTTCATCCTTAGAACTCCACTTGCTCCTCGGTTACTACTCCACTGGCTGCAGGGTCGCAGTCCCACACTCTGTACTCTAAGCTTAGCCACAGTGGCCAACACACAGTAGGGTGTGATGATGTGAGTTCAACCACATGTCGCCAAATCAGAGAGCAGGTCATGATTACTCTTCTCTTTCCAGAGAACAAAGAATGGGAATGTGACAAACCCCAGGATGTTACTTTATTAATTCTTATTCCTCTTAATTTATAAAAAAAAGACTCCAATATGTCCAGTTTCTAAATTGACTTAGTAAGTTTAAGTAAAGTCACTTCAGATCCATTTTATCAGCAGCATTCTTTTTGATCGATAGAGTAATACTTGGCCAGAAAAGAAAAAGAAAATCATTAGCAGGCAGCGATGCTACAGAGTGAATGAGTAACACAGATAAGATGTGCTGAGCTTGCAATTATGAGAAATGAGAAGGTGAATCAGCAACCAAGTTTATGATAACCTTTTAAAGTCTTAGCCACAACAAACAGGCCTAGGAACCATTTCTCTTCATGGCCTACATCGCTACCCCACCATTAAATGGAAGTACCACTTCTTAGGAGAGTTGGGAAACTTACACTCTTGTTCATTTTTTCACCACTTATCTGATAGAGGATGTAACTGGAGAAAGGGTTTGTCTTAGCTCATGCAGCCACACAGTGTGTCATACAGTCTCTTAAACAACAGACATTTGCTTTCTCACAGTTGCAGAGGCTTGAAAGTCCAAGGTTAAGTTTCCTGCAGAACTTTTAATCCCTTCCTGGCTGGCAGATGGCCACTTCTTGCTGTGACTTCACATGCAGAGAGAGCAAGAGACCACTCTGGTGTCACTTCATAAGGACACTAACAGTTTTGGCTCAGGGCTTCATCCTTACGACTTCATTTAACCTTAATTACTTCCTTACCTGAAATATAGTCATATCAGGAGTTAGGGCTTCAATATATAAATTTTCAGGGGGCACAATTCAACCCATAGCAGGTATGAAGATTCAAAGCATAAATTTATGCAGTTCTCTATCACCCCCCTGCTTCTATCTACTTCTTCTCTGTTCAACTCTTTGCATTACACAGAATTGGAAAAACAAAATCTAAGCTCAAGAGTAATTTTCAAAATGAGTGAAAACAAATCAGAATGAGTCAAAAACACTTTGTTTCCCCAGCTGCTCCTGAATCACCGTATCTAAGGAGAAGCGCAATTCTGAGTCCTCTGAATTTTCACCCACTAAGCTGATGATGACTTAGGTTTGACAAGTCAGGGCTTGAGGCAGCTCACAGATTGAGTCCCATTGTTTTCACTGCCTGGTGACAAGGCCGAGGTAACCGGCCCTGCCACATTTCAGCATAACGGAACTTCCTAACTGTGGATCCCCGGGGCCCTGCTGGGGAAAGTCAGCTCTAAGTTAGAAACCGCTGTGATGACCTCTCTTTTTGAAAACCAGTGACTTGGAGACAACAAAGGGATATTTCAAACATATTCTGAACAATGGCAATATTAAGCACCTTTTTAGAAGAATACTTGGTGAGGTGACTTGGAAGTACAATAAGGTCCAGTTTGTGTTTTGCAAAGTCAGCCTCTTACTCCCTCATGCTTTGGACGGCAGCGTGCCCACACTTCTTCACTAGGGGTCACTGATAAAAAAAAGTTTCAGGCACGACCACGGTTGAATTGGTACTGCTTTGTTGAATTTTAAACTGTCCTTCCTTCTCTCCATTTCACACCGACTCAACTGCAAAGCACGTGCACTCCTGGAGGACCCAGTAGGGGACTGGGGAAGCAAACAAATGCAGCACACAGAGTACATGATGCTTAACTCAAGGACGTGCCATTCAGATAGACTTTATGTGACAGTTATGCTTGGTTCCACACACGGGCCCTATAAATTGTACAGACTCTTGTGACATGAATGTACTCACGTAGGAAGGGCCTGTTAAGTCCTGCTGAAGATGCTGGCCCTATACGGTTTGACTGGCAGGATAATGGGCAACACACCTGTATGCCCCACGTACCCACCTCGCGTACTGCCTTCCATGAACACCTACTGGACAGCTGTGATGCAACTGTCACAACAAAGAAATGAACTACCACGAAGTTCTTGCTGTTTGACTCTCACTGTCTAGTCTGATCACTCTGGGACTAGCAGGCAACATAATTCCTATTACTGAATTTCAGAGCAAAGACAATGAACAGGAGAACAAAAGGGCATCTTAAGGACCTGTCTGTGGAAAGTTCCAGCCCAGTGAGAAGGGACATGTCATTAGAATCCAGTTGTCCCACCATCATCCCAAGGCCTTTTTTTATGTGTTTCTCATTTCGAAAATTATATTGAAGGTGGCTTCGTTTGAAAGTCTCTGATTTTCAAGCCATGGGGTTCAGGAGAACTTTCCATTCTCTTCTCTTTAAGAAGACATTTGTTATCAAACAGCACATGCCATCACCATTGTGAGCCTCACACTTACATCACCACGCTGGTGGTATCAGGGACTGAGGCTCATCACAAATGATGAACCAAATGCTTACTCCAGTAAGCATTTCTGGGGTCAATGAAGTGAGGGAGAGACGCTCCCCCAAAAGCATTCTCTGCTGCATTGGACAGAAAGAAAGGGCTCAACAAACTGTAGTTTCTCTCTGTGGCCTCTTTGTGGGCCCAGAGCAGCCATTAGAGAGCATTGGTGTTTCTGGATTATGTGCTAAACAAACCAATATTTGAACCACAGAAAGGCCAGGCTGGGGCTGGTCTGGTCTGTAGGGGCCTCCTTTGTCTGGGGGTTGGACTCATTCCTCAGTTCCTTTTCACTACTCCTCCCCACCCCCAGCTCCTTCCCCTCTCCCAATTCATTCTTTAAGAATTTATCCTGCTGCTTCTTTAACTCAGCATGTGTCTGGGCAGATGTCCAAGAACGCTCCCTTCAACAACGACAACAACAGGAACAGGAAAAAAATCCTCCACTTCAATTCAGTCCGCCCTGCTCTTGCTAGCTCTCCCTTCTCTCTCCTGGCTTTTAACAGCTCATGATTGATAATGTCCTCCTCTCTCTCACCCTGGGACTCCACATGCCTTTCTATTGGACAACACAGCTTCTATGAGGTGACCTAGGAGCCCAGCCACTAGGCCCTGGGACCCCCTTGGGGTCTTTTGAGGAAGAAAGAAAGGCCAAAAGGGGCCCTTGATGGGGGCAGGCCCAACAGGTACAAAGCAACCAGAGAGCTGAATGCAGCCAGCCTTGTGCAAGGGCCTGGACTGCAGGGCAGGAGGCAGGGAGCCAAGCAGGGGTGGGGAGGAGGGTGAGAGGCTCCTTCTCTACCTCCTGGTCACCTTTTTTACTGTCCTCCTAAGAAAAGCAACTCTAGTGAGACTCCCAAGGACCACGTGTATTTTGAAACAGTGAGAATAACTCTACCAGAACTTTCCTTCTGAATTCCATCAGTTTCCCTTGAAATACCTTGCGAGAAGACAACAGATTTCCGGAGGTATTTTGTTATGAAAAGATTCAACTTTTGATTATGGAACCCCAACGAAAGTCCAGATACTATGCTAGTTGTTTGTGTGTGCATGAATTTATTTAATGCTTGGGGGAAGAAAACGTAGTAGTTACTCTTTGATAGTCAATAGGGAAACTGAGGCAGGGAGAGCTCTAATTCCCCGGACCCATAATCACGCTGTGAGTGGAGCTTAGTCCTATATTCAAGAGCCACACTGCTCTGCTCTACTCTGCTGCTTCAGAAGACTTCGGAAAATGAAACAATGATTGCACACAGAGCTCCTAGCAAAGGGCATTGTGGTTGGTTCTATTATTATTTGCATCACCCAGTAAATTTACATCAAGAATAGGTATCACATGGAAATTATTTTTCTGCTATCTTCTCATGACTATCTTAGGATAAATGGGTCAGATGAGGGTGGCCCCAAAGCTGATGAGCCACATTATCTCATTCCACCTTGGAAATGTTTTCTTGGGTCTCCAATTTAACCTTATATCCTCTCCATTTCGAGAGGGTCAGTATGAAAGCCATCTGCTTTGATTAGTGTCTGTCTTTTCTAAACCTGGGCTTGAAAATATTGTCTACTATGTAAGCAACAATTTGTTTTTAGAGATAACTCTGCAGATAAATCCTTGCTTTTTGTTAAATGAAAACAACCATAGAAAACGTTTCCCTTTTTTACGTAGCTTCCAACAAATGGACTGTCTGAGTCAGTTCCCAGGGTAGCTGGTGCAGTCTTGAAGGAGCCACTCCTTTGACAGGCTCTTGGCTTTGCTTCCCCTTAATTGCTGAATTTTTCATTTGCGTGTAAACTTCTGAAAAGTTCTTTGGAAACTGACAAGATGTAACTCCTTGCCAGGCAGTCAGTCTGTGTACCTACCTGAGGCTGGCCCATCCCCTGAAACACCTGACCTTAATGTTTCTGCTTGAGCTAGAGGAGCTTAAGAGCAAGTTCCTGAACGAAGTAGCAAACTGGTCACCTGACCTAGTAAGCAATGTGCTGGAGCGTCTGTACCCCTCTCTCCTGAGAGAAGAGCTGGAGAGCAGCTCCTGAGTAGGTACAGGAGAGAGCCAGTTCATGCGGGACAGTGTAGTTCCCATGGCCCTGGCAAGACCAAGGTTCTTCTTTGTTCCGTTATTGCCCTGCACTGGGCCCTGCAGTTTACCTACTGTATACAGTGAGGTATACAGTCTGCTTCCCTGACACACCCTTCCCTTGTCATTGCTCTTCCCTCTTTCTCCTACTTCTCTCCACCCCTCTTCATTTTCCAATTGTCTGGCAGGGGTATACCTTGAAGTCAAGAAAAAGAAAGAGAAGGAGAAGACAGTCAAAATTTATAACTTGTCATTTAGAATAATTGGCTAACAATAAATAATTAGGGGTCCTTTCGCATGAAAAGTAAGGACACTATCCACTGAAGTGTAATGTGGACAACAGCCACAGAAACACAGGCGAGCAATCAAGAAATCCATCAACCAATATCGATGGAGCATCTACTTTATGCAGATGCTGGGTTCGTTCGCAGAATGTGCCATGAGGTGAGTTCACAAGGGGAGGCTAGAGATGGGCACTGATGGACGGGCAAGCTCTGCTCAGAAGCCAGGAAGCAGAGGGAGCTGCAGCCTTAACTTCCATGTTCCCGCTCGCAGTCACAGCCCATCATCTTGCAGGGCACTGGAACAGGTCCCAAGATTTGTGTGGAACCTGGGTGGAGTGTGTGGTGAGTCACAGGACACTGGGGGTCATCTTTTCGGTCACTTGAGATGATTGCTATGGTGGCTATTAAGCCAAGATGCTTTAACATTGAGAACTCATCAATCAAGCACTGTCCTCTCTCCAATTCAACTACCCAAACACTTAGATAGTAACCGCATCTCTCCCCTAGAGAAGTCGCATTGACTAAGCCATACAAGGAAGGGAACAGTCGACTCGCTTTTTACTTCTGAATCAAAGGACTGACCTCAGGATCTTTTTGTCTCTCACAGGCATGGTACTCGCCCTTCTACGTCCTTGGCACTTTGGCTAACAAAGCCTACTTTTACTTTCCTTTTGCACAGTTTCGATAACAAAGGGTCCTGTTGTGCAGCAAATCTGGACTTTCTAAGCCTGAGAATGACTCCTCAACTAACACTGGGTTGCTGCTGCATGTTCTAGAATGCCTTTCTGTCAAGATGTGGCACTTAAGTCCCCAACTCACGGACCTTAATGCATGTGAATCCCATCACAGAGCAAGTGTTTTCAGCACCAAATGATAAAGCTAGACATAAAAAAAAAAAAAATACCAGCTAGGTCCTGCTGACTAAAAGGTGTATTTCTCATTTATTTATTTCCTTAACATATAACTGTGATTGGGAGAAGCTATCACTGGTTTTTGTTTCGCTAGGTATTCTCCCCCAGATGGATGGAAGTATGTATCTTTTTCATTAATATCACCTGCAAGAAGATAGACCCTGGAATATTTATTTCTTTTTAGCCTATTAAACGCTAACAGCTTCCAAGTAACCAATACTTACTCCAAGATTTAGAGTCTGCTTGATATGTTGTGCAGGCAGCAATCTATTCTAATGAATAACTCATAAGAAGCTAGGCTAAGGTAAATTCTCTTTTATTTCTATACCCAAGCTGCAAACCATCACATAGTTGGCAACTCAAGAGCACATCACACTTGTGGGGAAGCAGAGCTGGCAGCATCGCAACCAGAGACCTAAGTTTTCAGTAGTGGGCCAGCCACTGCCCTGCACTACCTGTATAGACTACAGTTCCCCCAACTTGCTAGTAAAGGGAACAAGCTCAGTTCTGCAAGCTGATACCTATTATATCTTCAGGAAGGCCAGTGGGAAAGTGGGGGCAGATGGAAAGTAGTGGAGAAATGGGTTGCAAAGAGGTACACTTAGGATCCCAACTTTAACACCTATATACTTGGTCCACGGCAGACGATGAATTCCACAAGGAATTTAACACTCAGCCATGGGGTAGGAACAGGGGGAAAAGGAAGGGCCTTTAGTAAACAGGGGGAGAAGACAGTGCATAAGTAGGGGAAGTTAAATGGGACAAGTGCTCTTTTTGGAAGATACCTAAAGAGACAGGGAACAGCCACAGGCAAGAGAGCAGCTCTTCTACTTGGAAAAGGGGTGGCAAGTGAGCTTGAAAGTCTCTGGATAGCCCAATCCTGAAAGACCATTCTAGCCAGATGGAGCACTATACAAGGATGCCAGGGGCACAAAAGAGAGAAAATGTTTGAGGGAGTTCACAGGACTGCGAGAACCATAATCCCTGGTGCAAAGGAAAGGGAGAAGGGTCAGACCGTAAAGTGCTTAGGTTCTGCCTTATGGAGTTTGGATTTTACTCTGCAGATGATAAGGAGCCAGTAGAGGCTTGTAAGCAGTCCCTTGTTGGTAGGGAGGCAGAGGAGGAGTTAATGTCCTCATTTTATATTTGAAAACAACTAGCACAAAGAGCTTCTGCCGCAGGCTACTCAATACAGGTCTCCCTACTTGCAACCCAGTCTCCTTTCTACCAGTCAATATCTTTGTGGGAAGCAATAGATCTCTCTGGACATCTTGTGGGAAGCAGGATCCTTACCTGCCAATAAGAAACTGTAATCCTCTTACTTTTATGAAAAGAAAGGTGACTTTGATGACTCCCCAGTTACCGTGTGTACCTTCCTACAAAGTCACTACTACAATGTCATGGTGACTACTTATCCCTCTGTCCCTCTGCTTTACTGCAGCGAATAGTGAGCTCCTTGAAATCAGGGACAGTACCTTCAGTCAATCCATAAGACAAGCATTAATTGGGCAATTACTGTGTGACAGGCACTGTACTAGACATGCCTAATTCCATTGCAAGTGAATTAGATACAGTCTCTGCCTACCATGGAGTCTAGAATCATTCCAGCCCTGTATTCATAGTACCTGGGCTTTCTATATTTAGGTTGACAACTTAAAAAATTCGTCAAAGGTCAATTGACAAAAGCAGTAGAAGTGGTAGTGCTATATTATTTCCCCCTACTATCACAGAAGTTTCTCTAAGTTGGGCCCTGTGTGTGGACAACTTGCAATTGGGAAAAGGAGCCTGAATTCCAGCTCCCTCCCACACCCTCTGACTCCTACTGGAAGACACCAGGACAGGTCCAAAAAAGACCAAGACAGAAGTACATGCCAGTTGGACGTCATAGTTCATGCCAGAGAGATGTGCAGGTGTGAGAAGTCTCAGCATTTTGAGGCCAGGAAAATATCCCATCAGAAGCCTTAGGAAACCAAGGGAATGTTGCATTCTCTGCCTCTAGGGTACATTTAGTAGCCAGTAACTCTCAGCTACCCAGTACGACTGGGGAAGAAATAAAAGTCCTGAAACAGGAAACGATGAGGTTATAGGTTCAGCACTGGGCTCCAGAACCCAACCTCCAACATGTCACTGCTGCCTGCCACGTGGCACTCAGCTGGGTGGCTCCAAGCCCAGCCTGGGCTGGCCTGGTGAGGAATGTCCTCCTGCTGAGCAGGCCAGAAAGGGCCACCAGCAGCTGCTGCCACTCCCCAGTGAACCAGCCAGCCTGCTTAAGCCTCTGGACTGGCTGGCCTGGTGCAGCTTCCAGCTGCCCGCTCATTCCACCAACAGCAGTGAGCGACTTGTACATCAAGGGCACCGGCTGCTTTTTGCAAAAGAACGTTCCTGCACATCCTCGCCTGGGTAAGGGTCTTTATGTTTTACTTTTGTTTGGGAGTCCCAACAATTTGCCTGTTTTTCAAAACTGTACATGCAGGCTGCACAAAGTCCTTTTTCATTCTGGAAGAATCATTCTCAATGGAAATTCTTTGTATCTGCTTGCTGCCTGGTGCTATGTTTTAATCCAAGGACAGAATTAGCACCTAAGCCAAGCAGACCACGAGTTGTCCCATGTGTCTTCTGCGTGGACAACAAAATATGCTTTATGATGATGCTTGGAACAACAGGATTTCCAGTAGAAAGTTCTAGATGTGACTCTCCCAATACCTACCAGAGGAATCTGGACAGGCTTCTAGGGCCCTGTGTCCTGCTGTAATACAGGGGAGGCCTGTGCCACCCATTAGGCAGTTACAGAGATGAAGTGAGAGGAAGAGTTTCCGTCTCTGTTTGCACCTCCACCTACTTCCAAAAATGCTGTGGCTGTCTGCAGTGAGGGAAACATACATAGCGAGAGCTACTATAAAAAGAAAAAGCAGAGCTGTGCAACGGAAGGATGAGAGGGAAAGAATGAAACCCACTGTCAGCTGACGCGTGGCAGGGGCCTGCGGAAGCTCTGATGGGAGAGGGAGTGAGCTCTGGATGTCTACCTGATGCTGGCTATTAGATACTTGATGCTTGACTCAAAGGATGGTCAAGGAAGCGGGATGGTCACCTATCCCCAGCTAACAGTGGCTCTTGGATTCTCCTCTTCAGAATCAACTTGACATGAGTATCAAGAGGAAAAGGGAAGTCTACACCCACTCTCAAGTCTCTGTCTTAATGAAACACCACCACAAAGTAAAAACTACAGAAAATATTGTTCATCTGTTTTCAAAAGTCTAACAATAGCAGCCTGTTAAAATAAATTGTATGTATAATATGTATGGATGCATGTAGGCATATGTAAAATATATACCTCTAGAATTAGGTCATTAAAATGACTAAGAAAATATGAGAAGTATTGGTGCTGGTGTTAAGTGGAAGCAAACAGAAAGGACAGAAACACTGACGAGAGCGCTCTGTCTTCCTGAGATGGCAGCAAGGCGCAGTCTAATGACTGGACAAAATCCCGTTAAACTGGTGACATTGGTTTGTTTCTTTGTGTTTGTTTTTAACAAAAGCTCAAAATGCTCTCATATATGTTTTTGTGAAGATAATACATCGCAAAGAAATAATAATTCATGCTTCCAAATTCTCTGTGGGCCACTTTATAAGAGGTAGCGGCTATGACCTCAGTCTTCTTAAGAGTGGTCACTGGGGGAAGAGGGTGGGAGTTCAGAGGCTAAACAAAGCCCCCTGTGGCCACCTGCTGCCTGGCCAACCTCTGCTCACTACCCCAATAGCCACAGCCACCAGTTTAAACCATGCGCCTGAGTGGGTAGATATGGAGTCTGGGGTTCAGTGCCACCTGACCTTGGCCAATGTCATTTCCCAGCTTCGGCCTCACTTCCTCATCTGCGAAAACAAGAAGGTTGAGAGCAACAAACTCTGAAGTCCTTCTTTTCCTAAGGTTCAGTGATTTTATGATCCTCCTCCAGAATAAATTCCTTTTTATATGTGAAACACTTTGTGATGAAGTATCTCTATAATAAAAAAGAATGTTGCTTCTCAAAAGGCAACCCAGAGGAACAGAAGATGTGGGGTGAGGAGAGGGACCAGGGTTTGAATCCAAGTGCCACCTCCTAGCTCATTATTCACATTAGGTGAATCACCGAAATCAGCCGTGAAAGCTGATGAAAGGAGACAATTTGTGAAACTCAACCTTGATGACGAGTGACCAAGTCATCCAGTAAGGGCAACAGACAAGTCAGGGGCAACTATACAACAAACTATGTAATGAGCCATATCCAGTAATGCATTATTTGGAGAACTGCTCTGGAAGGTTACTATTTCCAAGGGTCATAAATGCCAGATATTTTTAAAATTTTTTAAAGATTTATTTATTTATATAAGAGCTGGGGTACAGGCCAAAGGCATTGGGGAGGGCGGTAAAAGGATTCACCAGAGACAGAGTGGGAGCAGAAAGGCAGACTGACTGAAATACACTGCTGAGGGGAGCAGTGGGCGAGGCAGGAGAGGTCCGCTGCACCACATGGGTTCCGTGCCTGACCAGGGACGGAACTCGCGCTGCAGTGATTACGGAAGCCTCACAGTGCGGCGCTCAACCTCTTGCGCCACCAGGGAGGCCCTAAATGCCAGATTTTTCAAGACAGTTGTGAGTTCTAAGATTATTTGCTCTGATTGCCACTGCCTTTGGAGGGACACAGGTGCCTTAATTTCTGCTGAGGAAGTGAGTCCACTTGAAGTGGACCTCCTGGTTGGACTAAGCCCCACCTTTCTCTGGTGAATCCTCTCACCGCACCTCTGGCCTGCACCCCAGTTCTTGTATGCATAAATCAATAAATCTTTAAAAAAAATAAAAAGACCCACCTTCACTGCAGACCAAGACTCCTGGATTTTAAAGTGCTGCCGGTCACTTCATTCCCCCTGCAGGCAGGTCTAGCTCTCAGGTACAGCGCTCACTGTTCGGCCAGCTTCCAGTTCTATGGCAGGGTAGCCTCAGGACAAAGGCAAAGACTACAGGCCCTATTCGGAGACCCCCTGTTTATTGTGAGCCGGGCTGCGGTAGGCTGGTGAGCGCTCTGGCTAGATGTACTGGAGCTCCAGCTTTCACAATCAGCGTCTCTGTTAGCGGCCTGCACAGCAGGCTGGCTCGGGAAAGTCTTCAACACTGTTGGGTCTACCCCCACGGCCACACGAAGCCCCTTGGATCCACCCTCTTGGTGCACCCTCAGCAGTGCAACTGCGCTGGTGCTACTGTGCAGATCTGCTTCCTGTCAATGGAAGGAAGCCTGAGGCTCCCTGATGTGCTGCCTGGATTTAACCCAGGGGGCAATATTATCCTCTAACCCCAAACAGAACAAGCCCCAGAAGATGGTCGATTTCCCTAAATCGGTGGCCGCAGCCATGTATAATGCATTTTCGTCAACTCACAGTAAGATACATAGTACGCTGGGTCAGAAAGAGGTGAAAGACCCACAAGAGAAGAAGGGAGGTGCAGAAAATGACAAATCTGAAAATATTACCAGAAAGAAAGTAAGTGCTTCTTTGTTAAACCGGGGTCTGGAAGAATAAAAATTTCAAAGACAGGACAACGTGGCGGCGATGAGCTGAGTGGTACCGTTTTGATGAACACCAGCCTCGGACAGACCGGAGAAGCAGGCAAACAGGATGCACTCAGGGTCAGGTTGCAGCTGCCGCCTGTGCTGGCACCCTGGCACTCACCCCAGGGGCTGCGTCCCGCCTGGGAGACTGGACATCAGCGGTGCACAGCCCTCTAGTACAGGCTGGCATCAAGGTATCAGTGAGGTAGAAGACTCACCATCAGCCTTCTCCAGAGTCTGGCCAGCTCCTCCCAGAACCCCCACTCTTCCCCTTTTCCATCTTCTCCCCTCAGCCAGCTGCCAGCCAGGCTCTGTATTCTCCCAAGATAAGCTTCACAACTGCCCCTCCAGCCTGGCCCCTTGATCCTTCAGAGTATTTGCATTGTAGCCTTGGTTTGCACCTGCTACACAGCCCCTCCCCTGTGATCCCCCCTTAGGGGCCTGCCCTAACCCCCCTCTCACCCATTAGCAGATTCCCAGGCAGATGACGCCACAGAATGAAAAAGGCCAGTGGAGCTGTCATCCCCAGTCCTGCTCCCGCTTTTGTAGGCAGCGCCCTGGGAGCCGCTCCCTCCCCCAGGCCTCTTCTCTCATCTGCTGCCCCTGGGTTCTCAGGCTCTCTCCACTGTTCCTCTAGTTTGTTTATTGATTTGGGGAATCAAATCACTATTGTTCAAACAGACCGGCCTGACGGGACAAGGGAGGACGCATTCATTTGGGATGGGAGAGCAGCACAAGGCACAGGCGCGGCATTCATTTGGGATGGGAGAGCAGCACAAGGCACAGGCGCGGCTGCCGGGGCTGCAGGGTCTTCCAAGAGCATCTCTTTCAAGCCTGTCACTTCACCAGGACACAGAAGGCCCGGAGAGGCCACAGGAGGCATCTGTGTGGCCTCGGGTGGTCATTTGGCCTCTCTCAGTCTTACTTTTCCCCTCTGCCTGGCAACAGAAACAATGTTTTAACTTCAAAGACAGTCTTGAAGATGGTAATTGTGTTGGCTACCCACAGCTGGTTCCACCCTCGTCCTTAACCCACAACTTCTATTCCTCAGCCCTACTTCTATTCCTCAGCCCGCTGGCTCCGTGGAGCGGCTGGGGCATGCAAACAAGAGGAGGCACGAAGGAGAAGGACCCAGTTGCACAGGAATATTAAGCATGGTATCGGCAGGACCTGAAAGTCGTATTTCCCGTAACAGGCACCCAAAAATGATCATGATGGGAGGTGAAAGATAGACTAATTAATTTGCTAGCATGAAACAGTTTGTAATATATACCTGGGTCCAATCATATACCTTAAACTTAGACACTGCTCTATGTCAATTTTATCTCCATAAAACTGGGAGGAAAAAAAAATTAGTGTTGAAAGGTTTTGGATTTCTTGAACCCTAGCACCTAGGGAAGGACCAAAGTAAATAGTAGCCATGGAGAGCCTGACAGAATGAGTCACATTAAATACCTGAATGCTTGTTACCCACTTCTCTTTTCCTTGTACACTGGAAATAGAAAGAGAAGCCTCCTTAGATTACCCTCTTGAAACCCATCTCGGTAAAATTCAATTCAAAACCCTGGGAGCTAGAAGTTCCCATCTCTATGTTCTGAAGTTCTGAAGGTTTTTACTATCAGATATTAGACTGTGTGTAGTCTAATTTTGTTTCCTTACCAAGAAACCTGAGTCCTTACGGGTAGGAACTATTTCTTCCCTTTTCCCTTAAAGCCCAACATGCAGTGAGTGAGCACATGGTAAGAATAAGTATCAGTTAGTCGCCTGATTTTTGAACCATGGGGAGACGAGAGAGCCAAGTCTGCAATGAATTCCAGGCACAGTAGGTGTCAAGTCCAAAGGCACACATCTGCCCACGCGGTGCTCACTGCCATCAGTGTTTATGATACTAGAGGCAGGGTGCACAGGTCAATTTGTGAGATTTCAATTGACATTAACTGGGATCTAAGGACCCTGAATTACACACACCTCATGTCAGGGTCACCTCTATACACCTGTGTTCATGCCACTTTTCCCTTCTCCTCTTCATATCTGATGATCAAGCACACTCCAATTTTGAAAAATCTGTTTAGATTTTGAGCTTCTGGGATGCCATGGACAGCTGAACACAGCTCAACTTCTGAGGCCAAGTTCATAGCACCGCAAACCTCCCTCTGTCTCCTCCCTGCAGCCTTAAGTACCTCTGCTCCCATGGACCTCTGACATTGACTCACTCACCATGTCGGTCCCCAAAGCAAACATTCAGTTGAACAGGAAGGGGTTTTATCTAGTCTATACGCAACTGCTGGAAGCGCCTACTACCTAGGCCGCTTGAAATGTGCCATCCTTTAAGCCAAACACACAATATTTCTGCTTTGTCAATCCTGAATATGCAGAAGCCATAGATAATTTTCACTCTCTATATTGTAAAAATTCAACTTTGAGGGAACAGAGGCCTTTGCCATGGCCCTAGCATTTGACCTTTTATCAAATTTGCTTCTTATTTCTTTGGGTCAAAGGCCCTCCCAATCTCCTATAGCAACCTCCACTTCCACCTCTACCACTACCTTGAGCCTTCAGAAAAAGGAAATCATATCACCCTCCTCCATCACACTGCCTGCTTCCTCCCTACCTCAATCCAGGGGAGGAAGAATGTGAAATTTATGGATGAAAGAAAAACAAGAAGCCTTACAGCTAGTGGCCCACTGTCACCTCTGCCTTGAGCACCCACAAGCATGCATGGTGTCAAGGTCTACACCGAAGAGGGAGAGTAGTGTGGGAGGAAGGGATGAGGGAGAAAGAGAAGCAAGGTCTGGCATGGGCTCCATGATGCGGGAAGTGCTAGAGTCCCAGAGGAGGACCGTTCCACCACCATTCCAGCTCTCCCATAGTTTGGGGTGAAGGAAAGACTCAGAGTCTGGGAGTTAAATTATCAGCAGGTCTGGAGACAGAAGTTGCTTCCACGAGTCCCTCCATCTCCCCATCTCAAAGCCCCAATTCTCAAGGCAATTCCAAGAGGCATAGATGCCACCCTCATTTTATATTTATATATAATGAAATGGAAGCTTCAAGAATTTCTGTCGTTAGAGATTATGGAGCCCAACTAAAGTCATGTCTGTGTGGTCGTAAAGTCATTTCTTCTTTAGATCATTCTATGGGCAAATACTTTATTTTCCTGACCACCCAGAAAATCTAGCTTTTTGCTCCTCGACTACACTTCACTCTTTTAATGCTCTCTATCTGGAAAGGAGAACCTGCCTCTCCAGTGAGGCAGTTCTATCCAGTTCTATCCATGTTGTCGCAAATGGCCTGAGGAACTTTTTGACTGCTGAGTAGTATTCCATTATGAATGGATACAAAAAAGTAAAATAATTAAAAGTTTTGAAAAACTGAGAAAAGGAAGAAAGGGCAAGACTCCTGAGGACAGGAAACAGTCACATGTGCTCCGCAATCAGAGACACTCAGTCAGGCCCCGGAGTCAGGTCCCTGTTCAAACTTGTGTCTGATTTCTTGGGGCCAGTGTACCTCTTCCCACAGAGGAACCTCCATTTCCACCACAATTATCTCTGTGTAGGTTTTATGTGAAGCAGGTCCTTGCTATGTCTTTACAGGACTTTGCCCAGATCAAATCAGCTAGGGATGTTCTAGAAGATCCTATTCTCTGCTTCCAGGTTTGTTTTTCTGACCACCTCCTCTATTCCTACTTTCCCTACCCTTCCCTCAGGATCAGGTGAGCCTTCTCTGCTTTCTCAGCCCCGTCTCAACTACGACCACACACTTCAGTCACTTTTTGTCAGGATCTCTAATTATACTTTGAGTTCTTGGAGGCAAGCACCCTTGTCCTGCCTCATCACTGTACTTCCTGGTTAGCTTCTGCATTTGGCCAATAGTGTCTGTGGATTCAATGAGAAAATGGGGCCAAAGTCCCTAAGAATTCAGCCTGGCAGGCAGATTTGAGGGGACAAGAGGTATCTGTGAGCAGAAAATCCACCACGGTCCCCATGTCCAGTAACTAGTGCTGTAAGGGCAACAGCTCTCGACCCTTGGCTTCTGACTCAAGTCTGGCACCCACAAAGCCTGGCGCTCTCTACAGAATTACTATGTGTTTGCTGACTAAATTAATTGCTGAACACAAGCTGGATCAACCCCTGTGTACTCTCTCCTTGCTCAGAGGCAAAGCTCTGTCAGTTTCCCTCTCTAATGATTGACAAAGTCATAGAGATTTAGAACCTAATGGAGTTGGGGAGCTGATTCCAACTTCTCACTTACAGATGGGAACACTGAGGTCCAAGATCTCACAGAAGGCAGCCTCCTCTCAGTCTAGCACATGTTCAACTCTGCCACACTGTCGCACTTCGCGGGAGATCCAAGAGCCTGCAAGGCCTGTGGCTGAGCCACAAGGCTCTTGGCTTCTTCCCTTCCATCTCTGTCCAGCACCTGTCCCTCGACAGTGAAGAAGAGTTTCCTTTAAGAGAGAGGTGGGGAAAGCCCTTCCCTTTCCGGGCAACAGCCATAAGTTGTCTCATCTCTGACAGTCTAAGAGATGTGCCATCACCAGGGGTACCTTCCAGTGGTAACGTCTCCACTTCAAAGACAGTTGGAAGGGATACAGCCACAGAATGAACCGCTCAGCTTAAGTTTTGTCTGGCTGCTGAAATCAATGGAGAAGGACTCGCAGGGAACAGTTCAGTGCCTTCCTCCCTTTCACAGCCTGTCTCCTCTCTGTCCTGTGGCTAACAGATGCTCTAAACAAGCATGTCATTGACATGGGCCCGAAGAGAGCTCTTAGAGCCACCCACTGTTACTGCCACAGAAGTGACAACTGCGGCTCCCCTGGCTTGTGGGTCCTTCACATTAAATAAAACCGTCCTGGAACACGAGAGAGCCCGTGTCTGCTGCAACATGACATTCCCTGCCCTCAAAGGCCCTCCGCCAATCAACAATACTTAGAAAGACTGCCGCGTGATTTATCAATTTCCAGTGTACCTGATGTTCTCATCCCAACTTATATCTAGAAACCTGATTTTCAAGGTGTTGGAAGAAGGTGATTCAGCGTGCAGCTGGGGCACAGGCATCAGTGTTGCTGCAAAGGGCTCACGACACATCCTGCCAAGCTGATGTGCTAAAGCACCGCAGACCCAGTGCTGGCGAGGATAACACGGTGTGCGCATTTAAAAAAATAGTTCATCCCATCATGGCTTGATTTCTTCTTGCTCAATTGTTTTCTAGAGGAATCAGGAGCCCTAAAAGCCCATGAGAGTTCTAGCCAAATCAGAGAAATCAGAGATCTGGAGTATCAATGAAAAGTGACTGAATTTGAAAAAAATAAATCTATTTGTGCATTTTGAAGAATGAGGCACAATCACTGTGGCACAGGGCACAGCCTCTGCGGGTGTGTGTTCACATACTTGTGCATGTGTGCCTGAGTGTGTGCACACCACACAAATGGGGAGTGAGGAGTTAAGGCTAGAAGCCATGAGTGACATCTGCAGAGGCTATACATACACCGAGGTTTCCCACCATGAGTGCCCCAACATGCTACCTTCCACCCTGTGCCCCCCACTAACTCTGCGAATCCTGGCTGTGTGGGTCGGCAGCTGCTCAGGCCGCCTGGTCAGAGAGTCCTTCCTGGGTGGCCCTCCCGGAACTCATTTCCATGGGCCACAAGAGCAAGCTGCTATTCTTCGGTGAACCAGCCAGCTGTCCTGCTCAGAAAAGTTGTCACAGCAAACTTAAAGAGCACAGAGAAAACAATGGCTTCCCTGCCTGTGCCACTGGCACTAGCCACCTGAGAATGCCCATCCCTGTGGGAGACCCACAGCGGCAGGCCACAACTGAACTGAGGCCAGTTGGGGCCCCCTGTGGGAGCAGGAGCTGCTGGACTGCTTTAGTCCTCCCCAGGGTGAAGGGACAAAGGAGAGAGACTGATACTCAGTATCAAAGCAAAGGTTGAGCTGCAATTTTGAATAAAAGTGTTTCTGCCTCTATCATTCTTCAGGATCGCTGTTCCCTCCCACAATCATAGTGAAGCTGTATTCCAAAAACACAAGGTGTACACCACATCCATGCAGGTAGAGGTTAGGCATGGCCCCTGGGCCGAACTACAGAAAGAGGGAAAACAGAGGTCAGTTTAATAGGAAACGCAGGACCAGTTTTTTCAGCCAGCACAACTCATTCACCATTTTCACGGGTGTCTCTCTTCACTCGCAAAGCACGTGGGCCAAGTGGCAGGGGCAGACAGGAAGCGGTACACTGCAGAAGCGCACATACACACCGAGCAGTACGCACGCGTTCATTTAAACTTCTCAGCCTGGACAGAGGCCCAAAGGGAGGGAACCAGAGGAGTGAATGGGTCAGGGTTGCAACGCAGAAAATTTCTAGACTAGTTGTGTCTCTTTCTTCATCAGTAAATCAAACCAATGTGTTGTTTTCAAAGAACCTCAAATTTAAAGTCTGATGACAAGTTATCTGCAAAAGACCACAGAATACGCAATATAATAATTCCAAAGAAACCTGCGTCCAGGTCCTGGCTCTGAGATGTAGCAGGAGCTCTTGGGCAATTCCCTCTAGGGGGTCTCAGCTTACTCAAGAGAAAGAAGGACTTTAGCTGGGTGCCCCTTTTAGAATCTTTTAAAATTTCAATGGCTTTACCTAGGAAAATGCACATATTCATATATGGATGAAGTACTGAGATTGAAGCAATTTATCACCTGAAGCCTCTGCCTAAATTAGGTGATATCCAGGGTCTCTTCTGGCTTTAATATTCTTTATATCTCTCAGTGAGAAAATTAGTGTCTGTGAGTTCCCGTTTCAACTGTTTTTCCTCATTCACTCAACACAATGATCCACATACAAAGGCATATCAAGCTCTAAAGCCCTAAAGTTCTACAGAACTGGTTCCCAAACCCCAGTTGGACACGACATGTTACAAAGAAAAAGATATTACAATTAATAGTCCAATCCCTAAATGAAACATCATTTACCCAGCTGTGACTGTGATCTTCCAGAAAGCCTTATAATTTGACATATCCTATGTCATTCAGTGTTGGGCACGGGGCTCTCCTGTTCGAAATGTTGCTTGCATCTTGATTCTAATGGTGAATTGCCACCAGGGAACCATTAAGATGGGCACACGTATTTCAGCCTGATAGTCTATGGTTATGCTCTTTCCATCTTTAGAAAGGGTTCTAGTACACTTCCTGTTTCTTTCCTTTAAAATTACATAATTTTCTGATTTAGAAGGCAGTTTGCACAAAATGTGGTTCAGCATCTCCATTTCAGATGGAGGCTCAGAAAGTATACTTGCTGGATAGAGCTGGCACTCAGACTTAGTTCTACTGGCTCTCAAATACCTATCCCATCCACCTACCCTTGGTCCTTTGCTGCTGATTTCAGAGGCTTCACATGGAGAATAAAGCAGTTGCAGGAAAGAGAGGAAATCTGGGGATACTTTGTGAAATGAAGAAAAGGGTAAGACCTCTCCCACTGCTTTCATTTCCACCAAATACAGTGATAGAATCCATTAAATCCATCGGGACCTATACAAACATGGAGAAAATAACCCTTGCAGGGAGGTTCTGAGGGCAATTTCCCTTTTGCAGGGCAGATGGGAGCCAGGAAGATTGTATATCACACTGGATATTCTAATAGGGTGTAGGGACTCTTGCTTTCTACATTAGATTCCTTCCTAGGAAGGGTTATTTTGACTGTTTCTATTTCCTAACCTGTTCATTACCCACTGACCCACATGTTCCAGAAACTCCCATGTCCACTTCGAACTGGCCTTGCAGGCATCATGCCTTCTAACACTTATGTCTGACTTGTCTCCCTGCCAACCCTCAGCACTCCTCCCACTTCGGGGCACCTGGATGCTGAGCTGTGGCCAATGAGCTCTTATTTAAAGAACAATGGTGTTTGTAACTTGAGACTTCATGGAGGACAGACTGTTTGATGGAGTCTTTTCCCTAGTGCCAGCAAAATTCAGGCCAGGAATAACTCCAACCTAGTTTTTATGGGCCAGTTCTCTCATTATCCACAGTTCTAAAGAGTCTTTCAGGATGGCAGATTGATTTTTATCTTAAAGCCTGAGATAAGGCATCTAACACACACAATACTCTTCCCTGAGACATGCAAGTCCAGACTGGGCGGGTGAGGCTAATGTGTATTTATGGAATTAATTATTTGAACTTTCCGTTTTTTCCCAGAGCTGCCTTTGTATGAGAATGAAGAGAAATCTCCTGTTTCTAGGGTTATCTAATTGCAGTTTAAAGTCATATTACCTAGATTCACCCAAGTGTTTCTTAATATTCCTTAAAAAAATCTGGTTTCCCAAACTCCTGTTCCATCCTCCCTAAAGTCCCCATCTGAACCTTCCAGCACTTTTCTAGAAAAGCACAATATTCTCACTGGGGCAAGTGGGGGTATTTATGCCAAAAATTACTTTTCAAGTTTCTGCTGCCACAATGAAAATGCAGAAGCACCCAGCACCTTTGGATGCTGACTGTTACAAAGCCTTGCAGGGCATCTCATCCTACTTTGCCTAGGATTTGCATCCTCTTGGTGGTTAGGATGGGAAAATAAAAGATTTATATCAACTCACTAAAAAATAAACAAAAAAACAAAAACGCATGGCGGATGGCAATTATCTTGTTTTGAAAATGCTGTTCTTTGCTTGGTTTCTGAAAACTCCATCTTGCTACCTACAGCTCAGGGGTCAGCCAAATCCTGCTAAGATCAGCTTGGGTCAAGAGTAATTAGAAAGGGAAATAAGCTCTGGAAGGGAATAAAGGTTTTCCAAATGGACTTGCTGCTGTTTTCATACTGCTCACCGAGTGTTCTGGGAAAGCCGATCTCCCTGTGCCCCCGCCAGGACCTCTCCTGTTAATACAGGTGCTTATGTTCTTAGAATCACCTTCAGTTTCTCTTCCTATGCCCCAAGCAGCAGATCCTACTAGCCCACTTCAAGTCTCCCCATTGAAGGCTCCTGAGCTACCCTGGTTGACCCTGGCCTTTCCTGACTCTTGAAATCATTGCTTCAAATAAAACTTAGTCGGCAAAGGGTAAATTTCAGCTGAACCAGGAAAGACTTGAGAAGGAACCACACGTGGACACCCTCTGCATTTGGATCTTCACAGGCTAGTGGGGAGAAAAATGTAGAAGCAAATAATGTAATCATTATAAGTAGATACAAAGGAGGGTGTGTCAGCCAGGTCTCAACAGGAAACAGACGGCATGCCCAAATCAGGATCACTGAGGAGAACTAATTCACAGTGATTTGGGGGGATATAAGGAAAGCACAGGCATGATTAATGGAGACCCTGTTACTACCTCTTGATTTAAAGTCCAGAGAAGGATCTGTCCCTGGGAAAAGAGTCATCAGACGCTGATGGGTTTTCAGGATCTTCTACCACCAACCTCGTCTCCATTCTGCCATGGAAGCATCTTTCTAAGGGATAGGTCTCTGGATCCACTGTCTTATTTCTAAGCTCTGATGTCTTGTTTGCTCTGAGGGAAAAGTTCAAGATGTTTGGCTTGATCTTCCAGCATCAAGACTTGGCCACATTATTCAGCATGTCCCTTCCTCACTCCATAAGCTCCATCCTCTATGTCTCCAAGCCCTTGTGACTTCCCCAGGCCGCCATGTCCTAACTGGAAGCAGCCAAGGTCTGCTTTTCTTGTAAGACACAACCCAAATTGCCTAAGCCTCCTGAGTGAAGTGATTTATTTCTTTTAGCCTCCAAGTTGTGTATCTTCTGTAGCTATAGTGGGTGCCGAAAAGGAGAATGTCGATGAGGGGCTGAGTTTAAGCAGAGACAGAAGGCCAGGAGCCAGCTAGACACGCATTCTGTGTCTTCATCTTGGACTTCTTCCACATTACCATGTGGTCACGTCCCAAAGGGCCCATTTCTCCTTTTTGTAATCAGAAGGTCAAAATAATTCAAGGAAGACACAGAAATAACATTTGTTATTGCCAAAATTGATTCCATCCATACACAAAAAGAAATATAGGGAACAATTTCATATTTTGAAGATAGAGAAGAAATAATAATATCAATGATCATTATCTACAGGTTGATCTGTGGTGTTGCTGAGACCTCCAGCCCTTCAGGGTCCGATGAGCCCCAGACAGTGCTGGGTTCCAGGAAGAGCACCGTGCAGGACACCCTAAATTAGTGATATCAATCTTTTAGAAGGGAGTGATTCCACTAGTTCCCCAGCATCACAAATAATTGAAAAATTAAGCAAGGAAGCATAGAGGGCCTTCGGCAAATAAATTCACAATGATAAAATGTTGACAGGCCCCAGGGATTCTATGATACTACCACTTGGGGGCTTTTTTGGCTCTCAAAGTTAAAATAAAACTGCCAAGTACTCTTGGCTTGAAATATCTTAAAGTGTACACACACACACACACACACACAGACACATGCACGTACATAACCAAATATGAATGGGAAATGTCTCTATGATGGTGCATGGATAATTTAAGATATGATGGAACAGACTCCATGACTCTAAATGGAGTAAAACGAATTTAAAGTGCTTCTTGGTAGAGTAGCTACTAACATTTTAACAGAAAAACGATAAAAAATAAACTCTTACAATGGAACAATAAAATCAGTGGACATAAACTTTAGATCTACAGTGTGGAGCTGTGATGTAAATATACAATCAAGAAGGAAACTATGGAGAAGCTGTAAAATGTGGTTTTAGAGTACACTGTTTCCTGTGCCCTGAGCTTTGAGCAGACTCAGTTCACACCAGATCGCCCTGGTTGTGCTATGCAGCATAGTTGTCACAGAAAAAAATATAAGAGTTGATCCTGCCTTTACAGAGTTCATCGTATAGGGGATGGAAATGAATACACTTGAACTAGTTCTACACTGGATGCCTGGGGCTCACTGAGAGTGATGACAGACTCTCCAAATGGAAGCTGTCAGTTCGGACTAGGGAAAAGCAGCAGGTTGGAATTAGACCCAAGATGGCAAGACCTGGCTAAGGTGGCAAAGACACGACATTTAAGCACTATGACTGAAAAGAGAAGGTTCCAGGCATAGCACAGATCTACGGTGGGAAAACACAATTCGGTAGAAAAATGGAGCTTGTTTTCAGCATGTTCAGAGTTCCGGTGTCACCAGCAGTCACAGTGATAGGAAACCCACACAAACTGGGACACAAGTATCTTTAGATAGCCATATAGAGGCCTTTGGGATTGGAGAGAGACAGAGACAGGGAGAGATGCACATGGAGAGAGAAAAAGAGCTTATTCTCCTCAAAAGAGCAGAAGGAGGCTGCATAGAAGACCCAGAGATGATGCATTAACAAGGGACAGGCTTTTATGATTGCTCTGCCAGAGTATGCCAGTGGCTGAAGACAGATTCACAGGCTGTAAGAGTCAACAGAAACTATGCTTGAAAAGCATCTATAAGGGAAAACAATTTTTAAAAAGTAATGAAGTTCTCTTGCTTTTCTCACAGGTAGATCAGTTTTCCTTCCACATTTTAATTTTTCTTCTCAGCTCCCTAATGTGGCATTCCCCTCATTTTACATTCTGCACACATATTTGTGTGGACAGACAGGACACTCTAGAATGACTGAAATACCAAGAAGTGTGTAACTGGAGCAGATAGGAAAAAGAGGTCTGAGACATGCCTTCTAGGCTCTCTCCTGCCAAGCATAGGGGACACACCTGCCTTTTGCCCTGGCGACAAGGCAGACACATGCCTTGTGTAGGACCACAAGGCTATACTAGTTGGTTTTCTCCCCACCCCACAGCTGCCTTATCTGTTAAGGTCAGGTGAATGTAGCAAGTCTTCAAGTAACTCATTTGTTGAATGAACAAACTGAGCCAGCCAACAGCTTTCTGGAGTCCTAAGCCCAGGGTGTACAATCCTGGAGCTGGGCTCTGGGTCTTCCTGCAGCTACAGGGAAATCATGGCAAAGACAGCTCACACCTTGAAGGAACAGTCACTCTAGCTTAAAAGAAAAAGCCAGTGCCAGAAATGGAAAAAGTTCAAAAGATCATGTAAATGATCTAAGTGATGGGCCCTCCCTGATGGCGCAGCAGGTTGAGCACCGCAGTGTGAAGCACCCACGGCACAACAGCGCGAGTTCGATCGCCAGCCAGGGAGGGGACCCACATGGCACAGCAGACCTCTCCTGCCTTGCCCGCTGCTCCCCTCAGCAGTGTATTTCAGTGGATCTGCCTGTTATGCCCCCTGCTCTGTCTCTGGTAAATCCTCTCACCCCCCACATCTCTGGCCTACACCACAGTTCTTGTATGCATAAATAAATAAATTTTTTAGAAAATGATCTAAGTGGTAAGGACAGCAAAAGATCATAAAAGTCAAAACCACGATGCCCAGAGGCATCACAACCTATGGATTTCACGCTAAGTTCCGGAGAGGTCCAAAATGGCTTTGTGAAGGGGCAAGGTTTGAGCGTGATATCGGCAGGTATGAGGTGGCAAAGGGAGGGGGGCATGCACACAGCACCCCCCTCCATTTCTGCATGTCTTCATACAGTCCACAGCCATTCCAGTCAGGCCGGGCTGCTGTTAAACACAGAGCAAAACAGCCCGCCAGGTTCACAGCTGAGAGGCCATGCCAGATCCTCCAGCTGGGTTTCCAAGGTGAACTTTCAGTATGCTGGAAACACTATTATTTCATTACTTGAAGTCTTGAGAGATTTTCATCTTCAAAGTCTACCCACACATTAGAATCCCTGAAGAAAAGAAATCTCCTTTCTCAGTTGTCCTCTAACTTCTGTGTTGTGGGCAGAGTGCGGGAACCACAAACAACTGAGGTCCTGGGAGAAGACCACGTGACTCTTCCAGGGAAGGCCAGTGTTCCCAGCGGCCTGGTGACCGAGCCCTTCAAAGGACTTTCTGACATTAGTTACGTCTTCCCAGGAAAAGTAAATCCTGCAAAATGTTAAGTTGCCAGAGTCTGGAGACACCTAGGCTTTTGCACTGGCTACAGACACCCCATATAGTCCAGTGAGAGTGTAGGAGCTATCCTTCACTATGTCAAGGTCACCGCCCCACCTTTAGCTCACTTCTATTTCTATCACTTGGAAAGAAGAGGGCTGGACTTAAGGTCTCCAAGGTCCCATCTAACCTAGTGCTCAGGTTCTGTATTTGTCTGTTGGGGCAAACTGAATCACATCTATGACCTCTTGTGCTTCTCACATCAAATGAAACTATAGGTTCTCCCACAGATCATTAGAATTAAGAAAATACTTAGTGATTCATCCGCAAAAACATTAACTTTTTAACATACTCATAAAAGAGGAAGGTGGTGGCAGGGGAAATCCCATACACAAAACCAGTCCTTACAAAATACACACACACGTACATAACACATATGTATATGAATACATTTATATGTACATATGTGTGTGTGTACTGCCGCCAGAGTGTGTCTTCTACAGACTCTACAGTTCAATTTACAAAATTCTTTCTAGACCTCTCTTCAGGAAAGCATCTGCTACTTGCAATGAGTGTAATAACGATTTGAAGCAGAGTGTAATAATGTCCCATGATAAGGCATCCAGAAAATTTTGGCTGATATCCTCTGCACCAATCCAACCTGTTTTTTCTCTCCTTTCTTCCCCTCAGTACACCGTCTCCTTGACACATAAACACATATGCACTCACCCCTCACTTGAAGACATATGGGACTTATCCATTCATTTCGATTCCAGCTCAGTCCATTTTCTTTGCTCCCACGTCCGTAATTTCTTTAAAATAGTGCCTATCTAGGTAAGCATTTTGCCAAGAGGTATGAATGGCTGGAAACAATCCGCTTATCCCAGTTTCTATCCCTATTCTTTTCCTGAGTAACTGATTAGCTAAAAGAATGGCACATGGAAAAGGAAAAGGAGAAAAAAAAATTGCTCTAATAATATGATGTCCTTTCCCACATACTTCTCTGTCATTTTCTAAGAAGCCATGAGATCGCGTCACTATTTAACAAAAAGGTGTATAACTGTCTAAATCTGTGAAGAGTTTCTTTTAAAATCAATAAATCATACCTGGGACATAAATAGGTTTATTTTAACGAATATGCTACATTCAAAGTGGGCAAAGGATTTTACAGAGAAAAATGAAGGGAGGTAAAGACTGAGGAAAAGGATACTCCAAAAGGAGGAGAGAAGAGAGAAAGAAGCAGAAGGAGAAAATCAGAATGTTAGTAACAAGGTATCCAACTCCTGTTTTCGCTGTTAAGGAGAGTGAGACCAACAGCATGAGCAGAGAAGGAAATAGAGGACAGAGGGAAGGAAAGAATGATCGAGAAGATGGAGGAGGGCATTGAGGGTATGCGTCAGGAAGCGTCCTCTGAGGAGACAGTATGAAGCCCTGGCTCAAAGGAACACAGGCTGCCCTAAGGGCAGCCCTGGGCACAGTGGCATTTAGTACCCATGAAACTCAAGTGCACAGCATTCCATTAGGGCAGCTGCCCCACAGTCCTGCACCATCTACCCTGGAAGAGCCAGTCAGGGCCTGGGTCTCCACAGCCACAGAACTCCTCTGCGCTCGCACAGGAGCAGTTTTCTAAACCACAACTGATAGCAAATTGTTTGACGGTCTGCTGGGTAACAGCACAGCCTTTCAGAAGACCAACATCATTACGCCCACTTCCTGAAGACAGCCTCACCCGACTCCCAGAAGTAAATATTGACCCTTTACCTTTTATGGTATGTTCTCTCCCAAGAACTTCCCTGTTCTTCTTCATGGAACTCCTCATTCAGCTCTGAGTTTCGGAAAAATACACTCTGGTATCTACTCAAGTACCCCAGAACCAGCTGGTCCATAGAAAGACCTGCAGGTTCCTCTGATGCCAGCGGACTGTGGCTGACTTACTGAAAACAATCAAGTTCATCGACTGGAGGATTGGGAGCTTACCAAACTGCATACACTCTCGGCAAGACATGAAAACCCTCCCACTACCCAGGAGGAGCGCTAGTCTGGGGAGGGTTTAGAAAGTCAATGGTGCTGAACGTGAGCACTCAGTAGCTGTGAGTCATTGTCATGGGTAAGACACCTCGGTTAGATGCTGTGGGATACAACCACACTCAGGTACTCTCTCCACCCCAAGGAGATCCAGTTATGATCAGGCATCGAAGGCTCCAGATAAGTGCTGAAGGCAGAGGCAGTTAGAATCTGGGACGCCAAGGGAGGTTTTTCAGAGGGGAGAAGATTTTTCTTTTTTCTTGGAAAATGAATAGCAGAGAAGAAGAATGAGAGTCTTCCAGTTGGGAAAGATAAAATAAGCAAAGATGCCCCTTATTCCTCGGTTGTGCATCGACACTTATCCATAAGGACAATCCCAATTCTGTGCCTTGACAAATATCAATAGATTCTCCATGATTAATTCCTGGAACAAGAGTCATCTGCACTTAGATTTTTTGCCAAGAAGCAACCTCCTTATCTACAAACCAGAAACCAAATGTTTCTCCTCATGAAGCAAGACCAGGAAAGGTAAATAGACAGTAACACAGACAAGCCTGGTCTTTGGAAGAACCATGCTTTCTGTGGCAAAAAGAGAAAATACAGAGCCAGTGACACTGATGGGGGAGATGATGCAGCACCTGTCATCTCCAATGGTCTGAACTTGGAAAGGCGCATGCCTGGGAGGTGGTGCACACCAATCACTCCACCAGGCAGAGGAGGGGAAGTGGTGAGTGAAGTGCCAAGTGGGATAAGGAGCTGATTTTCACCAAGGTTCACCAACTGGACTGAAGGACCAAGAGAAGAACATTCTCTTATGGTAGAAATGAATCATTTCCATTGGTCAGAGGATGCCCCATAAAAACTTAATGCTTTTATCTGTCTGCCTGGAAATCTAACCATGGAATAGCTACACTGTGGGCATTGCTCCTTTTGGATATTGTGCAAGCTGAATAAAGGACTAAAGAACTATTTTTTAAAAGTATGCGTTAAGTCAATCCTGTTGCCCACACCTCATCTTTTTAGATGGCAGACTCAATAAACAAAGTTAATGTTTGCTTTGAAAGAAATTCTACAACACCTCCAAGCCTTCAGGGTCCTTTGAACATGGATGGTCCCACTGTTGAGAAACACAGGCATGTACATACAGGCACATGCACACACACTCGCACACACATCTCACTGGTAACAAAATCATGACTTCTGCTGAGCACGGCAGGCAGAGACAAGCCTCTGGTCATACTTCCACGGACGACCCCCCAGATGCAGCCATGTAACTGTCAAGAGGTCCTTCCCTTCTGCCTCCAAAACAGCTCCAAACTCATCCGATACTTTCATTCCCCACTGGAACTACCACAATAGCCTCATAATTTATTTCTGGCTCCCTTCCATGCCTTCTCCGTATTGCTTCCAGAAGGATCATTTTACAAGCAAATCTAATCTATAGGCAGGTCTCTACTTAGCCCCTTACTGGCATACACTGCTTTATGCTGGAGACCCCAGGAATGGTTCTGCTGCTCAGAGGGTGCAGGTGCCACTCTCCTCCTCATTTCTTCTCCTCCTACCATCCCTCGTCATTTCGCCTGCACCACACTGACCATCCGGTTCCTAAGCACTGTCCAAGCCATGCCTGCTCCTCTCTGGACCTTGACACTGAACTTTCTCTTGACTTTGCAGACCTTCAACACATTTTTGCTTGACAATCCTTTATCATGTTTGGAAAGGTTTATTTACAGTTTGATTGCTAGGGTTATGCCTATGTACACTACAGCATTGTGGAGAGCATGTCAGGAAACTGGCCTGGAATCCTAAAAGAATGGTACACAGGACCCCAGGGCAAATCAGTGCTTTTCCATTGCTACTTTTAAAAAACTACCAGCCCTTACAACAAAATGTCAATAAAGCAACAGCAGCATATCCCTTTCCCCAAATATCACAAGGAAATGCCTTCCAAATCAGAGTGTTTATTAAGCGAGGCCAAGAGGCTGGCAGCATAGTATGGTGAATAATTAACCTTAGGATCTCCTGCTATCAGGTAAAAACCCACTTGCCTTGGGCCACGGGAGCCATTGACAACCACCAGCCTGGGTTTCCACAACCACCCTGGTGCTGGAGCATGTCCCCTGGACCTGCACACCTGGTTCCGAAGGTGCCACTGGTCAGAAGGGAATAAATATTAACTGTGTTGGGGAATGAGGAGTCAGCTGTGGGGGGCTGTGTCCAGTTTCCAAGGTGCTGACTTGAAAAGGAGCTGGAAGGAAAGGAGAGTGGGCTAACCTCCCCACTGCACAGCGCCGAGTACCTCTTGAGGGTCTCTCCCATCCCCACCAACCCTGCTCTCTACCAGGTACGCTGCTTCCTTTACTCTCTGGCTTCAACCGAGGATGGGCACAGGCAGGAGATACTCGGAAGGAGCTGAGTGAGGAGTATTACTCTCCCAGATGCCTCCCCACTGGGTCACCCCAGGTTGTCTGTGTCCCTTCACCACGGGGCAAGGCCCCCCATCAAGTACTTCCCCGGTGCAGCTTGGCTGCCGGCGCGCTCTAGCTTGCAAGTCCCCAGCAAACCCACAGATCCTAGGAACCAGTTCAAGCCCCAGATCAGAGTTGTCCTGTCCTATAGCAATAGTATACTGCAGCTCTTTGCGTATTCCCAACCCCAGCTCACATCTGGAGACAGAGACATCGCTGCAATCACGCATGCACGTGAGCATCGGGAGGCAAACTGACATGAGTTCAGAGAGTAAAGGGAGTGCTTCTGTGACCGCCTGTTGTTCTGTGATCTGAGGCGGCTGTGTGACCAGGTGATCAGGAAAGGCTTTCCTGAGAGCACGCAGCTATGCAGACGTCTGAACTAGGCCGCCAAAGGTAGGTCAAGAGCCGGAGGTCAGTGCACAGTCACCTGTGCGAGGCCCCACCGTAGCCCTTCCCTAACCCTATTGACTCGCCCAAGGAGCCTCAGCCCTGCATCTCTCATTTGATTATTCACGCTTTTCTGGGAAACACACTTTGTTATTTCAAATAGCTACACCAATTATCAGATGTTAATAAAAATGTTAATAAAATCCTTAAGTTTCAGCTTTACTTTTCTAATACGTAAAAGATTCTTGGCAGTCGGGATTGTGTGTTCAGCGCCTGGCAGTGGCAAATATACAGCAGAAGTCCATAAACACATTGCAGTGGACTGAATGTTCCTCCCTCCTCAAATATGTTGAAACTGTTGACATCTCTGCCCCTGAACAGGAGGTGGGGCTTTTGGGAGGCGATTAGGTGCAGAGGGTGGACAGCTCATGAATGGGATTAGGGTTTCATAGAAGGGACCCCAGAGAGCTCTCTCTCTCTCCATTCATGTGAGGACTCAGCAAGAAGATGTCAGGGTACAACTCAGAAGAAGGCAATCCCTAACCCTGACCACACTGGCTCCCTGATCGCAGACTTTCAGCCTCCAGAACTGTGAGCAATAAATTTCTGTATTTACAAGACACGCAGCTAATGGTATTTTGTTATAGCAACATGAACTAAGACACGTATTTGACTGATTGATGATTGACTGACTGAACGACCAAAGGATGAGAAAATCCCACAGGAATGTACCAGCATCTTGTGTCAGCTGCAATATTTATTTATTTATTGCAGATCTGCTAACGTCTAGCTACGCCTGAGGTTGACCTTGGGCACACTGTACTTTTCTACAGATAACATTTGTTCAGGTCTCAGGCCCTAGGACAGAAGATAAAAGTTATTTTTGGTCTCCAGAATGCTTCCAGAGCTGAGACACAAGTGGTGACCTCCGTTCCCAGGGCAACATGTTAAATTCAGCCTTGGTATGGGGTTTCATGCTGCCTAGTCTCCACAAACACGCAGCTCATCAAAGATGATGGGAGGCTTCTGTGTAACTCACAGGCAACTTTGTTGTAAAGTCCCTGATGCCTGAAAATAATGACACCTTGGCTCCAAAAGAGGAAGTGATATTTTAGAAGCAGACTGTTTCTTTCTTCCTTTTCAATTCAGAGTCTTAAGTTTGATTTGTGCTATCTCCCTATACTTCAGAGTGATAAAGAGTCCAAGAAGAAACCAGAAAAATAAATCTTCCTTTTTCTAAAAGGTATTTGATTGTATCAGATAGAAACGGTGAACTGTGGGACAGGGACCCCAATTCAGTCCCATTTCTGTGATTAGCCTCCACGTGACCTCGTGGAGACACGCTGCTTCTGTGGGGCTCAGCTTTCTCATCTGTAAGATGAACGATTCATATTAAATGACCTATGAGATACTTAGATGATTTTGAAGGTCATTCTTTTGGTTTTTAATTTCAGCAACTATGTCGTAAAAGTTCATGGTTCATGCCTGTGTTGCTTCTTGGGAGATAACAAGCCACGCATGCTTCTTGAGGGTTTTTATCTTTGTGGTTAATGGCCAACCTAAGAGGGTCCACAATCTGTTGATATTGCATACATTTAATGTTTATGTGGACTGTTTTTCTGGAAAAAGAGGGTCCATAGCTTCTGGGTCCATTTACGGACTCTACATACTTATAGTAGAAATTCATAGGTGTGAATGTTCAGAAGTCAGGACATATGTTCCCCAGAGACCAACCCCAAGAGCAGACACACCCATCCAACCACCATGTCCTATGGGCTCAGAGGAAAAAAAAAAAAAAAACAAACCCTGGGACTGCAAAAGTAGGAAGATTTCTGGAACAAGATGGCTCCCGATCTGGGATAGAATCAAGGGGTGGAGGGGGGATGTTAAAGGGAAGGAGAGTTTGGGCTCCCTGTGCGAAAGTAAGTTGTGAATAAAATAATCTGTTTTCACTTAAAACAAACAAACAAAAAAACCTGGCTTCTGCGCTAATTTATTTCTCTCCAGTGCACTCGATGGTCATATAATCTCTTTTTTCCCCACCTGCCTTCCATTATCACCGCCTCCAGATTACTGTGTTCAGGCGAAGAACAGGTCTTGATATTTGCAGCTGGGAGCTGATACCAGAAAGGGCTGATCTTTGTTCCAGAACAATACAGGGGAGCCCCCATCTGTGTCTATTGCTCAGACTGGACGGAGAGGCATCAGGCCACATCATGGGTGAGGAGGACAAGGCAGTGATCTTGGGCTTTTGCTTATGGTAACAGAGAACAACTGTTGACAACTCTGAGCTGATGCAAACTCATATTTTTTGAGACTACTGCAAAATGGATTTCATTCTTTGATTTTTAGGTAAATATCAAACGCAGAATGACAGTGTAGAAGTCACACCAGATAGAGTTATGTATGCACATGAGAAAACATAAACAGGGCCATGTATAAATTGAGGCTTAGTTATAACTTATATAGTCAATGCTATTATCCAAAAGTTTAAACATATGTGAGACAACTCATACCAAATATGCTGACATATGGCATTGAAACCAATATGTCAACACTTAGAAGTAGGAAAACATCTATAAAAATAAAGTCAACCACATTTCTCTCTTTACATTGAGGCCACAAATGAGACCACTGCTGAGCATCTCTGGTTAAGCATTAACTAACACCAGGATCAGCCTGTAACCTGTTCGTTCAGGTGCAGTGCCCTGGCTAATTAATACATCACTGGCAGATCAAGTTCAGGGAATAATATTGAGCAAGTGCATTCCTCAGGCCTCATTTACTCCTTCCAGGTGGGCGGAGGTCCAGAAAAAAATGACAAGAGAAAGGAAGATGTAAAAGAAATTATTTTGTTCACTGTAGAGCACCCAACATTTATAAAAGCAATATGTGTGTCCATGTGAGTATGTGCGCGTATGTCTACTGGCTAAATCCTAAAATTGTGCACTTGAAGGAAAGTTAAAGTAAGGATTGTTTAGACAAGTAAAGAGTCATTTCTACAAGGCTACCATAACACCATTCTGCCATTTGTGGGGCTGTTGGCTGACCGAGAACAGAGAGTGCTGTCTTGCCTGTCACCTCCACTCATGGTCCTTATATTCACCATCCGTGAGAGGAGAGAACTGTATGAGATTCCCGGTTCGCAAGTCCTGCTGCAATTAGAATCACATGAAGAGCTTTCAAAATATAAAGACCCTGGGGCCCACCCCCGATAAGAATCCGTCCATCGTGCAGACAAGCACTGGTCTCCATCAGCCACGGGTCTCCTGCAACATGACCTTCACACACGCGTCCAGCTCTCAAACCTAATGTATCTCAGTCATACACAATATTCTTCCCTTTCCTCTGGCCCTGGAAGGAATCACAGTCCTGGGGGAAGCTCAATACATCAAATATTGATGTTCATTTAACAAATATTCAACAAGGGAGTTTACCGAAGTCAACAAGAAAATCTGTGGAGGGATCCTGTTGTACTTGGACAGCTTCGGTCTTAGTTCGGGATTTGTGTGCTCCAATTCCATGTGTGTCAAGAGTCTGGTTATGTTGCTTCCTGTCCGTAGCAGTTAAGCAGCACAGGCTGGAAGACTGTTTTGGTAAAAGAACTGGTGGTGCTTATCATTTACGGCCAAAAACACCGACAGTGAGAGAGAAAACTAAAATGTATAAAAACACAAGGCAGAAACCACTGAAAGCACAGTCTGGGGGGCATGTGTTGTGGGCTGTACTTACCTTAGAGGTCCCCACTGATCTCTCTCTGTTACCGGTAATTAGGGTGAAAGTTTATGTGAGAGAACTCTATTGAATGAAGCAAAGTGAGGTACAGATGTGTGTGCTTGTGTCTATCTTAAAGTGTGGGGATCAGCATAAACTATCATTGTATTAGTCTCAGGTCTTGCAAAATAAACCTTTGATCTATACCTTTTCTCACCACAAAATCATTCTTTACGTTTTCATTAAAGTCACCCCTGTATGTAACCAATGAACTGCAAAAACCCCAGAATCTGCAAGTGGGGAGACAGAGACATAGGTAGCAATATCCCAGGCACTCTTAGCCAGCAAGTCAGTGAATAAAGGGGATTCAGCTTAGACCTTGAGGAAGAAGATTTGGTTTCAAGACCATTAAGTAGCGACGCATGAAAAATGAAAGTGTAGCAGCCAGGGACACAGGGATCCAGAAGGAACCTGGAGCTGACCAACGAAGAGACCACACATGTTCTGTAGTGATAATGACAATCTTGGGGCACTTGAATAAGTCCTGAGATTCTAAAGGGGGTGTGGGGAGGAACTGAGTGGGAAGACAGTGAAACTGTTATATGATTGGCTAATACATCAGCTAAATGCCACATTTAGCAGGGGAGGGATTCCCAGTAGCATCTCCCAAAAAGACACCAGTATTTTGTGCTCCAGATCTCTAGCACATGTGAGTAAGGGCAGCCCTATAGAGATCAGCTTGACTACATCACAGAAATCATATTTTTTCCTGAGTCCTGTGGAGAGGGTGTCTGTCAGATCTGGGCAAACCATGATCTTCCACTATACCTGAGCCCTGCCTGTCCTATCAGAAAACTGGGTGTCCGCTGAGGAAGAATTATAACCCAAGGTGGAGCTAAGACATAAATCTTGATCTTAAGAAACATCTTGTCTCTAGAGCAAGTACATCCCTAGACACAGTGGCTCCTATGTCACACCCCTATGCGACACCATCTACTTGGGGACAACGGTTGATGTGGGTATGCAGGCAAGAGGACCGGTAAATCTTACGTTGTTCATTCTGGTCACTTTAGAAAATGGTGTGGAGAGGGCCCTCCCTGGTAGCTCAACGGGTTAAAGGTCAGTACTATGAGGCTATCTGCAGCCACTGCAGCGCTAGTTCAACCCCAACCAGAGAGGGGACCCACATGGCTCAGCAGACCTCTCCTGCTGCTCCCCTCAGCAATGTCTCTCAGTAGATCCACCTGCTCTACTTCCCACTCTGTACCTGGTGACCTCTCACCCCTATATCTCTGGCCTGTACCCTAGCTCATGTATGCATAAATAAATTAATTTTTTAAAAAAGAAAAGAAAATGGTGTGGAGCCACCACATAAGAACGACATCACCAGACAGATCTATTTCAACACCTTGTGACAGCTACTACGTCGCCTTTCCCATCTCAGCCTAGATACCCCTTCTATAAAACCTGAGGGGTGCCAGAAAGTCTCCTCAGTCTGTGGTTCCATCAGTCTGTGACTACCAATCTCATCATATCCAAATAACCTCCCCAAATGTGTGTGGGTTCAAATCTTTCTGGAAATGCCCACTGTTCTCCCTAGCTCTAGATGCCTTGCCCGGGTGTTGGAACAAGGTTCTAGCCCTGCCTTCTGCCTCTGGGTTGTTGAGTTCTGCAAGCAAGTACTTCATTGATCTTTAGTACAATAAAATGAAGTTATATCTTAACACATGTAAAATTTTGCCCTAAAACTCTGACCAGATCCTGTTTAAGGGCATCTTTTTAAAACTGCTATAACCACCACAGATAGTGAGTTTTACAAAGCGCGCAAAGTAGAGTGCCTGCATCTTATGTATTTGCAAAGAGTGACAAGTGTTACAGGTGTGTCCTAACAGAGAGGTGCTGAGCAGCCCCTTCTCCTGTGACTGCCCCCCCTTCCAGTTGTTCTGTTACCTTAATATTGACCTTCCAACCAACTCCAACAAAACCTATTCGGTCGCAGCAGCTACAGAAACCAGCAAAGTGACCAATAATTCACAAATCAGCTCCATCCCATGGCTAAGAATTAGAGAATAATTCTCTTTTCAATGAACATGTCCTACATTGTAGCTACAGATAAACCACGAGCTAAAAATAACATTTTCCCCAGAATTATGTGGCCCATGGGAAGCTAGACAGTTAAAAGAGAAGGAGGAGGAAGAGGAGGAAGGGGAGGGAGGGAAGGAAGAAGGAAGAAGAAAATAAGGTAAGGAGAGAAACAGGAAGAAGACAAGGAAGACAAAAGGAAGAGGGCAGAACACTCAGAAAGTTCAAGTGCAAGGGAATGAGAAGAGTGAGAAAAGGGGGCAGAGGAGGAAGAGGTGGAGGAAAATAATAGTGAGGAAGAACGAAAGAAAGAGTGACACCAGGCCATGGATTCTAAACATCTTTTTTAAAATATATTTTTATTTTAAAAAATTTATTTAACATATACAGCTTTTTCATTAACATTGAACTCACAGCTAACAGTGTTATAAACTCATGTTTGAATGAAGCTTATTTAACTAACACGAATATTTCCTCTGTAAAGCACATCACAGCTTTCTATTTTTTTTCTTTATTTATATATATTTGACATCAATTGTAGTCCCATCTTAATTGGATAATTAAAAAAATCCTGGGTGCCAGTTCAAAAAGCCTGGGTTTCAGTTAGCGCTCCAGCACCATTTAGCTGGCTGTGTGGCGCTGGCTTGCTCTAACACACGATGCAGGTTGTTTATAGGATTATAGATTTTGAAACCTAGTACAGAGCCTGTAAAAGTTATCCAGTCTATTTCCTTTTCAAACTTTTTCATGTATAAGAACCACCCGGTATGCTTGACATGCCAGTCTCTAATTCAGGAGGCCTGGGGTGGAGTTCAAGGAGATGTATTTCTAACACGTTTCCAGTTGCTGCTGCTGCTGGCCCCGGGGTCCCAAGTGTGGCCCAGCGACTGTCCACCTTCCCTGCAATCACCTGAGGAGGGCTGGTAAAATGCAGATGCCCCAGGGACCCCACACCTTGTGAATCAGAATCTCCTACCCTGCAGCAACATCTATATTCTCCACAAACTCCTCCTGTGACCTGAATGTGCAGTGAAGGTTTAGAGCAGGGATCACGTCCAAAGGCCTCATTTGTACTTACAAAACTGATACTGTTCGCAGTCTGAGTGGGATTGCATTAGACTTGCTCATCTGCAAAGGGGGAGGTTTGGCAATGAGTGATTTTAGGGTTCAGTCTTTAATTCTATGGTTGTAATGGTCCTATCTACATTGCTCCATTATCTCCGAGCCTGTCACAGTCTGATAATAATAATGATGATGATAATAATAATAGTAGTCAGGTAGCTACTGCAAGAGGAAGCTAAGGGAGACCTTCATTTGACGACCATAAATAACAGAAGGAATCAAAAAGAACCACTTGCTGGAAGGCTCAGCTTCCAGAAGTTTCTAAATATAACCAGCAGACACTGAATAAGTCTTGGCTGATCTGGCTTCCCTGGGATCAACTTATTTTGTTTTTGTTTTTGTTTTTTCTGTCCTAGATTAGGCGACTCCAGCAATAGAACCCTAGGGTAGGAATTCCAATTCCAAGTCAGAGCTAGATGACACCCTGAGTGGTATTCACACTGCTCTCCTTTGGAAGGAGAAAGGTGGGCGGCAAACCCCTAACATCCCCAACATCATTCATACTCTGTGTGGTGTGCATGAAGGAGAGGCGGCGCAGAGAGGGAACGGGTCAGAGAAGGGGCCGTTCACACATGCTAGTGCCTGGCTGGCAGGGGTGAGGCCGGTGGGTTACAGGTTCTGGCACTCCCGTGGGCATCGTGGAAGCCGTGTGCCAGCAGGTGCTGGCGGCTGTCCTTGTGTTGACTCTATCAAGAAGACTCAAGAATGCAAGTCAGGTGCACAGCTTGCTCCCCAAGAGGTGGGCTCAGGTAACTTTTTGACATCTTTCCTCACCCAGAAAGCAGACACTTTTAAGTATCTTCCTCCTTAACTTAGGGCAAGCCAAGCTAATTAAGATGATTAGAATCCGCTGCATATAGTCTCTCTCCCTTCTCACCACCATTAATCTCCTCTTCGTCCTTGTCCTCCTCTTCCTTACCCTCCCCCTCTTTTCCTCTCTCATTCTTTGTTTCTTTCTACTCCTGCCACTGTAGGGGGGAATGGATAGGAGAAAGGATGGATGCAACCTACAAACCGCCTCGAGCATATGCAGACACTGATACCTTCTTTCCAACAAACACAAAACCCTTCCTCCTTATTTTAGGGCAAGCCAACTGCTCTACTTTCCAGCATGACAATATACTGAGTGCTGGAGTTGGGTGGGGCGTTGGGGATCACCCAATTCTGTCCTCTCCCTGTGCAGATTATAATATTTCAAAAGTTACCATTTATTAAGCATCTACTCTGTATCACGTACAATCAAATGCTCTCCCAGCCCCAGATGCACACGGTGCCTTTCCAGAATTAGCAAAATAAAAGCTGAGGCAGAGAGAGATGGAATGATTTGTCCAAAAAGGCACTGCTGGGTGTGTTAGAACTAGGATTCTAATGCAGGATTCTGGCTCTAAACCAATGTCCTGTCCACAAGAGGGGAGAGGAGGAAGAGTGATGGTGAATGATTTCCTGCCTCCCCCGCACCCACCTTGTCAGGGCAACTGCCCAGTTGGCCTCAGCTGACATCACCCTGTGCTTTTCAACACTTGAGTCAAAACTTTAGAAGATCTGAATGTTCAGGGAGGAGCTTGCTAGCTCTCTTTTGCCTCCAGAGGGGAAAATCAGTCTTTCGGTTTCAATATTAGACAGGGAGAAACCTGGCTGCTTTGAAAACTAATTTACACAGGACACCAAATGGCAACCCTTCTCCAGGGGAATTTCTCCAAAGTGGTGGAAGCTCATGGAAAGCTTGGGGCAAGAGTAAAGTACCTGATAAGACTCCACCAGGAGAAGAAGCAAGTCTCCCCTGGGGTTGGTACGGGGCCATATAGCAAAGAACTGATTTGCATGTCTTACTTGTTGTGCATGTGTGCACAGGATTGGGGTGAGGGCGCACATAGTGTAGGATGAGAAGCATTACAGGAAACCTTCCTCCCATCTCTCTTCTCTCTAGAAAGGGAGCTCAAACTCTGCAGCTCTGATATCTGGTACTGGATCATTCTTTGTTGTGGGCTGCGGGTAGGGGGTTGACCTATGCTATATAGGATAATGAGCAGCACCCATGCCCTCTACCACTAGACGCCAGCAGTACTTCCCATCCCATTGTGACAATCAGAAACACCTGCAGACACTGCCTAATCTCTCTGGAGCAGGTGGCAGGGGCGGGAGGGGGGTAGCAAAACTGAGAACCACAGTTCTAGAATTGTTTGCGCTGTCACCCTATATTATTAAGAAGAAGTTCACTCAAAGGAACATGTATAAGTTCCTCTTCAAAGGAGACAAAGATTCATCATCTACAAATTTTCATTAAAACTCATGTATTTTAATTGATGTATAGGCATGATTTTTATTTATTCTAATAGAGCAAGACCATGTAGAAAACAACTTGAAACAACCTGAAGTTCTCAGAAGTCTGATGTACCATGGGCCAGTCTCCTATCTCCTTTCTAGTCCACAAAGGCCCTCTTCCTAACCCATTCTTTTCCACCAATCCTTCCAGCTCTGTCTCTGGGGCAGCCTGTTCCCCAAAGTCTTCCTAGCCCACCCACAACTCAGTGGTCCTTGAACTTCAGCAAGCTCCCAGAAAGCAGATTCCTCACCGTATCTGTTCCTCAAAACTCTCAGTACATGCAATAGTGCTTGACACATACTAGGGGTTCAATCAATATTTACGGAGCAAATAAATAGCATTAATAAACAGACGTTCTTAGAGTTTGTTTAGGTTATACATTTCTCCAGAATGACCTCTTTAGAGCACGTGCAAAGTGTAAACCTCTCTAAGGGAAGAAGCCTGGTCAAGTGTTTCCAGAGCAAGATCCTAAGGCAGGAATTCTCAACCCAGATTGCACACCTCTTAAAAACCCCAGTGTCAAGTGACACCCCAGCACCAGCCAAATAGAATCTCTGGGCCAGTTACCTGCTGGCCAGGTGACTCTGATGTGCAGCCAACACGGATTGCCCAGTCTCTGCAGATCTGGGCAGGCACCATGGTAACCTATTTGAAAAAGCACAGTGGCGCCTTCTGTACACATCCTGGATGAGGCTGCCGATGCACCAACACAGTGAGGCCCTCCGCTTCTGTACGTGCTTGAGCGTCATGGTGTGACGATGCTGGCTTACCATGGATCAGACTTTCCGGTTGATTTCAATTAATCAAAATGAGAAAATTAGTGAATGATTATCCAATAAAGTGTTGTGCTCAGCGAACAAAATCTTTTTAAATATGAGTTGATGTGGGACTAGTAATTTGAGTGCAGTCTCTTAGACTTGCCTTTTACCTGCCAAGTGCCCACAGAGGAAAAGAACTCAACACTTGTTGATATACTGTTGATTCAGTGGAGGATTTATTATTATTATTATTATTATTACTGTTAATATTGTTCTCATGTTGTTTTTTACAGCTGAGCCTCAAGCACCCAAATTCACTTTTCTGGAGCAAAAGTAAGCCCAAGAAAATTGACAATGGGGTATTTGACTATTTCATCCAATACAACATAACCTGTCCTTTCAGCAAAGATCACAGAACTCTAATCTGGGCAGTAGCTACCAGGATCCAAAAGAGAGAAAAATCTCCTCATGGGTGGGGATTTGCTTTAAAGAATAGATCTGGGTAAATTACATCATTCCTGGGTTTGTCCCGTGAATTGGATCACACAGCTTGTCACACAATAACTTCTGACTCTCCTGGGGCCAGCAAGGCAGCCTGGGGCAGGCCTTATCAGAAGCCATCAGTGTGGAAAAGTACTTTCTGAAATAAAACTAACATAAACCAGGCGTGTCAGAGTTGGTTTTGCTAAATTTCAGGAATGTGGGAGGAGTTAGTTTACTATGCCGGCAGGTTGGGACAGACTGGGTTTGCTAAAAGCACCATGTCCATCCTACCTTCTTCCTGTGTTAACAGATAAGAACAGAGAATGACCAGAAAATAAAATCTGCTTGTTGCTCAAGAAGACAAGCAGAGAAAAAGAAAAGCAAGAGAGCAGCGAGGCGACAGACTGTTGCCCAAATAGGAACATCAGTGTCGACGGCATGAAAGTGAAATGGACCCCGATTGCTGATAAACTCTGCTGGATGACCCCCCTCTGGCTGTCTGAACCAATACTTAGACCCTGTCCTAGTTCCCCTAAGTTCTCCAATAAACTGAGTAACTTTAGATTCAGGAGAGCACATTTGGAACCCATACTAAGGAAATCTTACTAAATAAATGGATCTTATACAGCTATAAATTTTAGACACTATAGATCTTCTACTGGGTTTTCATCAAGAGATACACAGAGGCCAGCCCTGGGGAGCCCTGCAAACACTGAAGACTCTCCACAGAGAGCCTTTATAACCTGCACATCAGAAATTAGATATTGTCCCTTAAAGTCACTGGGTAAGTTTCCAAAACGTGCATGACTCCCCCCACCCCCACCCCTCCTCTACCTCCTTCTGCTTGGGACTAAGTTACTGAAGGAGAGAGTTTCTCTTCACGTGTGCTCAGGAGAACTGGAAGCCTCTCCCTCCACCAGCAGAGTAGGCACTCCCAGGCGTCAACTGGAAACTAAGACTCTGCACTCCTGAGAGTGAGTTTCTTTCATAGCAAGAGGGTTTTTCCATCCAATTACCATCTGGGAAGTTATCCTCTGGGGCTGCGTTTAATCTTTGATCTTTAGCTCTGTTGCTGTCTTGGAAAAAAAAAAAAAAAAACACAAATGTATACATGTCCAAATGAGTAAAACTAAAAAATCAGATCTTTATTCATATTATAAGATGCCTTTTGTTTCTTTAAGAAAGATTTTCCCACACTTTTCAAAAAACAGCCAACACCTGACTTCCACCAAATGGCATTTCTACGTGTCCTTTTAGCAATTCGTTTGCCTCCTAAGTGAGGTGCCTGTCCCCAGGGTGAGCAATCGTTCACTTAGTTGTGTATTTACTTAGTTCGGTTCCATCTTTGATTCAGCGGTATTTTTCTGGGAGGGAAAGCAGTGCCTGTTTGTGGAGACTCAGGAAGTACTTCAGGCTGACAGGTGCTATATAAATGAAATATCTTTCCAATTACTGCTACTGTACGATATTGAATTAAGCTATATCACCATAACTAAGGAAACAAGCCTGCCTACACGGTAGCGTCCTTCTGATCACGGTGCTATTCATGCTCATCTCCTCATAAATAAAATCATTCCCAAAGAGAGAAATCTAAATTACTTTCAAAAGCATTACTGTCCCTTGTACATTACTACACATCATCAGAACTAAATTGACAGAGTTTCAAAGTCTGTAAACTGATTACTAGGTAACAACTCAAAATGCTCTCCTTTCTTGGTATCCAACGCAGCTTTCCTCTTCTCTCTGAGTCAAGAGTGAATTCGAGAGGAGGATCAGGAACTGAAAGCTAGTGCCGGGGGGGGGGGGGGGGGGGGG
>JAGFMF010011464.1:251248-282030 GCA_019455555.1 Galemys pyrenaicus
GGGGCAGGAGCATCCCAATGTGACAGCTGATGGAGATGATCACAACAAACCAACTGCGTCAGTAAATCAAGTGAAGGCCAACCAGCTCCTCCTCCTCCTTGGAGCCGGTGTGGTTCTCCAACCCTGTATCACTGAACCTCTGATAGGTGAAAGAGGGGGAGAAGAAATCCCTCAACTCTTCAAGGAATACTTGATTGGTGCCAAAAGAGAAGTTTGCTTTCTCCCACGGACAGCTCCTCTTTGCCAAATAGCTGATGTTGTCTTTGTACATAAAACCTACTTTCTCCTCCCCCTAGGTCTTACACAGGGGCTTTAACTCGCCAATTTCCCATGGTCTTTACCAGGAAGGCTTATTTATTCAAAGGTAATCTCCAAGTTCCACACAGCGTATCTTTCCCTTTTGTTTTCACCAGGGACTTGCACTTACGATTCTCTACCAGTGCACAGTGACGCCATAAACAGATATGGAGGAAAATGTAATTCTAGAAAAAAAATTCAAAGAGCCCTAAAATCACCTGTTTGCATTTTGGTGTGTGCTAGAACTCGGTCTAAATCTGGGCTGATGTCAACAGTCACCCGAACGTCTGGGCCTCACGTGTTCTTGCGGTGAGTCAATAGCATGTGTGCACAGAGAGCGAGAGATGTCAGCTCTGTATCTCTCACAAGTTTAGAAGTGAAATCAACCAAAAACTACTACAATGTTGCATTTCCAAAGGGAAAAAAAGGAGATGTTCTGTCACAGACAGGAAGTTGGCTGAAGAGCAAAATAAAGGATGGGGTGAATAGGCACATCTCTCTGAGTCACATCAGAGAGAATCAATAGTGGGGCTGATAATTCAAAATTATCTAGAGGAAGGAGTATCCCTTGAAACAGAGCATTATAGAAAGTCATATATAATAACAGCAGGAGTACAGGAAACTCTTGGAAAACTGCGTTAAGAAAAAAAGGTGTTTTATTTTGCAAGAATATAGGTAACACTTGGATTTGGGGTGCAGGCTATTGGAGTACACTTAAAAGACAACAACATCACCCTTTCAGTTTGAGTAGGTCTGGCATAATCCAGAGAAGCAAGTCTCTGGCATGTCCCTAAAAACATAAGAGGAAAACGTCAGTTTTCCTACCCTAAAAAGTGGCTGGGATATCTTACATGTCAATGAGGAGAAAACAGAAGTAAAGTAACACAGGTGTGACCCACAAGGAGATGGGATGATGATCTGAACGTGAGGGGTGAAAACATTTCCTCTCAAAAGATCCAGAGACGTGGAAGTCAGTAAAGATTAGACTGATTCACCAATTCTCAAAAAACGTCCATCTAGGGGGCTTCCCTGGTGGCACAAGGGGTTAAGTCTCAGCACTATGAAGCTATCGGCAGCCACTGCAGCACAAGTTCGTCCACTGCAGTGTAAGTTCAATCTCAGACCAGGAGGGGACCTACATGGTGCAGCAGACCTCTCTTGTCTCGCCCTCTGCTTCCCTAGGCGGTATATTTCAGTAGATCTGTAGATCTGTCTGTTCTGCTCCACACTCTGTCTCTGGTGAATCGTCTCAACCTGCCACACCTCTGACCTGTACCCCAGCTTTTGTATGCATAAATAATCTTTTTTTTTTTTTAAAGTTCACCTAGGACAAATTCTCCCTAATGTCCAAGAGAAGACATCAGTCAAACACAGGCAATTCACTTCACACAGCAGAAAATAAACTGTCCAAGTAAGAGGTCATCTGGGTGTCATCCAATGCTGTCTGAACCCCAAAACAAGTTCCCCTAAACTGATAAATCCAACATAGGTGACTGAGGGAAAGTAGGCCAGTAAGGAAATAACTACACTACAACCTCGGAGGCCGGCTTTAGAGGAACAGCAATGTCCTCTTGGCAGCTTCATCTGCTTAGTAGTCTCACAATAAAGCCTTTTGAGTTCCTGTCAGAGAAAAAATCTCTTCAGTTTGACCAGGAATCTAACCCATATGTCACTGTTTATGTTCTCTTGTGAGTGTTTGTACATGATGATGTGTTTATATATGTTAAAATCCAAACGTCATCGATAAAAAATATTGAAAGTGCTCCTAAAATAAGCTTCCTCTAAAAATGAGTTAAACAAATATGGGATGATTGATGTCAAATATACAAAGTACATAGATTATAAAGTTCCGTTATCATAAGCCGATGGTGCAAGCCCCAGGGATTTCCTCATTTCTCTAAAGAAATGCATTCAGTTGCACATAATACCTCATGATCCTTCTAAATTTTATCAGCAGTCACCAAGAACTCCCAGGTAGAATTATGCATACACTTTGGAAGAGTGATACCAAGTGGGAAGAATTGAAACTAGGAGTAGAGAGAAATCTGGTCCTACATCCCTCAGCAACTGTGTGATCTCGAGTAAATCATTAATTTTTTCAAAAGACGCTTATCAAATAATTTCAAAAGATATTTTCAGCTAAAAAGTGGTAAGCTCCTACTTTGGGCAAAGCACAGTTAATGGATGTTTGGGAAATAGTATAGAACAAGGAAAACAATTCTACTGGAACTGAGATTCCAGTACAGTAAAATAAATGATAGAAATGAAAATATATAAATAATAGTCCTAATTCAGGTAGCAACATACACTCCAAAGTAGGTAAAATAGGTCTGTATAACGGAGAACATCTGAGTTATAGGACCCTAACTGAGGGGATCTAGGAAAGTCCCTCTGGAGAACAAAAGGCAATTTTGTGAGCAAACCCAAGTGATGAGAAGAAACAGGTTACACAATGGCAGAGAACAGTGTTCTGGACAGAACTAGTAAGTGTAAGATCCCTGAGGACTGTTCAGGTAGGGATGCAAAAGGAACAAAAGGCAAAATAGTAGAAGTGTCAAAATACCGTTCATTGGTCAGATTCTCTAGAAAATGCTTTAAGGTTGGATAAGTGCTCCAAAACATTTAAAGCAATCGATCAACCAGTGTACTATGAAGAAAAATACCTATCCTCCATTTTACTTATTAAGACAGTTTGGGAATTACAATATCTTCACTCATGAGTCTCAAAATATGTCTTGTTCTGTTTTGGCTTTTACTACAAGTAGTCCAACCCTCTTCATCGTCCAGGCTGGAGAACAAATTTACTGGCTTACCCGAGACCATACCAGAGGCCTCACAGGACCCAGCCTATGAGGCTAGGGTGCCCCTACCCTAATTAGGCTGCTTGGACATAAGTCTTCCTTCTTCTTTTCTGGAGGTGACTCACTTTACTACAAAGGAATCTACAATGCAGGCATAAACAAACCAAGTGCCCAAACTGTAATGTAAGTAAATGGCGGCATTGTCACCACAGTGATAAGAATTTAAAGTTTCAACACCCAGGTCTGATCTTAGATTGACAGATTTTATGACCTTGGAAAAGTTACTTAAACTCTCCAAGGTCTTAGGTTCTGCACTTAATATTAGAGGATAATAAAAATATCTTTCCTCTCCATATTATAGGATTCTGAAAGGATCAGATATTATAATATACACAAAAGTCTGAGAAAACTATAAAGCACAATAAAATATCATTACCCTTGCCATTTTTATTTTTGCATGTGGCCTCTCCAACAAGTCACTGACCATGCGCTCTGCTGACATTTCTATTGCTTAATCATTATTACCTCGAATAGTTTTGGAAAGTATCTTCCTATTTGGTAAGTCAAAAAAAAAAAAAATGGCATTTGAGGAGTTCCATGAACACTTCCTAATTTATGAAATCTGACTCAGGAATAGAGTTCTTGGTGAATTCCTTTTCATCTGCATTCCCACAGTGGGCAAAGCAACCACAAATTACCTGGAAATAATTCTTCCTGGACCAATACCTAGGATTCTGCTAAAGATCCTACAAGTCTAAAGCTTTGGGGCTACCAATCACAAAGAGTCTTCATTTTCAAAATGTGCAAAATACTTGAATCTGCCCGCCCCATGTGCACGACATCTCATATTGATCAAGTTTACCAAAGTTTATGGAGCAACTTCAAATAACCCTGGGAAGATTGAGACCAGGAATGAAAAAAGCATACTTATAGAGTAGAAAAGAGAGCCTTTTTGTGATTATGTGACTTGTTAAAAATTCCAGAAGTCTAGACATTCTGACCCCAAATCCAGAGCTCTTTGAAGCTTCTGAGGCTTTTTCAGGTGAGGATTTGGTACAGACCACGTGGGGCTATGGGGCGTGTGGTATCACAGGGGAAAACAATCAGGGCTTCCCCTGTGTCATACACATTCATCACAGAAACAAGGTTGTCCGGAATGCTGACTTCTTTTGTCCTCATTCCCTGACTAGTTGGTGCACTTGACATCTGGAATGGAAGCTGGCTGGAAGAGAGAAAGGCTGGTGTAGGGTAATTTCTGCCTCTCCTAGGGCAATGGAGAAGCATACCGTAGGCTCTTTCTTTTTTTAAAAAAAAAAATTTATTTATTTATGCATACAAGCACTGGGGTACAGGCCAGAGGTGTGGGGGTGGTGAGACAACCCACCAGACAGAGCAGGATGCAGAACAGGCAGATTGGCAGAAACACATTGCTGAGGGGAGCAGCGGGCACAGCAGGAGAGGTCTGCAGAGCCATGTGGGTCCCCTCCCTGGCTGGCAGCAGGGATCGAGTGGCTGTGGTTTGCTTCATAGTGCGCTGCTTAACCCACTGGGGGGGTGGGGGAGGCTCTTTCTATCTTTGTTACAGATGGAGATTAGCTGTAAGGGACATCTAGCTCTCTCCCCTGGAACCACCCTGGTTCCTGAAGACCACTCCCTCTGCCCCCACCCAAGTCCCAGCAGGTGAAAAACAACACCCCCAGTCTGGGCAACTCTGACATCACCACCAAACTTTATTTGACTTAGCACTCCTGACAGGGCTTCCTTTCTGTTTCCTCCTGACTTTTCTTTCCTTCCCCTATGAGGTAAACAAATATTTTTAAATGAAAGAAAGTTGTGTGCTCTTTTGTTCTCTCTGATCTACATATTGGAACCAAAAGATTATATTTTTTTCTCCCCAAGCATTTATCTTGGCCAAGTTGCAAAAATGCTTTTCTTAAAAAAAGAAAGAAAGAAAGTTTCTTTTACATGTTGTAAATACTAGGAAATTCTTATCAGGGTGTGAAAGTTCAGGTCTTGTTTTTCTTTTATCCCCTTTCTTTCTTTTTAAGGGAGAGAAAGAAGAAAACTAATTTGTCTCTCTTCATAATGGAATCCCTTCTTTCTGTCCATGCCCTGCTGGAAGCAGCATGCTGCTAAGTGGCTTCTAATGTTCTGCTTGAGGTTGTCCTGCATTCCTAACAGCTACTTCATTTTCCCTAATCCCCTAGACCAGAAGGGAATAATGCAATACCCCACGATAAAGCAGCCCTGGCTTTCTGACATCCCTCTAGCAAAGGACATTTTATGACAAATTCAAAATGCTGAGGGTTGCCAATAGTCAGGGTTGTGTTTGATTTAAACAGTATTACAGTGCCTTAAGTCATAGAATCACAAAAACTGGGTGATTAATAGGCTTTCTCCAGCCCAACTCCTTCATTTTACACTTGAAGAAACAGGGTATCAAGAAGGTGCAGCTTGGCCCATTTGCTCAGCTTCTCAGCAGCAGAGGTGAAGTGAGAACCCAGACTCCTGGTTCAGTTCTTTGCATTACAGTGCCCACCTCCCTTGAACATCATGTGGACATCAAGGGAAATCTCAACAGAAAAGTTCTTTCAAATGGGAGTCTAATGAGGGATTATACATTTCTTCATTTATTCATCAATCTGGCAAACATTCACTGGGCACCTTTCATGCCAGAATTATCGAGGCAGTGGGGGATACATAAATGAAACTGATATGGACCCTCCCCTCAGCATGTGCATGAGTATGTTCACACATGTGTCCATGATATATGTGTGTGTGAAGAAACAAAACTTAACATTAGTTTTAGTGGTGAAAACAGGGTACATTAAAAAAAAAAAAGTCACAGTGGAAGTGGTGCCAATCAGAAATACACCATGTGCCAATTCTTCCAAGAATTTCAATTAGGTGAGTACATCAGCATGTCAATCCTTATTAGCCCAGCATCCATTCCCCATATAGCAGGAGAACGATCCCTGAAAGAAGTAATGAGGTCATGCCATTCCTATGTGTAAATCCTTCAGTAATTTTCCATAGGATGAAGTCCAGAATCTCTCAGAGGAAATGGAAGACCCCAACCATATACCTCCTATTCCTCTCCCACTCCTTTGCCAGCCCTCAGGCTACACTCTCCCCTTGCTGGTCCTAGGCTGCCATATTGGCTCATGTCATTTCATTCAAAGCACTAGACTTTATCTGGCCTTAGAGCCATTTGAACAAGGCTGCCCCCCTTCTTTGGAACTTGTTCCCCTGGCCCACTTGATACCACTCCATCCAATAGGCCATGCACTTGACCGACTCCTTACTCATCAACTCTCCGTGTGCACAATTCCTTAAGGAGACACTTGTGACACAGTGAAAGACCCATCTGTGCGCTGCCTCAGTCTTACTTCCTCGGTCTTACATTCAACAGCTTTATTATATTTCCTTGTTAAGGTTTCTCTTCCCAGTGGACTGTAAGCAAAATGAGAGCAAGTATTAGTTTGTCTTGTTCACAGCAAGACCAAGGCCTGCAGCAGGGTTTGGCACAAATCAGATTTTCATAAACACTGATTGGATGAATGGATGGCTATATGATGATGTGTATACAGACATTTCAAACGACAAAACTCTGACTGGAATGAAAAGTTTCAGCGAAGACTTGCCCAGTGAATTCTAGAACTCAAGAACACCTGTTCTAAAGTCTGCCAAAGGAACCTTTGGAAAAACCAAACATTTAAGTTTTGTTATCCTAAAAAGTAACGGGAATAGTTTAAAATCTCAAGTAGCCGAAGGATGACAGGAATACAAAATGACAATTCCAAAACACAAAAGGCATAATTCAATGGGGCAGCCCCAAAAGGAAGCCTCGGGTTCCTCGTTCAGTTCTATGCCTTTTTCCTCTGTAAGGTGTAAGGCAGGTAACTGAGTAAAGGCAGGGGAGCTCCTCTATCTGGAGCCTTCTGAGGATTGTCGTCATGGAGCACAACCAGATCTCTTGCAACAGGCGCCTCCCTGGGACAGTTGGAGGCCTGCTTGCCTGAGAGGTTGCTTCTGAACCAAGATGGCGCTAGGCAGTTGGAAACAGGAAGTGTGGGGTGCAAACTGCTGTGATTTCCCTCCTCCCAGGCAAGGAGGGAGGGCTTTTCTGTAGTCCTGAGTGTGGTGTATATGTGCAGGTGTGTGTGTGAGAGAGAGAGCAAGTGAGAGGTGTGTTTGGTTAAATCTTTAGAGGCTATAATTTAAATTTTACTCTAATAGATTACTAAGATCAGGTGAAAGAAGAAAAAGAAAAACTTGGACATAAATAAAAGATTCTAGGAGGGAAATGCAATAAGTTCCACACCTGATGCAGAAGAGCAGAGGCAAGAAGACACTTGTAAAGGCTCTTAGTGGAAGGGTGGACAAGCTCACACAGACTGCAAGTGTGTTTTTAGATACTTACCTCTCCTCACAAAGTCTCCCCAGGAGTTCTCAGTGGGCAGCTTGGATAAGGGATCTCTCTCCCTCTCCCCTCCCCCTTCCTTTCTTCCCTCTCTCCCTCCCTTTCCCTCTTCCTCTTCCTCTCCTGACAACTGCTAGTCCCCAAAATAACCACTAACAGGCCATTATTATTGTAAAAGAAAAGGCAAGGCTCACCCAGGTCTCAAAGGGAACTAACACACGCTGAGGCAGTTTGTGTAGCTGGACATCTGTAGTACGTGAGGTGTTTGCACTCCTGTTTGGGGGTGCTACCTGTGCCTTGAGGTAAGCCCTCCCCAGTGAAAAGCACTTGGGGTGGGAGGGGGGCTCCACAAAAGTCCTCCAGCCTCCCAACATCCCCACCAAGTGCAGGGCTCCGATGACATGACGTGGGACGTGTTTAAGAGAACAGAAGCATTACACATCCCCTGCCTCTGACAGGACTGCGATTTTCTCCTAGTAGAATTCTGGAAACTGGCCTCCTCTAACCTGTCTAGTGACTCTCTGAAGTCACAAAAGCAACATTGTCCAGCCCTGTCTTAGGAAAGATTAAACTGCATTTAACAACCCAGGAAAGGTAATGATCTCACTACAAAATCAACACACGCGGTGGCCGGGAGGCTGCTCCAGTCACTGTTCTGTGGTCACCCAACACCTCGGGCCCCAAACAGCCATTCATCCTTCTCCTTCCACTCGGCTGCCCAGCTCGAAGGTTCTGACCCACTGACATCACCCCAAGCTGAACAGGATGAATGCACTGGGGCTAAGTAAATAGAGGGCAGCAGGCAGCTGAGTTCCTGCAGGGGCTCCACCAGGAGAGCCTAGGTTGACCCTCCCCCAGGCTTTGGCAGGATTTACAAATCCCACAAGTCCTCCCTTCGTGGGAGTCCTCCATGGGCTCCCAAGTCCTCCCCTGTGGCCACCAGGTTGTCAGAGAAGGAGGGGGTGGAAGGACTGAAACTTTGTGTAGATGCAAAGCAAAGCGAGCCATTTAATGGAAAAGTATAGCTCCCTGCACTTGGTGACCTAAAAATGCTACATTTGACCCCCAGAAAGGATTTACTAGGCGTTTGGTGGGGCTTGCATTCTTCGTAAAATCCACAAGATGAGCTTGAGAAAAATCAAGTGATCAAGAAAACTTGGGATTCAGGACCTGAGAGTAGCTTATGGACATATCGAATGAGTGACACCCCATATTCTCCCCAAGCTTACAATGAACTTCTCAGCACTAAGCCCAAATGTACAAAACGCCTGGTTGGAAAACTTGGGAAGAAAGAGAGCAGGTGACTGGGTGTCCCTCCCTGGCCACACAACGCACTGAGCAAGTGTCCAGGCCTTGGGGTCTCAGCCCCGCCAGGCTAGGAGGAGAGAGGTGTGGGGAGGAGGGTGGCTGGCTCCCTGCTCTCCAGAGGTTGCTGCCGCACTTTCCACTTTCAGAGGAAGGCAACCAGCAAGTGGGTTTCAAACAAGGCCAGCACAGTATCAATGCCTCCAAATGGAGCCAAACTAAACAACGCAATTCTTGGCACTGTCTCCTTCGGGGAGAAGGGAAGGAGGGGGCCTGGCAGATAAAGCCGCTTTAGAGAACACGCCAGCCCATCCACACACAAGGAACTTGATTTCCATGCCCCAGGGAATCTGTCGGTGAAATTCCAGAAATTTGCTCAGAGATTGTAAATATAACAGTCAAGCTCAGAAAGGCGAGGGCTGTTCCCCAGCTTCTGCTTTTCCATGGAAAGTACAAATCCGTGCCATTGTGACCCAAAAGACAAATAAAGTGCTTGAGAGATCATACTTTGACCCCTGGCCCCCCAAATGTGCCCACTGCAGCTCATCACAAATGTCTGCTTTCTTCCCGGCTACTCTGTGGGGTCCTTGGGGTCCACAGTTGACCTGCATGCAAGCCCCGGAAAAGGGTGGAGATGCCTGCTCTGAAGAACAGCAGGAGGGAAACAGTCCCACCAGAATCCCCTCCCTCAGCACACCCCAAGACACAAGCTTGACCATGAGCGTGGCCAGGTCCATAGGAAGCACAGTCTGACCCTGGGGCAGCTGAACAGTGGAGGTATGATGGTCACACTGACGTGGTCAAGGCCAACAGTCAGGCACTGAGTTTCAGGTTCGGAGTGTGAGCTGAGCACACAACCCAGTGGTACCACAAGTGAGAGAGTGTGGGGGATACTGAACACGGGATTCAAGATTTTAATCCCATACTTGGGAGGAGAGAGAAGGCAGGGTCCCGTGCAGAAACCGCACCCAAGCCTACGCTGGAAGAACAAGAACGTTGGTGCTGACACCGTAGTCAGCCCTTCCTGCCACTGTCACGTTTTTACTTCTGAAGCACTACTTCTACCCTTTATGTCTCAGTTTTGTCTTTCAGGCCTCCTGAGAGGGAACTTAAAGGAATCTAAGTGAGGCTCCTACAGGGTAAGCCTGGGCCTAAGACCCCAGACCCAACAGGGAGCATCCCCTCTGTTGAGCTGGCCTGGGCACCTGACCTCCCCCAGCAAGTTGGAAACACAGCCCGCCGGGATGTCACTTTCTCCCTGCAGTGTTATATAGGGTGTTTTATATTTTTCTACTTTTTTTTTCCCTAGCTAAAAGATTAAAATGCAGGACTTCTTTAGGCATAAAGGACAAGCCCAAATGGCACAGCTCAAGTGATGAATACAGGGAATTAGAGGGAAAGAGGAAAGCTTCTTAACAGGCACTTTCCAATTGCCTGGGAGCCCAGCAGCTTAAATATTTACCATGAAATTTCCTGTCCCTCTGGCGTTATGGAGTTTCTAACTTGCTAGATAAAGTCTTATCGTGACAGTTCCACCTCACAGTGCTGCTACATAAAATGATAGTGGATTTTGTCTGGTTTGGAAATCTTATTTTCTTTGGCCTTTTAGGAAAAATCAATCTAGGCTGAGTGAATGGCCATCCCCATGAAAGTGTGGGCTTGCAGGGAGCGAAGGCTCTGGGGCCTGGAGGTCAACCAGGAGTAGTTAAATATGAACAAGGGAGCAGGGAGTTCCAGTGAGCCCTATCGGGAGTTGGGGGAAGAAGATGCCAGAGGGAAAGTGCCAGAAAGGAAAGCGCTCCTCGACTGCCAGTCCACACACCACCCTCAGAGGCAGTGGCAGCTCCTAGTACACACCTGGGCCACTCTACACTGATCATGCCCCACACTTTCCTAAAAGATGAAAGAGACACAGGTAAGTAACAATTCAATGGAATGGCCCTGTAGACCGAACGCTGGAGTAATCGGAGAGACAGAAGCCGGATGTGGTCATTCTGGAGACCACGGCAACCTGAACAGTTTAAGCAGAGATCAAAGTGCACAGAAGGTGATCTGGGTAGAGCTTTGCTCAAACCCAGCCTGCTGGGTGGACGAGACAGGTCCCCAGGCCACAGAGCCATCATGGTAACTGCTGCCGATAGGGGCCTTTAATGTTCCTTCCCAATCTGGTTGTCTCAGAGCCCATCATTCTAATCCAATCTGTATGAGTCACTAAATTTCAGTCTAAGATAAAAAAAAAAAAAAGAAAAATGGCGCTTTCCTAGGTTGGGAATTCCTCCACACAAATAAAATGAAAAGTATGCTCCAGCTTAACTACCTGGGGTGATTGGAGGAACTGGAAACTAGAATAAAATGAGAGAGAGAGAGAGAGAGAGAGAGAGAAAGAGAGAGAGAGATCAGAAACTAAGGTGGCCAAAGCTATATTTTATTCATTTGTTGAAAATGCGGTTGTGGAGGAAGTGATGGAATGTGAGCCAAACTTAAGTACTGAATCCTTCCAGGCACACAGTAATAAAGAGGATTCTAGATGTCATAGCCTGATGCTATCTCCTCTGGAAACCTTCCTGACTTTCCCCAGGCTCTGTGACAGTACTACCTTCTGCATTCTGCGAGCCGCATCTGTCACACAGAAATATCCATGGTGATTTAGTTATGTGTTTCTCCCAGGAAATGCTGAGTTCTTTGCGAACAGGGAGAACATCTTGCTCAAAATTTGTATGTGTAGGACCTTGTACAGTGCTTGCCTAAAGTAACTGATCAGACTTGGTCAAAATACATTGACTGTGTAGGCATTGAAATGATTTCCCCAACAGCAATTAAAAAGAAAAAAAAAAGATCCAGGTCACAGGTTAAAGGTTTTAATTTCTGATGAGACCTTCGTTAGCATGGCAGGGTGCTCTGATTTAAAAGTATCAGCTTTTTCAGGGTTTTTATTAGCATTTTTAGGAAAGTTAAAAAAAAATTCTAAATTTACCTCCAGGGACCTTGTCATTATCCTCTCAGCAAAGCATTATACCAACTTTGAAGTGATTTGACTTAGACTAAAATCCAAGTAAAAATGTAGAATTCTGTGAATCTATTGTTAAGTACCTAGAGACATGCAGTGCTCTCGAACGGAGAGGTAACCGCCGTGTGTCTGGATGTGTACATGTCAAGATTGTGAGCGCTGGGAGCACACAGCTCAGCTTCCAGTCCTGGTTTGGAGCCTACCAGAATGTGTAGTGTTTTTCTAGCTGGGCTTGAAGATGATCATTTAGCATGTCCATGGAGGAGTTAGAGGGGATGACTCTCGAGTTATCTCCAGCTCCACATGCTCCCAGTCCCAGGGACTGCCCGTCCTACACACGAATCATCTCCTGCCAAGTCACATCCTGCCGTCCCATGACAATGCTTGCTAACCCCCTGCCCAGTCACAGCTACTACTCTGACTACACCAATGGTTCTTCTAATGACGATCTGAGAAGAATTTCGTTGCAGATTCCTTACAAGATGTACACATCTAGGAGATACACATACGCCGGTAGGATTCTCCTATGGATAGAGGCCAGGAGTTTATGTTTTACTAAAGTTCCCACAAATAGAACAGTTTTCCATGCCCTCACCTGTCATTCTGATTGAGTCCTCTCTGACTGCACCAAGATTCATGTTTACATCTAAAGAGGTGATGAAGACTATTATCCTTTTAAGAAGAACATTTTCAAAGTCATAGCCATGGACCATAACAAACCAAGAAATTTCTAGCAGGAATCAATACATATCGTGGGCCTTCCTTCCTCCTTCTCTCACTGCCTTTCCATAACTATGATCTACCATGGACTCAAACTTTTTCTTTCAATCTGATTCAGCGGCCAATTTGTCCCCAAGCACCTGTAAGTGGCTGTGACAGAACAGAAGAATGTTAACATGTCACCCAGGAACTGAGCCCTTCACCTCATCAGACCATGCCAAGAGAGAAATGAGAGACAGAGAGAGAGAGATTTATATTTACTTGGAATCTGAAATATGAACCTGGCCTGAAACCACATTCTCTCCAGCAAGCTTGAGCTGTTCTGCAGGGTCTGAGTGGTTGCACTGGGCATTTGTTTCCTTGTTTGTTTGTTTGGGGTTGGGCTTGGGTTTCCATCTGTCAGGAATAATCGTAGAAGTGAGGCTCAAACATTCCACTACCACTTATCTACATTCAAGAAGTAAGAGAAAGTGTCGGGCGATGTAGCACAAAAGTACCCAAACCAACCCTCGGTGCTCTGCCAGCTAAGAAGGAGGTTAGGCATGTGACTGGTAGGCCCTACAGCCACCTAGCCAGCACCCAGGTAAGTGCTGCTGGGTTCCTGTCCAGGTAAGTGCTGCTGGGTTCCTGTCTTATTGTCGCTGTGCATCACCATGAGTCGACTTTGCCAGGAGGCCTTTGGGGCAGTCTCAATAAAGACTCACTGGTTAGGGTCAAAGGTATAGAGGTCCCCTCCACAGATAACCTTTCTCTAAATGTAGTAGGAAAGGAAGATGGAGACAGGCAGAGAAAAGCTGTGCAAGTGTGTTCCATACATCTAGTCTTAGGCTGCTCTTAGTGAGCAATCTTTCTCTACAGTCTCTGTAGAATCACAGTAGGTCACAGATGGATAATTATGAAACCTTATTCAGGGGCCAGAAGATGAGGGAGAGCAATGGTCCATTGCATGGATCTGCATGGAAAAAAAAAAGCCTCTGGCTGGTCCTCAAGAGAGACCAAGAAAGTAAAAGAACATAAAGAACCAGAATGGCACAGCTTATACTTTCCAGAGTCCAACCTAGTCCTAAAAATACCAATAGAATTAAAGATTCTTTCCGGCAAGAAGGAATCACAGTATTAAGGATTGATATGTTCCCAGCCTGTCCTTGTCTCCTCATGTTCATCTAGCCCACGCCACGAACCACTCCAGGCAGCTGGCGATAGCATCATCACCTGTCACTCTTGAAATGACCCCATGCGTTCCAGGAAACTGGGAGCTCCAGTCACCTTCAGTGGAGCTGGATTCAAAACCAGTCAGGCCAATACAAAGCCTGAAAATATAAGCGCAGCGCATAGCAATTTGGCAACTGACCAAGAACAGAAATCGCAGACTGATGGGGTGGAATTTTCCTGGAGCCCTAGAGTTATACCCTCATGAAAAGATCCCCAGGACCTGAAGATGCCTCAGAGCCAAGAATGTTCCCTTCCCTGACAAGCTCCAGCAGTCCCAGAGATGAGGCTCCCCATTCCTGCTGGGCTGGAGGCAGCGTCCAAAGGAGGAGGGTGCCTTATCCGCCAGTGCAGGAGGCCCAGCCCTGCACTCCCCAGGCAGATGTGGATCCTGGAGGTGTTTTCTTTTCCTTTTCTTATTTAAAGAAAAAACAAAACTCTGCACACTCCCCACATGTGAATGCAGCTCGTGCTGCCACCAGACAATAATTTTACAGCCACACAATGACCCTGGCGCGGAGAAAAAAGGAAAAGCCTACACCCCGCCCAGCCCGAGCCTGGGAGAGTGGACTTTTGGAAAAGCCCAGGTCGCTGGAGATCAAACTCACTTGCTGAGGAACAACAGGAGGTGGGGAGGCAGGCGGGAGAGAGGACTGGGAAGGAGGAAGCATAAAGTTTAAAGGTCAAAACAAATGTCAACCTAACACCAGTACTGTATGAACAGCACACAGCCTCACTGCTAGACAAATAAATGCTGCCGGGGAGGCAAGGTATCAAGAGGTTTTATTAACTGTCTTCCTGGAATCGTACACATAGGAAGTCTGTTCCACCATCTAAGCTGCAAAGCACAATATTTATCCCTTGAGGGGGAAAATCACAGAGCTGATATTGAATCTACCACACTCCCCAGCCCACCTCAGTTTGGCTTCACCTGCAGGGGCCCGTTGGCAGGAAATACCCACACAGATTTTGATAAGAGTGCAAAGGTTCATACGCCAAGGAGAAAGCTGGGCATAGCCCTGCTTGACCTTCCGCTGACTTGTTCCCAGGAATGATTTGCGCCTCCACCCTGTGCCGAGACCCCAGGGAGGATGAGAGGGCTCCCCTACACCCTCCACAATATGGGCATCTCCATCCTGTCTCTGTGCCCTGATCTGTGGGGACGCCACAAGAAAACTGCTACTTTGCAGAGGTCAAGGAGATAGAGCTTGGACAGCTGTTCTTGATTTGGCCCACTTTGAGGGTAAACATTCTGTCATTCCCCCCTGTGTCTTCTGTGCCAGCTGCTCACCTGGAGACCAAAAAAATAATGTGTGGTCATGCACATGTGTGTGTGCATGTCTGTGTGCTCGGGTGTATCCCTCAGCTCCACACTCACACATTCTGATTCAACTGGTCTGGAGTGGATCTTGGAACTATATTTTGAAAAAGCTGTCAGGTAATTCAAATGCAGCCAGTGACCCCACCAACAGTTTGCAAACTGCTGTTACATGAAATTAGAGACCACATTACTGTCCTCCTTGCAAGTTGAAACTGGGGGCCCAAGGGAAGTGGCCCTATTTGTACCAGCGGGCAACCATGGCAGTCACCGTCAGCCACAAGTAACTCAGAAACACTGAGGGCCCATCTGAGGTGCCATGTGGCTCTTTGCATTGTCCTTCAAGTGAGAGTCCCTGGTATAGAGACGCACCCCCTTCTCAGCCCTACCCTGAGTGCCTCCTCCAGCCCTCCTTCCCTGACACTACGCTGCTGTGTTTGGTCGTGTGACTGTCCACTTCCTGTTCTGTAATGTCCCCTGTACTTTCTGACTGGATTTGGATTTACTGAACCCACTAACATCTGTGTAGTTATCATATGTAAGTTTTGGCTGAAAACTTTTGAAGGAATGACTTAAAATTTTTTGTGAGCTATTTCTGAGCAATTGGGGTTGGGGAATGTTTTGTTTCAGCAAGTGCTAAAGCCGAAAACAAAAATAATGAAGAACTTTATACGTATCATCTAAGTGCAAAAGAGAGAACGATGCTTTGTTGGCAACCCCAAGGACACAAAGTCCCAAAATGTGAGCACAGAAGGATGACACCAAGGCAAGCCACAGAAGAGAAACAGGCCAATGAAGACCAAACAGAGTTGGTAGACACAGAACAGGCTCACGGTCAAGTTGGTCAAGAGCCAAGATGAGTGAGTTTGTCGCTTCACCACTGTCTCATGGCCAGGCCAGAGTAAGCCCAGGAGACAGGTGATTCACAGGCTCTCGGGGTCCTCTCAGCACCCTTTATTTCTGGTCCTGAGTTCTCCCTAATCTGCACATGCCAGATAAAGGTCCTCCTTCTTCACTTTCTTCTACAGACACTTGTTCTCATCAGTTACCACTCAGAGCCATTTCAACTTGAATACAAACCAGTAGTATCTTTCACACAGAATTTGTATTCTCTATGTTTTACTTCTCAGCTGGGCTGGGGGAAGGAGAAAGAAGATGTGAAAAGAGAGTCTTTTCCTTTTGAAAAAGTGTCAAGACTCATAAGCAGTTAGGAATAGTCTTGAGTTTTCTTTGGATAATGAAGTTGTGAGTGAAGATTCTGGAATTCCTGCAACTAAATTTCTGCAGTGACACCACAGAGGCTGATGTGCCTTCACTTACAGGCTAGAGGGCTTGTGGGCACCCAGGCGGTCAGGTCCTGACCACATAACGTACATACATGCCTATGAACACCTGAGGCTGCCGGCCTTCATCCCTTCCCGTTCTGCCACAGCAGAAAGTCCTAACAAAATTCCTATGTGCCATTAAAATGGAAGGGAAGTTGAGTTTTGGGTGTGGATTTGTTACTGGTGTCATTTGTACAGATTTCCACATAAGAAATATCATGGAAAGAACAGCAATTTTAATTCTTTACTCCCCACTGTCACTTTCATCCCACTCCTACTTCCAAGAACGGTCAAAGAAAAAGAAGGGTTTAGGGGACAGCAGTCTCCAGGAGAAGTTGGCTTGAGCCAAGGTCATCTGGGTGGGTCTCCTCTGCTTGACACATCACTAAGAAATCACCACCTAATAACAGCAGACGCACTTTGAAGGCTCATTAGTAATTTGAAGACATTATGGGGCTTCTTACTGTTTTTTTTGTTTTGTTTTTTGGTTCTCAGAGTTCTTGTGGTTTTTAGAATCAATACTAAATAGTAAAGATCAGGCCATGAGAAAAATTTCTATATGTTAAGCTAGTGTGGAAAGAAAAACAAAAATGATAAAGACAAAAACAGGATGATGTGTTAGATAGAAGGAATCTATGCCCTTGAACTCTTCATAGGTGAGAATTCCTCTTCTGGACCAGCCACCTCACCAAATCCCAGCCCAGCACCCACAAGGTCCCTATTCCCCTCTGATCCCTCAGCCAGCCCTCAGCCTGTTTCTTAGTCTTCCCCTTCCTAGTGCACCTCAATCTTCTGTTACTGAAAGTCGCTAGTATGTGTATTATAGCCAGCAGGTCACACTGTCATCTCTCCTCACAGGGCCCTTTGCAGAGCTGGAAGGGATATCAGTCTGTCCTCCTGTCCATCACCCCATGGGTATGGGAAATTACCCAAAGCAAGAAATCTTAATTTTATGCCTGAGGATTTCCAAAGGATTTTCCTGAGCAACCAGGAGTAACTGTCAAAATAACAGCGTTCTTGCTGAAATGCATCCCCATATATATTTTTAGGGGTTTGCAACAATTCAGAAACTAGGTTTATGATGCAATTCATTGTCTGATATGACTAAGCGACAATCACTATAAATCCACTAATGGGAAGGGCAAATCTCCACAGAAGGAAAAGAACAAAACATTTGGTAATCACCAAAAAAAAAAAAAGAAAGAAAAGAAAAGAAAACCTTGGTAACTAAGAATAAAATCCATAGCTAGTCTCAACAGATCCTTAATGGAGCAACTTGTATTGTAATCAACCCAATGCCTTTGAATGAGAGAAACATTTAATGGGGAGTTAAACTCCGTTAAGAAACTTGAAAACATTGTACCTCTGCAACATAAACACACCACACACACTCACCATGGAAGTAGCTCCTAGAGTTTTGAGTGTTTTCGTTCATGGATATTTTTTTAGAATACTTCTATAGAAAATTTGGATGGATTCTTAATATATAACAAGCAAAGTTTCTGTGGTTAGAGTGCAGTCAAGAGAACAGGTTTCTATCTCTTTAGTAAGTTCTTGTCTCCCAGCAAGCTATCAATAGCTCCCCAGGCACATCTCAAAGACCACCAGCTCAGACTCTTGCTGTCTCTCACACACACATGGACTTTCATTTGTTCCCAAAGGTCTTGTGGTCTTTAGAACTGATACTACCTTGTGCTGGTGCTGCTGTGCTCATATCCAGATATCACCCTGATTTCAAGGAGCTCACTGTTATGGGAAAGGTAAGTGACCAGAACATTCCAAACACTAGGATAAATAATGTGATACAGGTACTCACAGGACACAGTTAGATTCCAATCTTCATATCACCAAAGGTTTTCAGGACACTGAGCTTATTTCAGAGTGAACAGATTATGCCTTTATCTCATTAACTTTGGGACAAAAGATTGGCCAGTTGAAGAAATGAGAAGTATATTAAAAGCTTGTTTAAGACAGTCCATAAAATGAAGTTATTTCGTTCTTTCCAAGAATTATGTATAGATCACTGCTACCAGTCTGTAAATAATTGATGATGACAACATTTTAAAGACCTAAGAACAACAGAATCGTCACACTGTATCACACAGCATTCATGTAGCCCCAAATTGTGATGCTGTGAATGACAGGGCGGCCTATGTTGGCACTAATCATGACTTGAGGATCTGAGTATGTCTGACACTTGGGACAATTTAGTTACCCATGAAGTCTTGTTCTTGCAAGCAAAAAAATAACCATTTTAAGGACGTAAAGAGTTCCTAAGCTTTACCTTAGCAGAAGGTTCCTCGGGTTTTGCTGAGTTCAGTTTACTGATTTTCTTCCTTTTGCTGAATTAGAAGCCTTTATGTTTGAGGTCCAAGTCACAGTTGGTGACTCCTCTGAGAATATTATGAAGCAGTTTCTTAGAAACAGATTTGATCTGCCCCTAGATATGTCAATTAACTCCCACATAACCTGCGGTGTCCTTCACTCCGGAGTGGTTGTTTCTTTTCCTTTGTTGTTGTCTTTTTTTTTTTTCCTTTATAGTAAAAGATGCTGTTATTTCAGGGAATGAAAGAAAACATTCATGCCAGTGACAAGGAGAGAACAAGAGAACTAAAAAACCTTGGAAAGGAAGACAATTTAGAGTATGTCATCCAGCAGTCCGAGACAGTAGCAAAGACAATATCACATAATTTGCTTGGACACCCCCATGAGAGGGAGTTAGCTAACTAGCTCATTCCTCTTGAACAGTCTTTTTGTTTTGTTTTGATTGAAGAAAAATTTTCTTAAATTGACACAAAGTTCTGTCTCCCTGCCACTCCTACCTATTGGCCCCAGTTCTACTCCAGGAGAGCACACAGCGCTCTCCTGTGTCCCATTAATCCCCCCATTAATGGGACAGATCTTCAAATACATACCCTCTTGGGATATGGACCTCACTTCCAAATCTGTTGGAACCCTATAGATGGACTTCCAGTACTTTCTTCACACAGAGCACTTCCCATCATTCTGAGGGACTGTAATTAGACCACAGACTCAAAGAAAGATACTTTTTAGAGATTATTACCATTCTGGTAATTTTTTTAATTTTTAAAAACTGTTGTCAAATACATACCATATAAAAATTTCCATTCTAAGGTCATTAAGTACACTCACATTGGCTTGCTATCCTCACCAACCATACCAGACCTCTCTTCATCTGGCAAAACTGAAACTCTGTTTCCACTAAACACTGATTTCCCACTCCCTGTCCTCACCACACACACTTCCTTGTGATGACCATTCTACTAGTCTCTAGTCTTCCACTGTGCCAGGCTCCTCAAATGCAGAATCAGACAGCTTTTGTCCTTTTGTCAACACTAGCATTTCACTTACATGAAGTCAAGGCTCGGCTCATCGGGATTATAGCGTGTGTCGGCATTTCCTTCTTTCTTAAAGTTAACATATTACTGCTCCAGTCTATAGATAGGAAAAACCAAAATCTAAGAAGTTAAGAACATTGCTAAGGTCTCCCAAACAGAACTGAACCGGGTCTCCTGACTCCCTGCCCACGCCCCTTTCATCCTCCCTATTTTCCAAATGTTCTATATTCCAGTTTGGGTCAAAGCTAAAGAGGCGGCTCCTTTATAAGCTTGCCCTACACAGGAGTTTATTTTGCTCTTGGAAGCCAATCCACACATTCCAGAATATTAAGTACCTTTCAGTTGACAAGAAATTTAAACATTGAATACGGCCATTCCTGAGGTCTGAGCATCAGCATCCAGGAGATCCAGAACAGGAAGCTCCACAGCACTGGTCCGTACCATCCAAATATCTCCTCTGTGCATCCAACCCAGACTTCCAGAGTCTTCTGTAACTGCCATTTCACTTACCCCATCCATGTGGTGGCCCACGACTCCTCAACCTGCAGTACTACTGTGGGCAAGCTATTAAATTTCCCCCAAAGGTTGTTCTGTTATCACAGCTGTTAATTTTGCTACTTTTGAGGGAAAAAGATATGGTGAAGCTTTACTCCTTTCCATTTATAATTCGGGAATTTCAATTCCTGCACTGGGCAGTAGTAGCAAGGAGAGAGGTAGGTACCTCATGAATGATGCTGTTTGTTTTATTTTTAATCGGGATATTGGCTGTTATCTCTCTTGCCAAGACATGGGGAAAGTCACTGTGCAGTGTAACCAGAGTGGAGCTTGGCCATCCCTCACAGCTATTACTTCTTAATAAAGAGGAGCACTTCAGCAAGGGATGAGGTTACTGTCAGAGAAGGCATGACTAACAATGATTAATTTGATCTGCACCAACATAAACTGGATCCGTCATTCACTAAATAATTATTCTGTAGCCTGGATACCATTTCCAGAGGGTTCACAGAAGTTACTGGCCATTTATCACATTAAAACAAAACAAAAAACCCACATAAACAAGAGAGGATAAAATAAGAAACCATTCTCAAAGTAAAGCCAAATGCCTTCACATCCACCCACAAAATGCCTGCTGAAAGCTAGAAACAATAATAGCAAAAATCAAAACAAAACAAAAAAAATAAACCCAACAACCCTATGTCACTATCTTGTGCCAAAGGAAGAAAGAAAAAAAAAAAAAATGACTGGACACATATCCTTCTCCAAGAAAAGAAAGAGAAGCCAAGTCTGGTTTTATTTTTCAGAGGGAAGAGGATCAACCATCTAACTAGCAGAAATACATCTAATTCTTCTACTGATCTTTAATTCTGTCTCGTAGTTAAGATATCGGCACCCATTCAATACACCGGGAAACTGGTCTGGGGAACTTACTCCTTAAATTTCCTAAAACCACAGAGCGTTATTTACAGCAAAATCTAGTCTTAACACAGGGTGTCCAGCCTGAGTTCTGATCTTTCACCCACTTTATCATCAGCCATACCCTGACTCCCAACTCTTCTAAGCTCTGTTTTTAGAGATCATTCCATGAATCATTTACAAACCTTCCTTGAGTGCCCACTCTGCGCCAGACATTGTTCTAGGCACGAAGAACACCAGTGAGCAGATCAGGACCCTTGCTCTTATTGTTACAGAGGAAGGCAAGTAATAAACAGATAAGTGAGTAAAATACAGAGGACATCTGATAGAAGTAGGAGCTAAGTATAAAAATGAGGCAAGATAAGAGGAACTGGGATAGTGAGAAATGCCTGTCATCTCATACAGAGTGGTCAGGAAAGGCACTGGAGAGAACAGAGATGTCAAGTGCCAACATTACAGATTTTGGGGAAGAGCCTTCCAGGCATAGGAAACTGCAAACTGATGTGTCTGAAGTAGACCGAAGCTTAAGAGTGTTCTGTGAGGTAGAGCAGAATGTGATGAGGTAACAGGGGCCAACTCACTTACAACTGGCTCCTGCCCTGCACAGTTGATTTTTGCACCGAATAAAAGTCATTTGTAGGGTTGGGAACAGAGGAGCATCTAATTTGACTGATGTTTAAAGGCTCACTCTCGCTAACTGAAAAAAATAGAATGAATATATGAGCTCTGAGCTCAGCTGGTAGGTCCAAGGTTAAGATAATCACTGAGTGTTTCCCATGGATTGGTGATAGCAAAGGCCATGAGCGCAGAACATTAAGAAGAGATTGGAAATCTGAGTCCTGGGGCTCCATCAGTTGCACAGATCAATGTGTGCAGGTCAGGAGACAAGAGTGACGAGCAAAAGATTCAGAAAAAGGAACAAGCTTGAGCTAGGGGTGAAAACAAAAGCCAGTGCTTTCCCTGGAGTCAAAAGAAGTAAGTTTCAAGGAGGGAAGGGGCTGTGTGTGTCAAATGTGATCAAGAGGTCAAATAACTAATGTTACCAGAAGCTTAGGAACATCGCTCCAAAATTATTTAAAGTCTCGCTTTCTGCATACAGCAGAAGAGCACTTAAGGAAGGGTTTCACAGCTTAAATAAGTATTGTCAGTGATCATTCACATTGAGGTTCCAAACTACTCACAGTGAGAGTTTAGGGAGTCAAGAGCAGGACCATCCACTTCAACCAACCCAGCTCCATCCTGTAGATAGCTGGTGATGCTGCTTTCCATCTAAGGGATGCAGATATGGGTAGGTCCACTCTCCTCCCAGTCCCTTACCACATGTCAGGGGATGCTCAGCCAGTCTGAGCAGCTCAACTCTTCTCATTTTAGATATGAAGACACTGGGACACCAAGTGTATGCTTTGTTTAAGTGCTATGCCATATAGGAGTGACCATTTGAATCCCCCCTGCGCCCATCCAACTGGCATTCCAATGGCAACTTCCATACCTGGCATTCAATGTCTCTATAACTTAAGATTTCATTTACTTCAACTCACACGGTTACTCACTGTTCCTGTAAAACGCCTAGAACACTTACTTTTGAGCTGGAGGGATGCTTCCATCCCTGTCTCAGGCCATATGACATAGTTTTGGGGTCCAGTTAAATTTATCACTGAGGATAACTGTAAATGATATCTTCCAAGTCTGCTTTCTCCCTTCCTGATGCACTTATTATGTAAATATTATTATTTGCATCTGGCTAACTTGACATCTTCTCTGATGACAGGCACCCTATGTTCATCTCTATCCTATGTCTCACTTAACACTGTGCCTTGCTTCAAGTAAGTACTTAAGGGTTATTTAGAAGATGAGTGAATGACTATTAATGAGTGATGGGGCTTAAGAGCTACAAGTAAGTCAATAGTTGAGTTCAGTTCAGGACCTTTAAATTCTGACACCCAGATCCACTCTTTGAAAGAGACTGTTCTTTTTGCTGCCAATGCCAATTGTTGATGGTCACAGAACTATTAAATATGCTCTAAAGATCTTGGCTCGGCCACCCCAGACACAGGCATACACAGTTTTCCCTTCTCTGCGCACCATTCTCACATTCCCTGCCTCCATGGGGAGCCCCTGACCCACCTCAGTTTTAAACATAATGACTTCTCTGCTTTCTCTTTCACAGCATACCATTGGAACCACTGAGATAATACCATCTAGTAAATCAGAGAAAAGAAAATGGTCAGTAGGGCTCTAGACCCATACATACAGACAAGCGTGATAAGGACCCCTTCATCTCCACCTTTGGCACATAGAAGCAACAATATAGTAGTCCCTGCTTATCAGTGGGGATACATCCCCAACCTAGAACCTCTGCCTGTGTAGAACCCTGTATATACTATGCTTTTTTCTCTCTATATACATACTTGTGATACAGTTTCACTTATAAATTAGGCAGAATAGGTTATTAATAACAACTAATAATAACATAGAACAATTATTTAAAAAAATACTATAATAAAGTTAGATGAATGTGGCCTATCTCAAAATATCCTACTGCATTTAACACAGGGAACCAAAACTTCAGAAAGTGAAACTATGGATAAAGGGAGACCACTGTATCTCTAGCTTTGCTTCTACTTGAAGATATAAGCAAAGTCACACCTCTCTGTGCTAAGTGCTAAATGAGTTGTACTATCTGGGGAGACATCAAGAACTGGCTGCATTCAAAGAGTTCCTGAGGAAGTGGGTTCTGGAACTGGAGGTTTGGTTAAAATGGTGGCAGGAGAGTGTGCCAGGAGTGAGAGAAGAAGTGAGCAGAGGCTGAAGGGGGAGGGGGGAGCAGGGGAGGAGAAATGTTCAGAAGCTTGGTGGCACTGTGGACTGGCTAAGGGGGAGACAGAGCTGGAAAGACCAGTTTGGCCAGCTAGTCCAGTTCCTTACCCAATGGTCCTAATATAGCCTCTGTGCCTTTGCTGGCCTGGGTCAGCCAGGGTATACTTGCGAGGTGGGGGTGCACAAAGATCTACCACTACTCTCAAATAATGGGAAGAGCACTGGCTCAGGAGTCAGAAGGCCTGGGTCCAGAGCCGGCTCTGCCACTGAAAAAACTGATAAACAAAACAGTTCCTTTCTCCCAGCTTCAGTTTTCTCCCTTCAGGGGAAAAGGGAATGTGTGTGTGGAGAGGCAGGAAGAACATGAAGTTTCCAGTACAAGAATGATTATCAAAACTCTATTCAAAAGTAGTCTGTATATGAAAGAAATCAAACAAAAATATGTGTGTCTTGAGAAATGATTTAGACCATGGGGACCACAGTTGATGTCAAATATATATAATAAAGAAAAAACATGATTTAGAATGACTTTCTATAACTCCAGTAAGAACATAACCCATCAGCACCACTCACTCAGAGCACCTTCTCTTAGCAGACTCTCTTGAAGAGGGACTAAGGTCGGTTCTTCAGAATTACCCAGTAAAAACTCCAGGATCAGACTGACTTGGGCAGATTCCTAGTTCTGTTATTTGCTATCATGTGAGACCTTAGGCAAGTTTCATAAACTTGCTAAGTCTGGGTTTTTGTTTTATTTACCAGTAAAATTAAAACAGCACTGCCTACTCTGCGGTGAGGGTTAGAGATGACTCTGCGTATAGTTTCTAAATCGACTTCTGGTACACAGAAGATACAAATGTTGTGGCCGTACTCATAATTAGCGTCGATATCCGAGACCTCAAGCACAACAGATCTAGCATCATCAAATCCATCAGCCGTTTGTAAAGGACTGAAATGTTTTTGATAGCATAAACATAGTTGAAATCTAATTTGGAACTCTCCATTTCTTTTTGTATGTCTTTTATTACTAAAACTGAAATCGGCATACAATGTCATTTAAATTTACAGTGTGCCTTAGAAAATACTCTCTAACTTTCTCCCTCTTTCCATGCCTACCTTCCAAAAAAAAAAAAAAAGTCTGGATCTTCTGATTGTGGAACAACGCAAAAAATATATTGTTATTCCACATCACCACATCATACTGTTAATTTGGATTCAACTGTGTGCTTTCATCAAGTTTGGGTTGTGGGGGCTGCGGAGGAGAATGAAGGAGAGGAGGTGTGTAAACCAAAGTGGCTGAGAAGCAGCATGTGAACATTTTAAGTTCAAGTTAATGAAATCCCCTGGGTTCCAGTTAAAATCTCACTCCTTTCTTCCATGATGGCAATGAGGCGGTGAGTGCACTGAGATTTCAAAGTTGGCTTCTGCCCCCCTGTACCGCATTGGAAGTTTGGGCCACCGAGGAAGAGCCTGGCAGACGCTGGCCCCAGCACCGCTGGGCACATATACACCACACCGCTGCTGTGTCCCACAGCAATCAGCATCCTCTCTTCCCATTCAGAACTGGTTGAGCAGATACAGGCCCCTCTCTCAACCTCCAGGACGTCCTGAGAAGTTTAAGGTGAAAATCATCTATGCCGGGACCTTTCAAACAAAGATGATTTCAGAAACAGTATTTACAAAGCTCAGAGAGGGTATTTGACAGGAGAGAAAACCATCAGTCCAAGAGGCACTTAACATTAGTCCTGTTACTGCTGCTTAAGAAAAAACACCACTGGCACAAGTATTCTGTAACTTTCTCCCTCTCTCCATATCTACCTTCCAAAAAAAACAAACAAAAACACTCAGCCAGGAAGCACCACAGCCTAGCTGCACACAAAATCACCTGGGAGCTGAAAGAAAAAAATCAATCCCTAGAACCCATCTCTAAATTTTTTTAGTTCAATTGGTATGAAATAGGATCCAGACATATTAAAAATAAAAAATCCCTAGTGACTCCAACATGCAGCAAGAACTGAGAACTATACCCCTCGCCATGTGAGGAAAACAGGCTCAAGGATTTCTGGTGGATGATTTGTTCTTAAATTGCTTCCCTTTATCAACCAATAGTTTTGCCATATTTCAGGGAAGTCTTGTTTTAGACTTGGTTATCAAGTCTTCTACCTCACCCACGGCACACACTGTATAGGGAAATGAAACCCTATAAGGCTAAGGTAGAAGGAGGGAACTGAAAGGTGAAACTGACTTTAAATAGGAACGAAACTGACAAGAGTCAGCTCAAAGGCCAAAAGTGGAGAAATGAAGCAAATGAAAACAAACCACCTCACTGAGAAAAGCCAGTTAGACCCGGAAAGTCCTTTCAGTTTGGATAATTTAAGGTTTCAGTGAGGGATTATGTTTTACATGTTGAAAGTATCCCCTATGCAGTAAAGCTTAGCAGATTCGGCATTTCTTGGGGGCCACCGCAGAATTGCAACAGTCTGCTGATTGAAAACACACCTCCTAAGATTAAGCAGGAGAGCGGCAATAACGGGTCCTGGACCTCCACAAATAAAGTCAGGAGGCTGCCCCTACGTCTGCCCCCTACACATCACCAACCAGCTGAACCCCAACATCCTGATCATTGAAAAACTGTTCCCCTCTGCATCACAAAAGGACTCTCCAGGGCCCAATTCACCAATTATGAATTGATTGGAGGTAGATGATGATCTCCAATTTGGAAAGACCTAAACTTACATTTTCCAATGGAAAAAGAGAGCTTGGAGAAGTGGGTTCTGAAGAGTCACACTCTAGGCTATGAACCAACATCACACAGACGCAGCACCTGTGGCGGTGCCTGCGAGGACCCAGAGTCCCGTCACATCAGCGGACTATGGAAGAACTGCCCAGTCACCTGAATTCATGTGTCTCAGGTGGAAAGCATAGATGGGTTCATCATTTCCCATAAAACCATCATAAGGTCAAACAAGATACAGAACAGAGGCAGTCAGAAAGGCTGGATTGTCAAGGATATGCAATGGCTCCTTGATGCAAGTTACTAAATAAACAGCATTCATTTTAGCCCTGCAATTTTTGGAGTCTCAAGATTTAGTGCTCAGAATAGATCTCAGCACTGCTTGAGTTTTTGCCCTAGGAAAGTGCTGGTTAGTAAAGAGAATGATTTGAGAACTGATTTGATGATCTCCTTAACTTGACCAAGGCTCAGTCGTACATCCTCCTGTGTCCTGATGTCACTCTCCAGAAGTCCTTGTCCCCAGACTCAAGACCAAATTAGAACGAGACTCTAAGTGACAGAGGAGAGGACAGGGCACTGGAATTTTTAGTTCTCTCTCACTAAAAAGGCAGAGTCACACTGGGGCTCTCACAGCCCTCCCATCCCAGCCTTACAGCTCTCATGGGCCCACCTCCTGCCAGGACCGAAGAGATCACAGACACATGCCCTCACACGCATCAACAAAGTGGCCCGGTGCTTGGGGACTTGGAGTCCCCTCATCTTGGTGGGCGCAACATGAACTGTGAGAGGGTGAGTGAGACAGTGATGGGCCCTGGCCTGCAGAGCGCTCTGACTTATACATTACCCCTTACACTTTACAATAGCGTGGCCACAAGCCCAGATGCTGGACGTAGGATTTCATGCCCGGCGTACAACCTTGGACAAGCTGCTTAGCCTCTCTAAGCCTCCATTTCATCATCATTACTAAATATGTCCCTCAGATTTGGTGGGAACGTTTACTGAGAGTGTGCAGGTGAAGCATTCAGTAAAGAGGCCAAAGCGAGTGTAGACTGCGTGTTAACTACTAACATTGGCCCGATGTGACCGAAAGCCCAAACAATGCTCCTGCTGGCCACAAAGAGGCTCACTCATACCTGCGCCTATGTGTGCGTGCCTGCACGCCCCGCGAGTTGGTGGGTCCTATGGATGGAGCCGGTGCCGAGAACTGACTTCAGGGCGAGGCAGGTGGCATAGACACCAGGCTCAGCGTCCCAGCGGGAGTGGAGCTGTTTGCATATCACAGATAGCTGGGAAGCCAGGAGTAGAGATTACGAGTGTATACTTCAGACTTCACTGACAGAAATGGTCAGAGCGACTTGTTCAGGATCATGAGCCTTATTAGTAAGTGGCAGACCGGAGATGCCAGCCCAAGCTGTCCAGTCCTCAAGCCAAACTCAGGGCAGGGAGGGAGGGATCCAGGGATTCTGGCCACTGGAGGGATTTCAAAAATGAGCCCAACTCTTCTCTACTGTCCTCTATCACCTGGTGCTGCCGAACAAAACCAAGACCCCAAACCAAAGAGGCTCAGCCAACAACTGTTTCTCATCTGGGATGGCTCAGAGTCATAGGTGTGAACTAAATTAGGTGCCCCTCTGCTCCCCACCAAAAAAATTAAAAATGCCCAATCTGTGTTTTGTGAAAGGGATCGAGAGCACGCCATCCACCTGCAGGGCACCCAGGTGTCACGTCTGCAAATCAGGAAAGCCAGTCTGAAGATTCAGCTGTCCCCTGGTGCTCTCCTACGCACGCCCCACGCCAGGGAGAAGAGTGTAGCTCATGCTCCCCACACAAAGGGGCAGGTTCCAACTCACAGCGCAGCCCGAGAGTGACCGCGCTCCTCCTGGGAAGCACTGAGAGTGGCAAATTTTCAAGACTGAGGTTTATGTGGAAAAAGGATATTGCATCATTAAAGAGGTTAATGAGCTTCGCAAGGCAGATGCCCTGAATGCCTGGGAGGGGACAGCAGAGGAGGGGAAGGGTTGGTGGGCGAGCCTCGTACAGGGAATTGCTCCCATTCTTCAATGTCAGGCGTGGTCAGGAGGTGGCCTCCTGATGGTAGTAGCAGCAGTAGAAGGACAAGCCCTCCCGGTGGGCACTGGAGCCTGGCTAATGACTGGGCAGCGACCTGCCCTTCACGTCCAGTCCCCCGGCTCACAGAGTGAAGAATGTAATTGTCAGCACCAAGATCCCTAAAGATTCTGCCCAAACCAGCTCCTTTAGTGTTTCTCAAAAGGGGTCCCATTGATTATTTGTTCCTCCTCCTTAATCAAGTTAGGAAAAAACTGCATTTTGTATCTGACTCTTGGATGTTGGTGAGCACATTAGCATATGAAAGACTTTGAGAAATGCTCAGTACACTTGTTTACATTTTTGGAATCAGGCATTTACAAAACTTATTTCATCTCTGACTTTCCCTTTGCCCCCATTTTTAAGCCTAAGTAACACATACCATCTCATTTTGGGGGGGGGGAAATTCAGCAAAAGTATTCTAGTCTGAGATCGCTCACTTTCAAGGTATAAAACAGATACACAGAGGTCTTAATACTCAGTAACCATCACAACCAAGTTGATAGTTGTTGTTTTTCAGAAAGTTAAGGACATTTAACATTTTGTAGATAAGTTCAAGAAAATCAGCCGAGATGCCAGGGCAAACTATTAAACAACATATCACCATTAACCTACTGATCACACTCGAATTAGTAAGCTGCAGGGGTATCTTTTGTCCCCTATGATGGAATTTGGGACACAGTAAGTTCCAGAATCTCACTTGAGATGCAGAGTCTAGCAAGGGATGAGGGAGATAACAAAGTTCACAGTAGTATGAGTAAGAGACTCTAGATAAATTCTTAAGTTGGAGTCCCATGCTCTGGGGTGGGTATTTGCTTTTCTTGAGTGGATTACTGTTAGTGTGTAGTACTCATGTTAGGAAGTCAAGACCATAGACATAAAGGAATTTCTATATCAAAATGCCTGAACTTCTTTTTTTGTAAGAGGAATTTTTAGAAGATTCACCAGAGACAGAGGGGGAAGCAGAACAGGCTGATTGACTGAAATACACTGCTGAGGGGAGCAGCGGGCGAGACAGGAGAGGTCTGCTGCGCCATGCAGGTTAACTCCCTGGCCAGGGACTGAACTGGTGCTGCAGTGGCTGCATATAGCTTCATAGTGCTGCGCCTTAACAACCCCCGACCCCCCCACTGCCACCAGAGAGGCCCAATGCTCAGACTTATTAACTGAAGGGTTTTTGTTTTTGTTTTTAATACATCAACTCCATTGATGGCATGAAATGGAAAGGAACAACCATATACAGACAGGAGATAACAAATTTGAAAGCATTTCCACTGGCTAGGATGCTGATCCAAATTTGACTTAACACTGAAAAAGCTAGTTAGTTTCAAGGTCTCATAGGCACAGCCTAAGAAGTCAAGGTGGTTATTAATGTACCCTACACACATCCCAACCTGTTATGCACTGATCAGATTACATCTGGAGGAGCAGATTACACTTCACATGTGTTCCCATTATATTTAAATAGGACAGTCATAAAGGAAGCATCTCTCACTGAAGAAGGGTTACTGGAATGACCTACAGAAAGAATGATGGAGAAATTTAAGGTTGTTGAAAATATAGAAGATGAAGGCACTGGATCACACCTGTAATAAAATACAAGAGTTCTGCTATGGAAGGAAGGAGAGACACAGTTTGGAGGGTTTTAAGAAAGCGTACATAGGCAATCTACAGAGAATACAAGAAGAAAGTATTTCAGCACAATGTAAGAAATAACATTCTAAGTAAGAGCCTGAACAAGCCACAAATGGCCGGTAGCCAGAAGTCTAGCATCCCCCAAACAGTCACCACCACGCAGACTTTGTCAACATTAAGTTGAATGACCTCACCCATGCTCCAAGATCTGCCAAGCTTCTTTTTTTTTTTATTTTTTTTTTTAAAGATTTATTTATTTATGCATACAAGCACTGGGGTACAGGCCAGAGGTGTGGGGGGTGAGAGGATTCACCAC
>JAGFMF010011464.1:291156-375461 GCA_019455555.1 Galemys pyrenaicus
GAGAGAGAGAGAGAGAGAGAGAGAGAGAGAGAGAGAGAGAGAGAGAGAGAGCCAGACACAATGAGGAGGCAGGGGTGATGATGCAGCCTCTCCCATCTGCTCCTTGGCCAGAGTCCCGGATGGAGCAGTAATGGAGAGCAACAGAACCCGTGATAATTAACCCAAACACAGACCTGTTTATTTAACCTGCTCTGATAGATCAACTCTGAGGCGGTGCTCTAGCAGAGGGCCCTGGGACACACTTAGAGAGACACCCTGGAGGCTGCTTAGGATACAGAGGCCTCCCCATAGACATCCTGGGGCTATTGTGCCCAGTAAGCAGGAAAGATGAGGAGAAGGATGTTGCTGAAAGAAGTGACCCCCTCAAATCTCCCAATAAGGGATTCTTTTGTCATCTTGCCCTTTCCCCTGTCCATCAACCTATTTCAAGGCAATAACTGCTCTGGACAGCCAAATGTTGCAAAGCAAAGCTAGCTAATGATGCACTGTCTCCTTCATCTCCCTGCCCCAGAGTTGCCTCTGGACCACTTCCCATCTTGGCATAAGGAGCCATATGCCATAAGGACCAAGGATCTGTCTACCTGAAGGAGACAGAAACTGTAGCAAAAATCACCTGAATACCTCAGACCAAGATGGTCAGTCACCCAGGACAAAAGCCAATGGCATGATTAGGTTGCAGTGGGGCAAGAAGCCTTGGTGCAAGGCCTTTCAGTGCATGCCTGCTTTTCCCTGGGCTTCTATTTACTGGAGGCAAAAATGCTCACCTCTCAAGATGTTTCAATCTTCAAAATTTAAGACAGAAGAGGACACTGTCACCAGCCCACACTTTCTTCCCCAAGTTGGGAACGAAACCACATAAACCACCAGGAACTATGATTTTTCTGAAAGGGGTACCGTGCAGTACCAGAGAAGGGGGTCAACAGATGAGTTCAGGGGTGCTGCACTCCCCTCTACTTCCATCCTCGCAGGATCCAGAAGTAAAGGATAAGCCCATTTCCAGGACTGAATAGCAGCAGACAACAGTTGTAAGTCTGGGAACTGGAACCCAAGGAAGCTCTTGGCTGAGCACTGAGGGTAAGTAAAAGAGTGCACTAGCTGGGTTGAAAATAGGAAGCGTCAGGGCTGGGTGAGGAGTTGGCAGGCACGGGATTCCAAGTGGCTTCACGCTCCTCAGTGGAAGAAATGCAGAGATAATTTGAACATGGCTATTTTCAAGCTCCACAGCTGAGCTCCCTTGCTCTCCCACCCCACACCTCCCACCCAGCCCTGCAATTTGGCAAACCCTTTCTGCTGGCTGCTCTTATACCCAATATGTTGGGTTGCCTTAGCAACTAAGGCAATTATCTCCTTGGAGCAGTTAAAACAATGACCGTCATAAATAATAACAATAAGAAGGATGATGGTAAAAAATAGATTTTAGGCTTGCAGGGTCATAGGTTGGCACAGAGCTGAAAGGGAAAAGAGCTCCTGAAGGGGCAGGCAATGAAAACCGGTCTGTCCTGAACCCAGTCTTATTTTGCTTACCTAGAGAAAGAGAGGGGGAATCCTTAGCCGGTTCTCACCACAACCCCCTCCTCGCCCCCGCCCCGGGCAATCTTCAGCCTTTCCTATTTGTTGATGGTTTAGCCGGCAGATCCTCCTATCAGCCAGCCCCAGCAGGAGCACGCTGAATACTAATTGTGCAATGCTCATCTCTTCTCTGACCAGGAACTCCTCGCAGGCAGGCTCTAGGCTGTCATTAGTACTTTTAGCACTTCGTTCAAGGCCTGGCCCAGAACAGGTATGCAAAAATATTCTAAGTGAATAAAAAATTATAGTATACTGAATGACCGTGCAATAATTGTCCAGAGATTCTTTTTTCCTTTTAAAAAACCCTCTGGACCAAGTAATTGTGAAATCTCTTCAGTCTCTAACATTCCATGATCTTAGAATGCACTAGCCTGCGATCTCAGTTATAGCCAGGAGCCAGGGGTCCACATTCACAAGAATATAGAGAAAACAAGTTGCAAATTCAAATTCCCCCAGTGCAGGTTTCTTCTCCCTATAGATCCATCCCATAAAGTTTTATGAATGTCATTTGAAATAAAACACTAAATTAAAATCAATTAAGAAGGAAAATTAAACAATCTGTGCTCACCCTACCCCAAACATGCATACATGCCTACATGCATACATACACACATATAAATGTATATAAATTTTCTAGTCTCTGATCCACAAATTCCATCCTATGAATGATGACCTACCAATTAATGAAACATGTGCAGGGGATGTGACTGCAAACAAAAGATAACCCGTCCTTTCCCAATGACTGATGTCCTAGAACAGAGGATCAGTGAGCTGGAATGGATTGCCTCACCTCTACCCTTCACTTTCTGTTTCTTGATACTTGCAAAATACACTCACGTCCTAGTGTATTTATAATAATTCTTGAGATAAGTTGAGCGGTCATCATTATTCTCATTCCAAACATGAGGAAATGAAATCATTGATCACAGGTGTCAACCAGGGGTAGCCCTTGGCCCTCCTGATTCCAGCTTTCTGCTGTTTCGCTGCCTGGTGTAATGGCCACAGTGCATACATACCATGACCATTTATTAAAGGGTGAAATGGACAGTTTTTCGAAGCTGTCAGCAGAGCACTACGCACACCTATTCACATGTCCAAATGCCAAAAGGAGTTGATGTCACTCTGCCATGGAATCCTTAGACTCCCGTAGATTATAAGCCACACTCTGGGATTAATAACCAAAACTGCAGCATCTCCAGACTCAAAGCCAGCAAAACCTGTACATGCTTAACCTTGGCAAGGCACTTAGGAGAATTCCCTGCCAGAGACTGGGAAGACAAGATCCAGGGAATTGTGACAACGCCGCAAACAGGAATACCTCATCCTCAAGCATGCTGAGGAAACTGAGGGACAGTTTCTATTTTTCTGACAAAAGTCTATTCTCTAGATTATCTCTGACCTTCATGGAAAATCACAGGACAACTTCCCATGTGTGAACCAGCAACTCCACGAGAATCATCTCTTTATCCAGTACCTGGAATTGTTCCTACTTGAACTCCAGACACCTGCCAAGATACAGTGTATTCTTACTGTATACAGTCTACTGCTTTTGTGAATTTTAGGAACACCCTGCCAAACTCTTCTGTATCCTTAAGCTTTGTGACTAATGTAGCATGGCCAAATTATCATTTTCAGAGTACTTCAAAAATGAAGGACCTGAATCCAAATTCAGATATCACTGACAATGAAAAGCAGATTTTCCAGATCCTCTGATGAATGAAAATATTTAGTCAGACGCTTTACAAATACACGGATATCTTATTATTAAAACATATTTTGAAAGTGCTATGACTCCAGCAGTTCTAAAAATGATAACAAATTGAATTAAACCATAAGAAATTATTTTCATTTTCAAATCCAAAGACTTGTGCCTGGAGGAAGAGTCACAGATCAAGGAGTTACAGACAAGGTAAGATTGGTTTTTATTCCTTTGTTAATCCAAGTTATCAGCGCTACTAAAATAAGGTGGGTAAGCAGAATAATTAATGCCCCTCAATAATGAATGCCTCCCCAATATCCCACTTCTAATCCCTGAAACATATGAACATGTTGTGCCACATGACAAGACAATCACTATTTCAGATGCAATTAAGGTAGCTAATCAGTTGACCTTAAAATAAGGAAACTGTCCTGGATTAACCAGATGGACTCAATGTATACATAAGAGTCTTTAAAAGTAGAAGAGGATGAAGAAAAGGTAGAACCCAGAGAGATGGGAGTATGAAAAGAGCTGGACGTAGTCCGATGCTGCTGGTTTTGAAGATAAAAGAATGGCACTGTTGGCCAAGGAATGTCAGCAGTTGCTTCTCTCCTAGATTCTTCACGACCTATAAAATTTTAGAAAACAGATTCTCCCCTGGAGCCTTCAGAAGGAATGCTACTCTGCCAACACCTTGATTTTAGTGCACTGAGACCCATTTTAGACTTCTGACTTTCATAAACACATAAGACAATAAATAAAGTTGTGTTGTTTTTAAACCTCTAAGTTTGTGGTAATTTGTTGCAGGTATAACAGGAAACTAATATAGAAGTGTGTGTGTGTTCTCCTTAAAACATAAATATTTGTTTAAAATGTAAACTATGTTCTCATGTTTCTGGAAAACCTGAAATCAAACAAAATGGTGGGGACATAACTCTCCCCCCAAGACTATGAAGCTTCAGAACCATTTTAATGTGAACAAAGATATCCAGCTTTACAGGCACCAGGACGGGATTTACAAAGACAGAGTAGAAAGAGATGTCAACCCAGGACATATATGACTACAGAGTACATGTCACTCTCCAGACAATGGCAGCTGCACCACAGAGTGCCACTGCAGACCCCGTGACAGCCCCCGGCAGAGAAACACAGTCAGTGCAGGACACCCCAGCTCCAGCTTCAGTAGCAGTTAATGGGCAAGTGTTAAGGAACTCCAGGTACCAGGTTCGCAAAAGAAAGAGAGAAAGGGCACAAGCACACTACCAAGGGGAGTTGTATATGTTTCTGAATATGCAGGGGCCCACGGGCTAACATACCTAAAAAAGGAAGACTCAAACATGGTAGACAATGGAGTCGCACTGTCACTATGCAAATAGTCATGCAGTAATTAATTCACTTGTGGATTATACATAGCAAAAACTGTAAATCCCCCTCTTTTCCCTACCCTGTCATCAATTTGGCCCATGCTGACAGGATTCCAAATTAGTTGAAACTTCCCCCATTGGGGTCCCAAGGCCTTCATGTTTGTCTAACAAAACCACACGGCATTCCTGCAATGGAACACCGCTTAACAACGGGACACTTACTGCCTTCACAGGTAACTCATTTGATGTTTGAAATCCTAGCTTTAAACTCTGAGAGCCTGCAGTTGAAGGCACTACACACAGATGTTGGGAATGTGATATGACCTTTCTAAGGTCACACACTCAGGGCAGATCAGAGTTGAACATAGAATCTGTGTCTTCTAACTTCAAATCCAGTGTGTTTTTCACTACATCATGTGGTCTCTCACAAGGCAATGTGGTTACCTGCCTATACAACATAAAATAGCACAACGTCTTCCTAGACCCAATCAGTAGTTGTCTCCACACCGAGAGAGAGAGAGAGAGAGAGAGAGAGAGAGAGAGAGAGAGAGAGAGAGAGAGAGAGAGAGAGAAGAGTCTGTGTGTCTANCCACACAGAGAGAGAGAGAGAGAGAGAGAGAGAGAGAGAGAGAGAGAGAGAGAGAGAGAGAGAGAGAGAGAGAAGAGTCTGTGTGTCTACCTATCATGGAGAAACTAGGCTGCCAGTGTTCGTTTACCACTCAGAGCAGGTAATCCAGTATTCACTATCTGTGAGCAAGCAGGCTATACCTACCTCAGCGATTTATTCTTCGAGAAACTAACACATTGCTTGCTTATTTAGTAAAACAAGAAAGCCTCTGACTAAAGTATAGCAAAACCTAATAATGCTGGGTCACAGAGAACACATTCCCAGGATTCTGAGACAGACACACTCCACACAGGATTCCAGCAAGCAGACCTGAGGACCAGTACTCAACAAGCAACTAGCCAGACTTACACCTGAAGTTCCCTCTTCTTTTCGCTGTGATCTATTACACCGGAGCTCCTGGGGCTCACTATCCAATCATTCATTCACTACATCCATTCATTTACAAAGAACGATTGAGTATGCACTGTATGTCAGGCCCTGTGCATGAAACTGGAGATATAATCAAAAAGACAAACAATTGAAGAGGGAGAACAACTAAGTGTGTAGGAGGGAGAGAAGGACTAGAGAGAACAGAGGGGTCAAGTTTACCGAGGACACAAGAGGGTCAGAGACAGCTTTATGAAACAGTTACAGTTAAATCTCTCAGTCACACCAGTGCCACCTCTTGCAAGAAATGTCATCCCTTCAAGAGCTGCAAACCATGCAAACTCCATGAGAAAATAAGTCACAGTCACAATGAGTCAATCAGCCAACACATTCCTTGTTGGCATCAGCATGCCTGTCCCTTGTTTGAAATGTACTGTGGGCTATGGGAGGAATACAAGTGAAGAGCTCTGCTTTGATAAATCTCCAGACTTATTAACATGATAAGACGCCTAGAAAACGACATTAGGTATATATGAAAGTTATGCTGATTTGAAAGGAGCATGAAAACCGAAAGAGTGACAGAATCTGCTGCCAACTATGTGGTACCGACAATATGGAATCAAAAGAAGCAAAAACTACAGAGCCAATGTCCTTAGGGAGGATTTCCTAGAGGAGATGGCATTATCCTCCCAACATACGTTCTTACGTCTAGAAACCTGATTTCTCTAACAGCAGTGTCAGTTTTGTGCTGCTAAAGACCAAGTCGACTCTTCGGGTCCCGGGCAAATGCAAGGAGGAGAGTTTATGGTCAAGAAGGAGTTGATGCTGACTCTCTTAATAAAAATGGGGTTTCTTTTTTTGGCCATCCCAAAAGACCAGTAGAGATATCTGCATTTGGAGGGTAAAATGTCCTTATTTCAAGGCAGGGCCAGCTGACAAGAACCTTAGTGCAGGGCCCAACAAATATGGCCTTTCCCTCCAGCCACAGTATCTGAAGATGGCGCTACACTTCTCAGGCTGCACTGAGCCCAAAGGGCCCCACGAAGAGCAAATCCAAGCATCTTTTTAGACTCTCCTTGGACACAGGCGCACAGGCCCGGGCTGCCTCCCAGCACTCTGTCCTGTGTGCAGCTGGGGTGAAGTCACGGTGTGTCAGCGAGGCTGAGGTGAGAAACCAGGGGCCAAGCTCCTTCCAAGCTTAATCCTGACCCCTCTCTAAAGACACTCCTGATCTTCCTCATTCCCTGCCCAGGAAGACTTGGCCACTCCAGTAGTTGACCCCCGCTGGGTGCACACAATCTAGCTCAGCCTCCCAGCCGCTGTCAGTCTCCTTTTTTAATCCTTTGTCTTTCAGATGAGTGGGCACTGGTTACTGCTATGTCAGTCCAGCCTGGCCTTTATTTGCCCAGACATATTGTGCAATGACAAGTGAGATTAATCTCATTAAATAATGGAATCAAAGAATTTAGATATATAAAGGAAATTTAATAGATTTAATAGCAGTTCAGACATCTAACCTCAAGCAGTTAATACAACCGTAGTTGTAAGGAAGAAACAACTGAGCCCAGGAAATTACATGACTTGCCCGAGGCGGAACTGCAAATAATTGGAAGAAAAGGAACTAGAATTCAGGTGTCCTGCCTTCTAACACAGAGTACTTTCTCCACAACCTTGCTATGTTCCAAAGTACCATTCGGATGCAACTGATTGCTCTTACGAAATGGTCCATCATGCCACATTTCAGAAAGAAGTCAAACCATAAATTGACTTCAAATGAAAATTTATATCCTGCAAACCCCAGACTGTGTACCTAAAACAAGTATGATTATTCCAGCCGTCTGGTGCAAGGCTTGGTAAAGAGCTGGTGTTATTAAATACACAGGAGGGTGGAGGAGAACACTCTTAAAGATCTTCAGGTTTATCCCCCTGCTGCTAGGAAACCATCTGCCTGAACCCACATCAAAGATGGTCATGCCACCTAAGCTTAGAGCCTGAAATGGATGCCTGAAATCATTTACCAACAAGCAATTCTGGTTCCACCAGGGACCACTCCTACAGCATTGATGACTTCCCCAGAAGGCTCTTCTGCAGTCTATCCAAATAGTTGCTGAAATTACTCTTCATTTTAGTTGAACATCTGTGTGTCTGAGAGTGATCACTTTGGGTTCATGTTCCTGAATTTCAACTTTTTCTCTTCCAATTCATTAAACTCTTCATTGTTTAATGAAGGAAGCATCTTCTCTAAGGAAAACTAAAGAATGCTTGGAGAGGGGCACTGTTGAATTCCGCTACCCATGATATCTCACCTTGATGTCCAAATTCAACTTATAACCTCTCTTAAATTGAGGACTTGGAACCATGGCCTCTGAAGTGAGCTATCCAGCACATCTTCAACAGGATTTAGTAACGTGTATTAAAACCCTTACCAAACCTCCCTTTCTCTGAGTGGTCTCCTCCAGTGAATATTGAGAAACTTATCTTTAGATTTCCAACTGGACACTAATTAATGAACATCTCTATGTAGATATAGGAAAGAACCTCTTCTCATTTTATTGACTGGACAGCAAAATTCCTTGAGAACAGAAGTGGAATAGGATATACTTCTATAATGTCCAGAAATCAGTCATATAGAGTCAATTAGTATTTATCAAGTACTTGATATGTTCAAGCTGCTATGATGAGTGTATGGGAAATACCAATAAATTAATTAACTCCCTTAAGTTCCAAAGAGAGTTCTTATTCCAGAAGGAGGGTGGGGAATGGATATAAAAAGTAAACAGATGAATAAAATTTAAATAAGAAGTGTCCAAAAGAAGAAATTTGACAATGCCAATAAAACTGATACTGCTGGCAGGTGATCTAGAAGTTCAGGGAGAAGGAAGTTGTATGCTGGGTGAGGAGGAAGGGAAGGGCTTTTCACTAGGAAGTGACTACAGGCTAGATGAGGGGCAGGGAGGAAGGGGTTTAAGAGCAGCTAATGTAAACACAAGTATGGAAGCAGAACAATGAAAGCTTGGTCAGACCTCTCAGAAAGGGGCGAGAGATAAGTCTTTAAATAGCAGTTTAGATGAAACTGGAAACAGCTTTGAATGCCAAACTAAGTTACTTCACTGTCTTCTTATATCTCATAAGAGGAATGGCATTTACATGGGTGTGCTTAGCTCCATATATTCTCCCAAAGGTGACAAGAGGACTCGAATAGCAGACAGCTAACAGGATGTCCACGCACAGAGACCCATCAAGGAGTTAAAAGTAGCATAGAGTAGTTACTTAATTAATAGTTCACATTGAAAATCCAGCTGTACAAAAGGGCAAGGGAGCTCCCTCCACCAATAAGCATCATATCTCACCCTCATGTCACGTGTGCCGTTTACAAACTCTTATACCATTTGTGTCTGACTCTGTTCTGTTACCTCCTTTAGAAATGATCTCAACTTAATGCACTAGGAAGGCTCCGAGACGAGGCCTCGAAGGGCCCTCTGATGTATTGCCTCTGCTCTTGTCCCCATTTGCTGCAATCTGGGGTTAGCAGCTTCCCCATCACTCACTCCTTTCCCCAACTCTACAGAGGCCCTGCGTTGTGGTGGGGAGCTCTCTGACCCAGCTGGTCCCGTGCTGGTGCCCTCTGGGCCTCAGCCACACCTCTGTGGATTCGCAAATCACTCATTAGCCTGTCAAGTTCCTCATCTGCACAGGAAGTTGGCAGCGAGGTCAGAAGGGAAGGAAGTAGAGCCCCATCATTCCCCATGGGAAGGGGCAGGGGCTGTTCCAGCCACTGGATCCAAAAACCGATTAATCTTGAAAATTTCCCTGGGACACCATGTAATTCAAAGGCCACAGTCCTGTGGATGGGGCATTGAAAGAGGGTTTTGTTTTCCACAAAAAGGGAAATTGAGGTTTTTGTGGTGAAAGAGAAGGATGTAGAATCAGCCACGTAATGGCTTATTAACAGCCTGACCCCTCCCCAAACCCACAGAGATATTGGAACTGAGACTCATCCCTCCCGTGAGTCACGCAGACTTGACTTGCACGGGCTGGTGGACTTAGGGGAGGAAACACCAGTTTTCAAGTACGCGCAGCATTCGGGGACAAAGATGTGATTCAAAGATGGAGAATTCCTTGACGTGAACGTGGAGTGGCAGGCCAGAAGGCAGCACTGGTCTTCGCTCAGAGGGCCTCAAAGCGGCTATCGTGTTTGGGGCTCGTTATTTGAACCCATCGCAGCTGACTTTTCCACTGACATCCCCAACTTCCAAATTAATTATTTACTTACTAGACATTCGGCTTGGCTATGTCAGACGGAAATAGCAGGGGTGCAGTGTGGCTGGTATGGGCAGGCGTTGAAATAGTAAGAGAGGACACGGTACAGACCCCTCTCCATACAGGAAGGAAGTGGCCTGTGAGTCTTAAAGATCCCTACGTCTTTTTTCCTCGCTGATGTCTGGAATTAGAAATGGAGGGTGTGCCGGTCCCAAGACCTCCCTTGGGAGGTGTTTTTCTGATTAAATTTTTTCTTGGATTAAAACCAGAATCCTGGGGTAAATGGATTCTCTGGTTCTGGTTTGTCAGAGTTTGAAATCATAGGTGAAAAGGTGCTGGGCTGCTGGTGGGTTGGGGCAGGAGGGGGCTCGGCTGTCACTGGAGCTCTGTTTGCCTGCAGAAGGACAGGTGTTGAGTTACACACTTGGGGAGTGTGAGTGCAGGGAGGACCCGGTCGGTGCCAGCCCAAGTAGCGAGGTCAATACCTCCTTCTTTGCCGGCTCTTCCTGGAGACCAAAAAAACAAACCATCTCTTGGCTTCGGGTTCCTGAAAAGACCTGAACTGTTCTTGTTTACTGTTCTAAGAGGCTGAATAGCACTTCTTTTTAAAGTAATTTATTTCATTGAATTAAATACCTTGGAGAGGCAGCAACATATGCAGTCAGAGCTCAATAGGGCATGTTTACAGAGCACTTATCCTTAGCAGGAAGGGTCTAAATAAATGTAACATATAATATGGTCGCTCCTGTCAAAGGCGCAAGGGCAAGAAATAGCACTTACGCATTTTAGCCAACATCTTTACTTATTTATCCGCCAGGATGAAAGCTTTGGGTTTCCTCTTTCACTGAGGCCTGCCTAGCACCCCAAGTTCTGGGTACAGGAGTGTGTGATGGCAGATACAGGGGACAACAAGGACTTTCGGTCAGGCAGCGTCTGAAGTCACGCTGCAGCGTGTTAAAAGACACCAGAATCTCACAGCCCCACTTATGTTGAAGGAGCAGTATGATAAACCCCAAGAATCTCATATATAAATACAAATTTCAAACAATTCAAGACTCAGTGATCATATACTTGAGTAGATTAATTACTTGATAATTAAAATTTCTTTTTTTGAAAAAGATTTATTTATTTATCATACGAGAGCTGGGATACAGGCCAGAGTCGCAGGAGGTGAGAGGGTTCACCAGAGACAAGAGTGGGGAGCAGAACAGGCAAATCGACTGAAACCCACTGCTGAGGGAACCAGCGGGCAAGGCAAGAGAGGTCTGCTGTGCCATGTGGGTCGCCACCCTGGCCAGAGGTCAAACTCGCACTGCTGTGCCGCAGATGCTTGACAGTATGGCACTAAACCGCTATGCCACCAGGGAGGCCCCTAATTAAAATTTAAGTCAATTTTAATTCTAAATCTTTCATGTAGAATCTAGCACATTTACATACTCACACGGGCTCATGGTTCATCAAGGAGTTCTAAAGGGTCCCAACACAAAACTGGAAAACGTACACCCCACCCCACCCCATACACACACATATACACACCAACCACGTTATCTTTATTTTGTAATAAAGGTAATATATCAACATCGGATCAGATGTGGCACAAGGTGGGGTAAATGAACTACGCCAGATGTGTTATGTTATGAGAATTATGACTCTTATCAAGCAAGTGAATGACTGTGGAGAATTTTATGGAAAGTCTGTCCTACACAGACATGGGGCATGTTATTTCATGTTGGCTTCACACTGACCAAGTAAGTAATAGTATCCCCATTTGACAGATGAGGAAAATGAGGCTGAGAGACTGTGTTTGTTTAAATGTGGCAGAAAATGGACCTGCTGATTAGTCATTTATTTCTCCTATTTATAAAGAATACAAGGATTTGTGTGTCTGGTATGCGTGTGGTGGGTGTGGGGGGGCGGTGAAGGGTTATGCCTATCTTGTACAACCAGTCTAACGCAATTCAGTTCAAGGTCTTGGTTCATTAGAAAAAATATATACCAACCAATATGGTAAGGATTTTAATGCACTTCCAAGCTATGCCAGAGTTGGTTCTATAGATATGAAGTCAGAGCACTGGCTCCTAATTCAGGGCTCTTCAAGCTTCTTCATGAAGGCCTTCCCCAGGCAGATTGTGATGGTCTCACCAATTTCTCTGTGGTCCCTGTTTTCTATCAGGAGAATGTCAAGTAAACGGGGCTGCCTTTCTCTCCTGGGGCATGTAGAAAAGACCAGGCATTCTAGTCATCTGGACTGGCCTAGTGACTTGCTTGACCAATAGAATGTGACAGAATTGACACATGGAAAGTCTGAGGCTAGTAGAATAAGAACAAGCCTCACAGGTTCTATCCAGTTCTCTTGGAATATAATGTAGAACTCCAAGTGCTCTGAGACCACCATGCTGTGAGGAAACTCAAGCAATCATATGGAGAAGGATCTCAGCAGTTCCAGCTATTCCAGCCAAGCACCAGACATATGAGCAGACACGATGTGGATAAGAGTAGAAACTCAGAAAACAGCTAGAGGCAGTCCTAGTCATAGGAGGGACAGTCACTCCACATACACTTCTGACCTTTGTCCTGCAGACCTGAGCCTTCCCACTGTAATCGACAGCATTGAGAACAGGATAAAATGGCCATAGTTGTAATTCCACTAACTTCTGGGGTAGTTTGTTACATAGCAATAAGTAACTTCTTCTCTGTTAAGGGCCCCAACACGATCCAGTCACCCAAAATTATTCTTTCCTAACCCCTTCACGTTCCTCTTGGACCACTGAACAATGCTGAAGGAAAAACCAATGTGTTAAGGTCATAAAAAAAAAAAAAAGAGTACAAATGTAACAGGTAGATGTCAAAAGGCCTTCCACTCAGCAAGTAGACGTGACACATGAGAACCTCTTGGATGTAGAGAGAGACCAAGCAACAAAGGTTGTGAGCACATCAAAATTTCCTGAAAAAGGAGGCTAGAAAAAGGTAAAAAGTCAAGGAGACAACTGGAGAAAAGAATACCATGAAGACTTGAGTGGTAAAATCTCTCCTTCAACCTCCACATCCCACCCCAGGCATGTCTCTTCCTTGAAACTACACCAAATTCCCTGCCCCCCTCCTTCAGGACCAAATTCACTGCCTATATCCCCAAGGAATCCAGGATCTAACCCTTCCCTGATACCTGTTTATCGACAACGTAACTAATTTTCCCTCTTAGTTTCTCATGCTTGTCATATCTCCATCATTAGAATAAAAATTGTTTGAGGGCAGAACCCATTTTAAATAATATTCTTCACATTCCATAGTTGCAGGCCCAGACCCGAACACAACAAAGCATACCCTATTCAGTGTGTACCTAGGGGTTGCAATTCAGCACTAGCCACACTCCAGGGCCAAATTACCTCCCAGTCTCACTACTCCAGGCTTCTGCAAACGCTGCATGATGAGTTTTCAAGAAGTGGACTCATGATACGTAACTACATTTAACTTTGCAGGCAGGTTTCTGAAAGGATTGGTCTAATTCCTTTTTCCAGTTTGCCTTCGGTTTGCCTTCTGCATCCCCTTCTTCATAGGTTTCTGTTCTCATAGCTCCACTGAAAACACACTACCAAATCAGTGACCAGTTTGCCAAAATCTGCATTACATCAACCACATATTCCTGGGGATCTCTTGGATTTCATATACTCTGGACAAGTCACTCTGAAAGAGATTCCTTTCCCCCATTTATCTTTTAAGTTCCTATTCCTCAAGGCTCTCTTCACAATCCTCAGGCTCAACATGTTACCCCAGGCAAATGAAGTCACACTCAAAGTTTCAACTATTAACAAATACCAATATCCACAATACTCTTCAGTCTCAACTATCAGGTCTTGCCACTCAACAAGAAATACGTTGAATTGCCTTAGAATCCTTATGCAAGCCTCTCTTTAGAGTGGCGATACACATGTGCCAAGGAGATAACTCCAATTGTACCTTCTCATTCAACAATAAATCTCCTTTGTCACCAAGTACAGCAGATCCTACCTGCTTAATGCCTTTTGAGCCCATTTCCTTGTGATGACACCTCCTGTCACCAGTGTGTTTCTGGTTTTTATCACATGTCACCTAGATTATATTTCCAAAGACCTCCAAACAGCCTCCCATTCTCCTGTCTTTCTCCTCCGGGATCTGCTCTCCACATGACTCTCCACGTGACCTTTCCAGTCCATATCATTCCTGTGTCTAAAATAAATCAGGGTTTTCAGGATAACGTTCAATCTCCTTGTACATAAGGCCCAAAGAATAGTGATTCAAAGAATAGATTCTAGAGCCAGACTTCATGGGTTCAACTCCCCCTCTTACTAGTTCTGTGACTGGCAACTGGCTTACTGTTTCTGGATCTGAATCCCCTCAGTTGTAAAGCAGGGGTATGAATGATACAGTGGACTCCTGAACAACCCCGTTGAACTGAACAGGTTTGTTTATATTCATATTTACTTATAAACAAGTGATGTAAATTCATCTCATCAAGAAATACAGTATGGTACCGTAAATATATTTTCTCTCCCTTAAGGTTTTCATTATAACACTTTCCTTTTTCTATCTTTATTGCAAGAATATACTATATATATATTGCAATATTGCAAAATATCTAGTATATGTAATGTATATATGCACATATAGCATATAAACTATGTATATAGTGTATATATATGCAGCATGAGAAATATGTGTTATGGTGGTGGGAGAACTACAGGGACTACATCTGAGGGGAGAAATCAAATACTGTACAAAAATGAACAACAATGTAAGAAAATAAATTTAAAATTTAAAAAATGTGTTCATTGTTATCAGTGAGGTTTCCAATTGACAACAGACTACTAGTAGTTAAAATAAGGGAGATCAAAGATTATATGTGGATTTTTAACTGCATGGGGATCAACATTTTTTTTTAAAGATTTATTTATTTATGCATACAAGAGCTGGGGTACAGGCCAGAGGCGTGGGAGGCGAGAGGACCCACCAGAGACAGAGTGGGGAGCAGAACAGGCAGACTGACTGAAACACACTGCCGAGGACAGCAGCGGGCGAGGCAGGAGAGGTCTGCTACAACATGTGGGTCCCCTCCCTGGCCAGCGGCAGGGATCGAACTCGTGCTGCAGTGGCTGCAGTTTGCTTCACAGTTGCATTGCTTAACCCACTGCGCCACCAGGGAGGCCCGGGATCAACATTCTTAAGCCTTATGTTGTCAAGTGTCAACTGTAGTTATCCACCACAGATTTATGGGGCATCACATAAGACATATATGTGAAGGCACATACCTGGTATCCCCAATAAACATCACTATGTTCTGTACTGCGTTTTTCCCACTGTTCAGTTCTCATCTCCGCTTCCAACACATTCTGCAGCATTCACTTGAACAGAAGTACTTGTGTTCTTCTAATCTAATCTGTCTAGTATATGCCATTCTTTCTTCTTGGAATGTTCATTTTCCTTTAGTCCAGTTGACTCTTCTTGTCCCTCAAAACTTGCTCCAAGGGTTACCTTCCTTTCCATCCGTGAACCTCGCTCTCCTACACCCAATGTGAATTAAAGGATCATTTTCTACTGCCTGCATTAAGTACATTCTTTTATAATTCCCACTTTGTTTGCTTATCTCATTTAAGTTTGTGTGGTCTTTGAAGGAAAAAACATGTTCACTTGATTTTATATTCTTAATGCTGAGTACAATGACCATCTCAGAATCCAAGTTCATCAAATGGTAATAGAACAAATAAATGACCATTATGGGGTATTAATAACACCTTCAACTTGATGCACCTTAAATCGGATCACTTGCACTTGAAGCAAAACAGTGACTTTCCCCCAAATACACATACCTTCTGTGATTTTCATAATAGATTGAAAATAGATTTGGCAGAGATATATAAAGATATTCAGGCAAATCACCAGTTCTTAAAACCACCAGTTTCTATAGTGAACAGCCACCAAACATTTGATAAGTTTTCAGTTTTCCCTATCCCCTGATAGCCATGCTATGCAGAATAAGTCAGACAGTATAACACAGAAAGCTGAATACAGCAGTCAGCCAGTGCTAAAATGACCACAATGGAAAGGTGCATTATTTGAGCTCTCAGAATTAGTAAATGTCTAAGTAATGAGTTCTAAGTAAGAGGAAACTTTGCTTTTCTTCCTGAAATAGCCTTGATTGATTCTTTAGAGTAAACCCAATAACTGACAGCAGAACAAGAAAGGAGTGCAAGAATAGTGTATTTCTAAAGACCTCTCCTCAAATCATGTATCTTTTTTTATTGGCTAGAACTGATCTTGGTTTTTAATTGGGGGCTTAGAAAATTGTCCCCAACTCTCTAACATAGCGTCTCTATTTTAGGGTTAGATAGAACTATAAGGCAGGCTCACCAAAAAAAACAAGACATTAACCTAATAAGAGAAACAGCACTTAAGTCCAGAACTATCCACCAATGGAAAGGATACTCACAGGGTACAGACAAGGCAGGCTAAAGGTCTGTTGACAATACCTGCCCATGTCCCTTTCACCTGTAAGAACCTAACTTCGTGAAGATGGTTGAGATTTCATATTTAAGATATTTAAGAGCCTGATGAGAATAGTATAAGGGTTGCTTAAATGGTTCTTGTTCTTGTTGAGGCTGGAAGGAACATTCAGCATATCTCAAATCATAAATACTTGGCAGCCTCCAACAATGCTCCTCCAAAGAGAGAGTCTTTCTGCCTGTCATTGTCCTGGACTGAAACGGAAGGAATGCTAGCCCCTCAGTGCACAGGCTGCCTCTAGAACAGCAAGGGTGGAATCTCATCTGAATGCATCTTCATGAACCACTGAGACATTCAGCAATAAATCCTTAAACACTTTCAAATTAAAAGGAAAAGATGGGGAAGCCCTGAAGACAGAAACTTCCACAGCTATCATTTCTCATAAGCTCTTACCCCAAAGTGGGTGACAGGAACCAGAACACTTGACAGTAAAATTTGAAAAAAAATTGGTTTGGTTTGGCTATCAAAGTACACACACACACACACACACACACACACTCCTTCCGACTAACATCCTGACCAAATATTTGAGTCAAACATTTATAGCTCTTCCTGAGACCGATAACACTAAGCGACCAAAACATCCCAACTAAACAGGCTTCATTCTAGTTACCCAAATGAACATTCTGGAAAAGGATCTCAAAAAGAAGGGTCTGAAAAGTGAGACTGAATCATGCTCAGACTTAATTTTCTTTGAGCTGTTAACACATTCTATTTTTGCATTGGGATAATGCTTCAAACTTTCTAAGATCCTTTGATATCCATCATCTCCACAGTCCTCCCTTTCTTTACAGTTAAGGTCAATGGCAAAAGGATCTCTCTCCCCAGTTGATCTAGAATGTGAAAGCAGAGACCAGAATGGGAACATGGTTGACATACAACAATTCAGCCAGGACCATTATCTTGGATACTTCTCCAGGTATTTTCAAAAAACAAATTTTTGTAATAGAGTATCCAGTTGTGTGGCTTGAGGCTTCTGTTACAACAGGACCTTCATGAAATCTATGTGCACCCTAAAAATTCAATAAACTTCAAGAATGGGCCATTTGGAATCAAACACTTGATAAAATTTAAAAGTAATATTGTAGCAATTTATGACCTCTAAAGTATATAGCTTCGTGATCAGGTCTAAAAATTTCAAGATCAAACGGACATGACTTCAAATACCCTCTGACATTCTTGCTGTGTGACGCTTGGGAAACTATCTAAACACATGATGCCACAGTTTACTCAGCAGCAAAATGGAAATACTAAGACTTCCCTCAGAGTTCTTGGGAGGACCACAAGCAAATTTGCAAGTCAAGGGTTTAGCTGTACACCTAACTCACAGAATTTAAGGGCTAGCAGTCATTATTCCACTGTTCATAATATCGTTCAATGATTTCTGACTCTGGACCCTGCGGCAAAGCAAAGATTTTACTTTGCGTGAAAAGAAAGTAATCTTCATTTAGAACTCACTAAAATCCAGGAGTGTAAATTTGTCACAACTCGTATGAGTTAGTTGTTTAAGTTTAAAACTACATAAGGGGCCTCCCTGGTGCGCAGTGGGTTAAGCAACGCACTATGAAGCAAACCACAGCCACTGCAGCATGAGTTCAATCCCTGCTGCCTGCCAGGGAGGGGACCCACAAGGCAAGGCAGACCTCTCCTGCTGTGCCCACTGCTGCCCTCAGCAGTGTGTTTCAGTTGATCTGCCTGTTCTGCAACTTGCTCTCTGTGGTGAATCCTCTCACACACACACCCCCCACACCTCTGGCCTGTACCCCAGCTCTGTATGCATAAATAAATCTTTAAAACCTGCATAAGAATCTTATGTAGCACTAGGAATGTCCCAGATTTTGGGGCGAGGAGGGGGGAGAATTCCCTCCTGACTTTAAAATTCAAAAACTTCATAATGGAAGAATCGCTCAGAGAGCCACTTAGAATTCCATGAAGGGGCTCAGCGCTGCTTTCCTCCAGGAGCAGCCCAGTCCTGTGATGCTTCTCATGGCTCCCTCCCCACCCCCAGCCACCCAGCACACCCTAGCACCCTACTCTTACCATAGATTTCTAAGTAAAAAAGGAAACTGCCTAAAATTGAAACTGCTTTAGTCTATTATTGGCTTTGGTGGCTGTGGGAAGAAAATGGAGGAGGGCTCGGGGGTGAGAGATGTTGATGAAAATAATCTGAGTCATCACTTCCTGGAAGAGGTGGCAGTGCACCCTGAGCCGGCTGGGGAGTCAGGGCCAGGGGAGGGTCCCAGTTCTGCCACAACCACACACACACAGCAAATGTGGGGACGCTACCTAACTTCTGTGGGCTCCCCGCTGCAAAATCAGCCCCCAGCCTTCCCAACTCCAGGCTCCTGTACTCCTGAAGTGACTAAACCCTCAGAGCTGCTCCCCAGCAGCCCGAAAACCTAAATGAACTTGGGCTCCCAACACCACAGTCATGCTTAAGAGTTAAGAGCAGGCAGGGCCCAGCAACGGGGAGGAGTAGCTGGTTGCGAGTAGCTGGTTGCGGTTGAGTTAAGAAACAACTGCTTTGCTTCCTAACCAATTCCCCAAACCCAAACCCAGCCGGGGCCTGTCCCACAATTCTTTGGGCAACGAGTAAATCCCATCCCTAGCAAACAATGCCCTGGGAAACCCAGATCTAGTGCTAACATCACTTCAGATTCTCTCCTAGATGTAAGATACATCAAGTTGTTCGCTAAACTGTGGGCAGATACAGATGATGACAGGCTCAGTCACTGAAGGGAAACAGCAGCAACAGCATCCAATCGAGGGTCAGACACTGCCTTGGTACCTTCTTCTCTTTAAGGGAAGGCCTCTTTTTCCTGTATTAACTCCTATGGGCAGCTACCAGCCCCTTCACCCTCAGTGGCCTTGTGCTGCATGGGTCAAGAGATAAAGGCCGTGCTGCCCGAATCGGGAGGCACGGAGGATGGCACATTCACGCTGCTCCTTGCACTCATCAGTCACTTTGGCTTCCTGCAGTAATTCAGTAATATCCTCTCATTCATATTCTCTTGCTCCAGCCCCAGCCCCCACCCCCACTCATTATGCAGTCTGACTGAATAATACCACTCAAAATATTTTCTCAATTAGAGGAGAAAATAGGAATTTGCCACTTGTCTGCCTCTATTCTGTTGCCTGTCAACCTTCAGCAAATATTTCAGTCCTGGGCCTTTGCCTGCGGCTAACCTTTCTCCTTTAACCTATGGCCCTCCCCTCCCAAACCCTCCAGCATTCACCTCATCTTTCCAGCTCAGACACTCCACAGCCAAGCGACTGACTTCGAGGCTCAATGGTTAGCCAAAGGGGGTATGGCGACACCCCTACAGCAAGGAGAGTTGAAAGAAGTGCTGCTGGGATTAGCTTGCAAGAGCACAAGACCCTTGAAAAAATCCTCACATCACAGTGGAGAGAGACCTCTTGTAACTGGGCTCCCTGCCTCTGCCCTCAGAGCCTCTTCTCCATGCTAACCCTGCCCCCAACCTACCCCCACTCTGAACTCCCTCAAGTGAGGTGTCAGGGAGGTTAGAGGCTCAAAGGGGGCTGTCACAAACACACACAAGATGAAAATCAGGTCTACCCGGCAGTTCGGCTCCAGAGCTCCTGGTTGACTCTTCACATTCAGCCAGACCGCCCGACCCCTCCACCCTCTCTCTCCCTCTGTCAGTGCAGCAACTCTGATTCCAGCCTCACCCATCCCCCACATCTGACTTTGAGAACACTGGCACTCATCTTTTCCCCATCCTCCCCTGCCTCCACCAGTAAGTGAGCTGTGCTATTTCTGTGTGTTTCTGTGAGTATTTGAGGAAGATGGGGAATATTTAAGGACCTTTTCTTTTGCAACGACTCTCACTGTCTGATAGCACTCCTTCCCATGTAATTAATTGTGCTGTCTCTTGGCTCGTTAGAAACAAGACCCCCAGGTCCCAGCCAGCATTATGCAGGCTAAATCATGTTTAAGTAACCGCATAACTAGTGGGTCAGTTTTATCTTTTGTCTTGGCCGCGACCATTATTTAGCTGGGTGCTCAAAGTGCCCGTCACAGAGGCTTTCATGTCAGGCCAGTATTGAAAGACAAATGTTTTCTTCTCTCCCCACCCCCATTGCAAGTCCCTCTTCTCTGAATGCTCCATGCACAGGGCAGCTGGGAAATAAAAGGCTCCTTTATCCGATTCTCCTGGGCAAAGCCATGGTGGGTTCAGGAGGGTTCACGAAAGAAGTGCCAAACTGTAATAAGATGGGCTAAGCAGAAAGGCAGGCAGCTGGCCGTGCAGGGCACCTCCTGGCCACAGCGCTCAAGTGCTCTCTCTTGCTTTTGCAGCACCCAGGATTGTGAAGACCATGTGATCCTGGACAAATCCTGAGCCATCACTGATCTGGGCTTTGCATACTCATCTGTAAAGGAAGACCGCTCTGATGCTCTTCAAGGTCTCTTTCAGCTTTCCTATTCTTTGTATGCATGCATCAAGCATGCGAAGCAGATGGACCCACTCAGATTGCTATGGAGAGTGCCACCCTACAGTGTCAAAAGAGGTCTTCTGAATAAATGAAAGCACCAACTTTCTTTAGGACCAGAGTTTGCCTACTATAAAAGAAAGTTTGAGAGGAAGAGGAGGGAAAAAGCAAAGTGCTCTTTTTTTCAAAGCGAGTATGGAGGGGCAGTTTGGCCGAGGAAGTTGCCTGCACCATAGAGAGAATCAATTAATGGTACTGGTAGAAATAAAGACAACAGGACTCCAACTATTGTCAAACATTGTCTCAAATTCATCTTCTATCGTCTGTCCACAGGATGTTGTAATGAGAAGCCGGGGGAGCATTTTTGCTGTTTAATTTTTGCAGGTTCACACTCACCATCTTCTTTGGCCAAACTGGACCTCTTAGAAGTCTAGTATGAGAGTTCTTCTGACCCAACTGCCAACTCAATCATCTGTCTTGCCTCTTAGGTACAAAGCCTTCAGTGGTTGAAATCACAGTGATCAGTTCCTAGACTCGTGACCTCCAGAATTTTCTTCTTCCCTTCCCCAGCGCATGTGTTTCTCAGCATTCTTCACCTGCATGGAAATCTCTTGAAGACAAGGGTAATGGACGTAACAGAGACTAGACAACCTCCATAACCCCAAAACACAGTACAGCATGGGCCACACTTGTAGAATGAATAGTGGCGACACAGCTACAGCCTTGCAATTCAGTCCTGCTGGTGGCAAGCACTACCCCAAGACAATTCTCTTAGCTTACAATGGGGATGCAAGCTGCTCCAGACATGTCTTGCAGAATACACACCACTAATTAAGAACTCAGAAGCTGAGGCAAAGAAGGGAGAGAAATCAGGGAAGTAGGAGAGAGGGGAGGAGTAAGGGAAGGGAGCACAAAAAGGCAACTGGAGATGTTCACTAGGTAGGTCCAAAGGAAACATAAACAGGATCTCCCAGGATTCTTCGCTCTCCTCCAAATCCCTGAGCCCATCCAAAGCCTGCCCCCAGGCAATGGTTTCAATGGCATACCAACACTGGGCTCTTTTCAGGACACACATACATGTCCCCACAGATGCCCTTTACGTACACATGCCCAGACTTCTCCAGGTGGCAAACAAGTGACAGTATGCAAATTACCAGAAGTCACAAAGATTTGCTTCGGTGGGGAGCCTGAACAAACAAGGAAGGATTCTGCAAGTGGCCACAGATGGCTTAGCTTCTCTGCTTACAATGGACACTAACAAGATTTGCCATAACTAATTCATCCTTTCACACCATTGCCCTGTTCCCCCACCTTCTGAGACTGAGGGAAATTCCCCATCATGCCCATTTGCATTTGTGTTCCTTTCTAACACAGAAAAAGTATAACTTGTTCATCCATGCTGTGCATGGATGGGTCAAGTGTAAGTCACTTAAGTGAAGTGGCTAAAATAGGGTTGTGATGAGATGACACTGGAAACAAACATATGCTATTATTTTCTCCCATTTCTCTGAAAGCCATGTGTGGAATAGGGGTAGAAAAGAGATTTACTGAGCCTGTGAATTGGAGAACTCAGCAATAGCAAAGGAATGGGTGGCAAAGCAGAGCAGAGCACAGAAGAGACTAGAAATAAACAGGAGATCTACCAATGAAATGCAAACTCCCCACACCCTAGCCTACAACTGTTGACATACAGGAAATAAACCTTGGATTTATATGGGAGGAAAAAAGACAGATTTGATGAACTCCCTCCCTTTAGCCTTCCAGCTCTAAGTATTACTAGTAGAAACCAAACCCAAGGCAAAAAAAGCTGCATTTAGAACCTTTGTGCACATCTAAGCTCTTCTTCACTCAAGGCACTTCCTATTCAGCTTTTCATAAGTGTCACTATGGCACTTAGGAATTCTTAAGAAAATGAATCAATGAATCCTCAAGAAAATAACTGAGTTTCTCTAATTCTCAGGAATCAAAATGTTAGCGAAGGTTCCCTCAGCCTCTTAAGTGTGAGAGCAAAAACCAAGGGCACTTTCTCTCTCTCCTGGGTGCTGCAACCTTCCTATTCCTTGGCCACCTCTGGGTTCACTCCCTTACAATGCCAGCTCTACAGGCAGCCTCTGCTTTTTTGAGTTTGCCTTAGGCCACTTTGCCTTTACAAAGGATCTACATTAGTACCTGTATTCATAACCAAAAGAAATCCAAAGAGGATTTTCATTTTTACAGCAAAAGGTGAAAAGCACAAGATCACCCCAAGTTTGTTTTTGGCAGCTGTTCAAGAGACAGTGAGTCCCTCAGTGCCAGCAGTGACCTGTCAAGCTCCTTCCCTGGAAATTACTTTCCACAGGCTGCGTAACACATCAGGCCTCCTTTTACTGTATGTGAGTGCTATTTAAGGGCTGATATGTTCTATAGTGTGATTTGGTAAGCTATTTTGGGGGCCTGGAAATGTTCTCAAAAATTCCATACAAATAAATGGCAATTGCGTCTTTGCTTTATGCCACTTCATATTAGGAAAGGTTTTACAGAAATGTTCTGTTTTCTGAGAGCAAAGGAGACCTGTAATAAGATTTGTCTTTTCTTTTTTTAAAAAGATTTATTTATTTATGCATTCAAGAGCTGGGGTACAGGCCAGAGGTGCAGGGGGTGAGAGGATTCACCAGAGACAGAGTGGAGAGCAGAACAGGCAAATCGACTGAAACACACTGCTGAGGGGAGCAGTGGGCGAGACAGAAGCGCCATGGTCTGCTGCACCATGTGGGTCAGCTCCCTGGCCAGGAATCAAACTCATGCTGCGTGGCTGCAGATAACTTTATAGTGCTGCAACTCAACCGCCTGTGCCACCAGGGAGGCCCCTGTAGTAAGATTTTTCTAAAGCAGCTCTCTGCACACTCCTCCTTTCTGTTCACACAAGTGTGGAAGTGGGCAAATCCGATTCTTTCTTTTTGCACTCAGGGAAAGTTGTATCTCCTGAATGTGGCCTACGAACTCTTCCCAGCACCCCAGATTTTCCAGGCAAACCCTGCAGGCGAACCAGTCCCAGGTGCACCACTTACCACTCCAGTCCCTAAACAATGGCTCAAGTGCTGTCCCTGGCCTTTCCCCTCCTGCCTAAACCCTACACTTTCTTCACAGGGCCCACTGAAGGCTCTACCTGCCTCTGTCCCTCCCTGGACTGTTCATACCCCAGCAACTAGCACATGAGCACCACACACAGGTCTAACCTCTGGGGCAAGACAGGAAGCTCAGAGGTTCCTTGGGAAGTCTGGATAAATTGAAAATAGCGGTTCTCCGTCATTCATCTGCCCAGATGAGGCGCAACTTCCCTCCTTTTTCCTACCTGGTCATCATTCATAGTAGGTGTGTCTGAAGAGGCCTGCCTTTTTCCTCAAATAACTATGTAATTTTTAAAGGCAACTATTCCAAAAAATGCACATTATACCAATGATCGAGATAAAATCATTTCTACATATAAATGTGTTCACAGACGTAGAAACACCTAGATATGTGAAGTCATATTTATATGAGGATTTCTTGGAATATTGAAGCTGGAAAAGCCTACGAACTTCAGCTTCAATGCCATCAAATGTGATCCCTAAGACTAAGAGGCAGGTGGTTAGGGGCACAGACTAAATGTCATCTTCTCAGACAGCATTTTATTACATCATATACAATATCTGTCTTGCAGACGTTGGACACACAACAGAATGTGAAACTCCCTTCAACACATACATACCCAAATACACCGCCATCTTAGAGTCCCTGAGAGAAATACAATGGCAGAAGGACATTCGTGCCAGTGGGTCTCCAATTTCTCTAGATTTGACATGGACCAAACTTTTGTCCTTCCATCCAGTTCCTTACCTTCACTGCTACAGGCTGAACCCCCAGAGCTGGACTGTCCTCTTCTGAGAAAGCAAAATTCTCAGGACCAGCAATAATCTCCCTGCCTTAACTGAGATGAGCAGAAGAGCTGCTGCTACTTCCCACAGTCAGACCCCGACAGAGGAATCTGCTGCATAACTGGGGACAAGGGTCATAGTTCATTTAGAAAGGAAACCAAAAAAGCAAGCCAGTCATTGAAGATTCAGCACCTGGAACCCCCTGGAAGTGGAGGAGGCACAGCTGGTCCAGCCTGCACAGCTGCTTCCTTGAGGATGCCAGTAGAAAGCCACCAGCACCTGAAGATGAACAGTGAGCATTTCTGAGAAAATCCAAGACCACAGGTTCTTTTCCAGGAACGCCCACTCTCTCTCCAGTGGCTCCATTCCTCCTCTACAAAGGTCACAGGGACTAACAGCCTTCCAGAAACACCTCTTGCCCCTAGACCTTCCAGTGCTGACATAGTCCACGACATGTGCAATCTCCTGGCCCTCCACCCCACATAGCTTTTCTCCCGGATGCTATTTTCCCCTTCCATGGGCAATTCTCCCATGATCTTCCCCCTTGCGTCCGATTTGTCTTTCCTCTTCTCTCACCGCCACTACCTTTCATAGATTCTGCTCCCCCTACCAAAACACCCTGTGCAATTTTTTTAGGTTTCCAGACAATGTTGCTATTCTCTCTTTGTCTACCTATGCTAGGAATCTCAAGACATGCCATCGATTAAATACATCAATACCATGAAGTCACATGTGTCTCCAGAATGGATGCCTTCAGCTCTCGTCTCGTCCTGCTGTTTCAAGGTGCTTCCTGTTTTTCTTTTTAATTAGCCACTGACTGCCCCTATCAGTCAATCAAATTAAACAGCAACTGTAAGGTATTTTTTGAGAATGTTGACATCCCGCTTCTGCACTGAAGCGCTAAGGAGAAGCTTTTCTGCCTCAGTTCTTGCGTATAGCTTACAACTCAGGCAGACACGACCCCACTAGGGACATTTAAGGAATAATACCCAGGCTTATCTCCACAATATGTATGGCACATACTAAATAATCACTAAAGAAAATATCTTTGATTAAATGAAAGCATAAATTAATGAGTAACTCAGTGATACAGAAAAAGGAAAGTACTTTAGATAGAATAGCTGGTACCAACAGGGGCACCCAAGAATTGGCGGGTTTAGCTCTCTGGCTCCCCTTTTTGAGAGTCGTCTCTCAAGTCCAGCAGAGCCCACTGCCACTGTTCTGAAGTTAACATTTTCCATTACCACTTCCCCCTGCTCCTCTGCTCTTCCACTCTGGGATCTGCTGCCCTAAGTGAGACGGAGCTCCAGAGAGGGCCCCCCCCCCCCCGTACCCAAGGTCCAGCCTGAGTGAGCTGGTAGACTCGGCACCGGGCAATTCTTCTTGCCCCCTGGCACCTATGCCCGCCACCGCCGGTCTACAGACACCATCTCCTCCAACTTCACTAGCCCAGCTCTGTTTCAGGCAAGATTTGTTTTCACACCTAGTTTGTATGAGAAAAATTAGTTAAAGTGACCTGCTTCACATGCTAAGGTGCTGAGCAAGGACTATTAGTTTCAGGAGCAAAATTAAATACAGGCCGACCCTGCTTTTTGAAAGTCTACCTTATGCCACTTTGCGTTTATGGAAGTCCCACGTTAGTAACTGTTTTCACAAAAAGAAATACAAAGAGGATTTCATCTTCTACAGAAAAGACGAAAAAGCAGCAGTAGTGCCAACATTTGTTTTGCAGCAGCCATTCTAGAAACAGCTCATACCTCAGGGAGCAGAAGTGTCCCCACCCAGCTCCTCCCACAAGGGCTACTTTCTACCTCGCCCCGATTTAACCATATGCTAGGGCTAGATAAGGGTTTATGTGTCACTTGATACGATTTGGTAGATTATTTGGGGGGAATCTGAGGACTCTCAAAAAATTTTTTCACATAAATTAATGGCACCTTCATCTTCATTTTTGCCATTTGGGCTTCTAAACATTTATTAGGAATGCAGCTCATTCAGCTAGTGGGAAAAACCGACACTGTTCAGTGACATTGTTATGTTTCTTATAATCCATGTAAAGAGAAAACTGCACTGTATTTTGGGCTATTAAAATAAATACAGACACATACACATTTTAAGCTAAGAAAAAAATCTAAGTCCTCAGAAGACATAAAAGAGAAAACTTTGACCTCTCCCTCTCTGTAGCTCTTTCTATTGTGTTTGGGTTTTTTGCTCCATTCTAAGGGATCCTTAGGCCCCCCCCTGACACTCTGGGTCATGGTGCTGACCCTACAACGAGAGGTGGGAGGAGATAGCAGGTTATGAAACAACTCCATCGATTTTCTGGATTTCCACCAATTTATGGCATTCAACATGTGTTCACTTGCTAAAGAAAAAGAAAACAAAGCACTGACTTCGAGGATAGAATTTAGAAAGTTTTCACAGGATTGACCAACCATCCTCTCTCTGGGTTGCAGCTTTTAGCCAGTGTGGTCCCAGTTTTAGAGATAGAAATTGAAGCAATGAGAAAACACCTCGCCCAAGGGTCTTCCGGAAGGTAGGTGTTAAGGGTGAAGTGGAGGTGAGGTTGGAGCCCACCTAGGTCCTGTGAGAGGGGCCTTGGGGCCAGCCAACCCCAAGCTCTGACGCTGGACCTCCGGTGAGAACAGCTTCCTCTCTCTCAGACTCAAGGTGAGTAGCTGAGGTCAATGTGCCTCATCTTATACACCTGTAAAATGGGAATCTTAACAGCCCCACCTTGCTTGTGGGAAGGATTTCATAGACTGTGTGGTGCATTCTTGGCAGAGTTCCCAACTACACCAGGTACCAAAATGGCGACCATCATATGCCCAGGAGAGCAGACTGCAAAGCCAATTGCCTTCCTCTGTGTGGGAGTTTCCCACACAGGAGTGAGTTTCAGAGTCCTTTGATACACAGTTCATACTCTTCAGTAGGAAAGGGGGAAACATAAGAGTCTCAGCACCAAAACCTCTTCAAGAAAACCTCCAAGAACAGCAGGCCTGAGCTAGAGCAACCCTGGAAGATCTTGGGTAACCTGCAGGATGAGGCAAGAATAGGAAGAAAGACCCTTGTTAGTGGTGGTTTTATTTTTTTCCCCATTTTGTTTTTGGGTTTTTTTTTTCCTACCCTGCCAAAGGATTAACATGTAGGTTCTTAAACAAGGGGGACCCCATTTACAGCTGACAGCGGCAGCTGCAACCTCTGACTCCCCTGCAGAATGGCAGGGAATCGAATCAAAAAGAAAAGCAAGTGGACAACCTTTCCTCCGGGAGCATGAAACACAATACCAGCCTTTTGCCAAACCCAGCAGACCCCAGCTCTGATTGGAGATTGCCTCGGAACAAAGGGAAATTGGTATTTAAAAAAAGAAAATCTTCTGAAAGCCAACTCAGCAGATGGTTTTTTTCTGGGCTCCATGAGAAGGGTGGTGGGAGGTGGGGGTAGGGAGAGGATGCGGGATAACACAACTGCCACCAGGATACAGATGACTGAGAAGTGACAAAGATGGGCAAAGAGAGCTAACCTCTCACCCCGGAATTTCACAAAGGGCAACTGCACCATGTGGCGGGTATCAGGCCCGGGCTGCTGAGGGCTCCCAACCTGCAGCTGCCGTTTGTCACAGTGGCAGTCTGGGGCTTTAGTCTAAGCAGGGGAGAGAGGGATGGGGGCATATTGGAGGATGTGGTGGAAAAGTTGAAATAGAGGCTCTGGTTTGAAATAGACTCAAAATAGCACCTACCATTTCCATTGTACTTTTAGTACTTCAAAACAACTCTACAACCATTCACTCTGATTCTCTTCACAAGGATGTGAAGGAAGAGCTAGTAGCCATTGTGTGTTAAACATGGGAAAACAGAGATTCACCTGTTTAAGGCAGAGGGGGGATTTCAACTCCACAACCCCTAGATATTGAGGCCTCCCCTCAATATCTCAGGCCAGAGCGTACTCAGTGAAACCTTGTTTGGAAGGATTATTCAGTGACTGGCACATTTTCAGCTTAAACCAGAATGTTTTAGGCTATCTTCTAAGTAGCTTCTACATTAAGTCATACTGAGCCTATTATCCCCTAGCCACGTGCTGCACTGCTAGTCATCACTTCTTCCATGCCTCACTGCCCCTGCCCCATCTCCAGCAGGGAGAGGGCTGTGGGTAGTCCGTGGAAGGGGCTGGGGGTCTGCAGGATGATACTGCTGTGCTCAGGGTCACCCACAGCTTCGGCCAGCAGCAGGCAGCAGAGCTGTTCAGAGGAGCCGCACACAACCAGCCCTTCTGTCCTGGAGGACTAACCAGCAGGACTCTCTAGAGGGATCTTCCAGTGATCACCTCCTGCTGCTGGAAACCTGGAGACCTGAGGTTTTGATGAGGGTTTGAAACCCCCAGTCCCCTCTTCCCCACCACAGCTCCCTCCCAGGTAATTAGTTGTCCCCTCTGGCAAGTCATTTTAAAAATCGGCAGGTCCCTCCTTCAGTCTGTAAAACAGGAATAACAGCAACTTCATGGAACTATTCTGGGAACAAACCAGAAACAGGCAACAGTTGGGTGACTGTGAGCATCGTGCTGGTCAGCCGTGACGGTCATCACCGATTTTCCATACTATGCTTTAGTTGGAAACACATTTGAACAGTTTAATCTACTGTCCCGGGTGTTAAATGCCCCAAGAATAATTCTTCCTAGTAAGATTCTTCTGTCCATGGCATTTATTCTGAACACACCATACATCTCTAGGTTCATGTGGAATGTAGATGCCTTCGCTCAGCCACAATTACCTGAACAGGGTTACCAACAAAGGCAGCGTGAGGAGCGATTTCAGATGTCTCCATGGAACCCATGCAAAATGCACAGGGTTGACTAGGCAGGAATTGCTTTGCTAGAAAAGCGTGCTTTCCACAGAACTGTCCTCATGGGCACAGAGGTAACAAGAACTTGTTAAAGATGCATATGGGAGAAATGGAATAAGTGACTATTATGTTAAAAGACGTAACTCTTGTCCTCAGAAAGCTTATACCATAATGAGAAGAAAATACCTTACCTTTGAGGGCACACATTTAACAGGCCTTCCAATCAGATCCAAGGAGGCCATTGTATAAGTAAGAAACCAGGTTCTCAGAGGATGAGAGGAGGCCAGAGATGGCCCACAAGAGAAAGCACAGAAAGGATCCAAAGGAGGTGGCGACTTGCTCTCCAGTATGTCCTTAGTTCAGTGCTTTTAGACCAGACTCAAAGCACACTATCTGATGAGCATGTGATTCTCATCTCTGCCTAAAACCATGCACAGAGATGATCGGTAATAAGGATAATGCAAACCCGTCAACTTTGGCCCACAGAATCCATTGCACATAAGATGATTAGGATGGGCAAAAGTAGCTTAAGGTGATACTAAATTGCAGTCTCCTTGACCTTGAGTTCGGGATACATCAACAATAATAAAGGTGGTAGAGCATAGGGTTCTGTCAATATAGGTACTGTGAGGAGAGCAGGGAGCGTGGTGTCCTGAGGGGCCAGGCCAAACATATTGCCATGTTCTATGAGGCCTCCCCAACCACATCTCTTTGGAGGGACACTGACAAACTATGTAAACAAGGTGATTTGGCATCAGGGAACCACAGATTCCCAGGAACTGGAGTCATTCAGACTTGAAAAGGAATAACGCAGAAGACTAAGTCAAGGATGACGTTCGTGCAACATAAGCAGCAGTCTTACTAAAACCAGGATTGTCTTAAGAGGTGATGAGCCCCTTCCTGAGCGCCCTTGAGCAACAGTCAAATAGCTGTCCGCTTTTGGACAGGGGCTTTTGGAAGGTGTCTTGTTTCTTAGGAAAGATGCTGAAACAGAAGTATCCAGAGGCTCTTCTGCCTCTCAGTGAAGGCTTTGCTTCTGGAAATGTGACCCATTGTGGCCCATGGCTTTCTTTGGATGCATGAAGTCTAGCCAGCCTTCCTCTTCCTCTCGACCCAGTGCCAGATCGTAGCCTGTGTCCTCAATGGATTTGGCTAGTAATTCTCAGACCTCTTCTGGATCTCCCAATCTTGGCTTCCTTCAAGATCCACTGTACCCAAAATGCTACCTGACAGCCCCCTGCCACTTATTCCATGGCAGCAACCCAGTAGGAAGACCGGGAAGTTCAGGAACATACTGGTGCATGAGTCACACACCCAAATAAATCACTTTCCGCCTCCCCACAAAGGACTAGGAAGGAGAAATCACAGAAATTCAATGAGCTATCACAAATAGGTCCCCTTTACCTATGCCACGATTTATCACAGGAAGTAATTCCTTTGGGCCTCCCCTTGTGGCGCAAGGGGTTGAGCGCTACACTGTGAGGCTTCTGCAGCCGCTGCAGCACAAGCTCAATTCCCAGCCAGGGAGGAGACCCACATGGCATAGCAGACCTCTCCTGCCTCTCCCACTGCTCCCCTCAGCTGTGTATTTCAGTAGATCTGCCTGTTCTGCTCCCCACTCTGTCTCTGGTGAATCCTCTCACCCCACCCAAGTCTCTGGCCTGTACCCCAGCATAAATAAATAAAATCTAAACAAAAAAGAAATAATTCTTCTATGTTGGGTCTCCAGGGCTATAGTTTGTTATGGAAAAACGCCTAAACTCCTGAGCTAGGTTCCCTTTTACAGTAGTAAACACAGGAAGTAGCCCCATTATAGATGGCTGTCTACAATTATGGGCAAATTCACATTTGCAAATGAGTAATTCTTATTGGCAAGCCATGGTGGCCAAGCTTGAGGGACAGAGCAGCTATCTATTTCCCTTCAGGAAGTCATTACCCTCTCCCCACAACCTCTGATTGCCCCACTGTGAAACCTGTTAGAAACTTGTGGGAAACAACTAAGAGGAGCTGGGAGGGGGGGGGGGGACGGGGAACACATAAACAAGGTCTAGAAAACACACTGAAGCAAACTGCATTTGATACTGCTGATGAGTATCAGTGGCTTCACCGGTCACGTACCAAGATGGGAACTGCTTGGACTTTTCAGAGTAGATAAAGCCTCCATTGTTCCCCTGATGAGGTCACAGGCTGGTGGGGAGGTGAGGGAAGTTGGCTTGGGGAGGAAGAGACAAGAAGAGAAAAAGAACTGAACCTGGGATTTCAGAGAGATACACGCGCTCAAGGCATACAGGGAGGTCCCTGCCCTACCCAGGGCAAGATCCACTAGCAAACTATAGAAAGTCAGAAGGAGCCCTAGACGTTCTGTACCCCAAACCTACCTCCAGTGCCACCCTGTCTGAGTACCGACCCCCTCAGAGGGTGACCTCAGCTCGCACATGGCTTGCTGTTCCCCTAGCAGCACAGAATTAAATCGTGTGCAGGCTGGGTTGGATCACGAATCGGCACGGGTGTTTGCACGCTGTCTCAAGCCCTTCACGGGGACCTGGCTCTGTTGAACATCTGCAAGCCTCTCCCTCTGGCCACTAGATCCTCCTTGGTGCGTGGAGTCCAGAGTCTTGACATCATCATCCAAGTCAAGTCACAATGAGAACTACACGAACTGAAATCCTTTTCCCAAAATAGCTTTGCCATATGCATATTACAAGGTGAAATCTTAGCGTAAGTGAATAAACAACCCCCCAACACATAAGCCTTGAATGCCTCGTGCTGTTTTCTATATGTAATGCAGTCAGGAGCCAGAACCAAAGCCCGGGGCCCAGGCGCTCCCTGCCCCCTCCCTGCGTTCTCTGTCTTGGCGGTCTTAAACCCTCATTGGCTATTTCTTCTTACCTTGCAAGAACAGCAGGGTAAGCTTGCTATAATGGGCCAAAAATGCCTCTACCCATTTTAAACAAGCCCGGACACCCTGGATTTTTCATAAATTGACAAAGTGTGCTTCAGAGCTCTGGCCCAGAAGAGTGTTAGGTGTCATCTCACAGCACCTACTGAGACTAGCCAGGGAAGACGGAACTAAGATGCTGACTCATGATTAGATGGACAATGTTTTAGACACGTGACTGTGTGAGCTCCATAAGAAGAGGAGGCTTCGTGTTCCCTGCTTCACCTGGGAGTGGGGAGCTGAGTGGGGGAAAGAAAAGAAAGAAGACAGGGAGGATGGAAACACAGGTGAAGAAGAACAAGGCCACCTGCCTCCTGGCTTTGGACCTGCACCACAGACAGGGACATGATGGCGACCCTTGGAGTCGAGACAGAGATATTTGGAAGAGACATGGGTGAGAGACCCGTGGGAAGACTGCCATGGCAGCTATTACCCTGATTTGCACTTTGATTTTCTTTCTTCCCTCGCAGACTTGCCTGGCCCGTTCGGCCCATTTCCCGTGGGTCTGCTTTGGGTCACCCTGCTTGGCTGATCGTTTACCCATGAGGGGATGGGTAAGTTTGGATATCTCAAAGGGAAACTATATCCTTTTTCTTATTGCCTCTCAATGCACACTAATCCACGAAGTTCTTTTCTATTGATTCTTCTCCTATACATAAAAGTTATGCTTCTTTTTGTGGCAGACGGCAGGACCCATTTAGAGCAAGTCTGGGGGTCCTGGGACAGCCCTCGTTGTGCACTTGAACAAAATAAGGGGTGCTCAGTCTGCTGCAGTTCTGGATCCAGTCTGAATTATTCTGTGGTTTAGCAGAAAGCACCAGTCAGACTCTACCAGTTCACACCTTCTACGTTCATTCTTCAACGCCATAAACACTGCCCAACGCTCCTTGGCCCCAGTCTCCTGCCAGGTGACCTGACCTCAGACTGGTTCTTTTTTCAAAAGCTGGTGGCACAGGTTTGGGCTTTTGTGCCATCAGGTAGAAGGCACATGTTTGGCAACAGTCCTTGACTAGTTCTACTGATTTTCTGACCAAAGCCACTCTTGTCTCATGAATCAGCCACAGAGGCAGGAGACATCCTGGGGTGTCCTGCACTGCAGTGTTTTGAAGGTGAGACCTTTTGAACTTAAAATTGCAACAGTCAAATGAGTCAAAGGATGGGGTAAGGAAGGCAAAAAAAAATTGTTTCTCTTTTATTAAAAAAAAAAAAGCAATGTAACTAAAGGTCAACTTGAAACAGAACTACAAGAGGACTTTCAGAGGATGGAGAATGCAGTGATAGAGAAGGGAGAGCCTGCAAATTCTGGTAGCACGGCTGTGGCTGAAGGAGTCAGTGGCGGAACCCCCTCTTCACAACTCATAGGACACTGCTTTAAAACTTTCATTTTGAGTCACCCTCTGAGCTCAGCAGCAATCCTGGCCTGGCAGACAAATGACCACAGAGATAAAAGACTTAAACGATCTCTAAATAAATCCCATAGGAATCCCCACCACCACCTACAAAAAAAAGGAAGAAAAGAAAGAACAAAAAGAAAAGGCATTACTGATACGCTCTTCTCTGCTCGTAGATGTTTATGCAAGCATCAGAAATAAGACACAGGCACTGTCATCCAGCTAACACATTCTGACACAGCCAGGAGCAATAATAAAGCCGAACCCGCCTAAACAACAGCGCACGGCTTCTGAGACCGCCCACGAGTCCCCTGTGCCCAGCACCACTGCAGGTCACTGTGTGCCTTGCTGTGCCTGTACGGAGGAAGGCCTGAAAGCGATGGACACAGGAAGGGAAATAAAAGCAAAGCATACTGAGCCAGGAGCTCAGGCAGGCTCTTTCATCCCCACAAGTCACAGACAAGGAGGGAGTGCTATTATCCCTGATTTTCATACAATAGGAATCAGTTTCAAGAAGTAACTAGACTAAGATAACAGGAAGCTAGCTCAGGTTCTGGGGAGCAGAGCAGGGGAAGGTGTTCCCTTCCCTTCCTCCAAAAGCACAAAGAGAACACTGCTGAATGGGGAGGCAGCGAGGAAGGATCCACTGTCCCTGCTGGGGCTCTTCTAACAAACCGTTCCTCAGTCAATCTGTACACTTCAGGCAGTGAATGCCTCTGCAATGGAACAAACATTCTCCTGCATGGTGCAATGTTGCCAGATTTTTCTTTAATGGCACAGAGTTCACCAAAGAATGGTCCTTGGGGAAATCCAAAACAAAACTGAATACCAAAGGAATATCAAAACCAAGAGGAAAAGAGGATGATGCTTTAAACCCCCAGGGACTCCTAAACACAGGAGGATAAAACGCAAAATAGGAGAAGGGAAGGATAAAACGCAAAATAGGAGAAGGGAAGGCAGGAACCAAACACTCCCAGAATAGCCTCCTGGAACTGAAGTTTGGTAAAACTTATTTTCTAAGCTCAGCTCAAAAACATGCTCTCATGATTTTTGAACTTTTAACATTTGGGGCAAAAAGAAACAAGTTGATGGCAGAACAATGGGTCCAAAAAGAGGTCAAACATTTTGTTTATAGTAACCAGTTTTCTTAAAGAGAAATACTTGTCCCCTTTAACAGAATGGCTTGCAAACTTTGCAATTTCCAGAACAGAAATAAGGCTTTTGAGGTCAGAAGCCGTTTTGTTTCTCTTTTGTTTGTTTGTTTGTTTGTTTTTTAACCTGCAGCAACTGAGACCCAGAGAGTTGAAGCATTTATACTGACTTCGTTAATAGCACATCTGAGCTAGTGTCCTGGGCTCCATTCACCCAGTCCAGTGTTATCTGACCCACAACTTCTATTCCAAATGTCAAACGGTTGCTGCTGCCCCATGAAGACAAATACTTTGTGGAAAAGGTCACTCACCACCCTCCAGGTGGCTTTGGCTCCAGAATAATTGGAGAGAAAACTATGAGGAAACAAAATTTCCAGGCGCTCTGATAAATAAATGGGGGCTTTAAAAAAATCTGGATAGACAGAAAATGAAAAATTAAACAAGGGGAAATTTAGCCTTCTGTGAAGAAATGCTGCCTGCTCCTGCTTTCTTCAAGCTACTGAGCCTCAATTCCTCATCTGATAATAAATAATATCTGCCTAGCAGAATTGTTATACAGGCTGCTAGAGACAGCGAGTACGTGTAAAACAGCTAGCTGAGGGTCTGCCATCTAGCTCAACAAATCAGAACTATTTATGACGTGTTTTTTATAAATAATTCATTTTTCTTAAAATCTTCCCTGGAGTCCCATCACATGCAGTCATCTCTGTTTGGCAGACGAGGAAGCTGGGGCTTCAGCAGGATCCACATGCAAGTCACACAGTCAGTTGGTGCAGAGTTCCACACCACGTCTCCTCCCCTGGGTCACTGTGTGGCGCTAGTCTAAGACCCCTCCTCTACTCTCTCTGTAGGCTGCTGAACTTGTACGAGTGTTTCTGACTCCCATGGAGAGTCCTCAGGAAATTTTGAGGACAGTTTTGAGCTAGGTGAGAGCCTTTTAAACTGGCTTTTTGCTGGTGAAACTTACGCTCAGCTGTTGTACCTGAACTTGCTTCTCAATCATTTTCATGTTCTCTGTTGTTCTTAATTGAGTGACCTAGAAAGGAACATCAGTTACTGCATCACTTCCCTGAGTTAAGGTTTAGATGAAGCAATGTTAGTGTTATAATAAAGAGCAAGTTATATTTATGGAGTCCATCCACAAAGTTGGACTGGCCCAAAGGACAGTTCGGAGCTCCTAAAATGTGTTCTGAACTCTTATTTCAGCATCTACTTCTTAGCCAATGTTGCTCTCACACCTCATGTAAATCCATTCATCGCAAACCCTCTTCCAGAGAGCCTCTCAATTGCCCTCTTAGTTTCAAGTGGAAGGAAGGGGTCTGTCTGTTCCCTGGTTAGGCGGCTCAGCCCTTCCCTGCCTGCGCCAGAGGATGGCATTTCCCCGAGTCTCACCTAAGAGCCTCTCATTTAGCTGGCTGTGTTGCCTGAACATCTATACGGGTTGGAGAACCAGTGCTAGGTCTGAGAAACCAGAATTAAACTCTTCAGGATGCCACACATGTATCTCTCCACCCCAGAGCAGCAGAATTAGAGCTAGCCTAGCAGAAAACTAGAGTGTGATATGTAAGGACTGCTATCAGTCGCCTACAGAATTTTTTCTTTACAAAAACCAGTGAAAAAGAAAATCATTTGGGATCCCACATAAGCTGTCTTCACCTAAGGCTGTCAAGCAATGACTTAAATAAAATTAATCGGTCTGCAGAAAATGAAAAAGAAAACACATAATGATGTAACACCCAGTTTCCCCCACCTCCAACTTTGCAGGCTGAATCGTTCAACATACAACAAAACCCTTGTTATCCTGAAACTCTATATCCTTTCCCTACAGCAAAGATCAACACTCTTTTTTTGTTTTTGGTAAGGGCCAGCTAGTAAATAGTGGAAGCTTCATGCACCATACCCTCCCTGTCACTGCTACTTCATCCTGTTGCTGTAGTGCAAAAGCAGCCCTAGACAAAATGTAAACAAATGGATGTGGCTCCAGTCCAACAAAACTTTATTTATGGACACTAAATCTGAATTTCATAGAATGTTCATGTTACAAAATATTATTCTTCTTTTGATTTTTTTCCAAATTTTTAAAACCATGAAAAACAGTCTTGAAGACTTATACAAAAGCAGGCAGGGGCAGATGCGAGCCCATGGACTATATACTTTGTGACTGCTGCTGTCCCCAGCATATCTGGTCCAGCGACACCCAACCCCAGGGCTAATTCGAGGGCCTCCTTCCTAGCTCCTAGCCTAGGATCTGAGTGACAGGGGCAGCTCCGGGCACACTTCTTCAACAAACGGTTTGCCTCATAAAGAGAGTTAGACACTGATCACACACTTCACATCAAATAAATAAGTAAATCCTGCAAAAGTTCATGGCACGGAACTTTTCCATAAAAATGAAAAGTCAGGTTTCACCTTCCACCTTGCTTCAGCAGTGTATTCTCTGTTTACCAAACAACGGGTAGAAGAGTAATAAGTTAACATTCTAATCCAACAGAGATCAGAGAATGTTCCTACAGAGATCAGAGAAAGTCACATCTATCAAGTGACTTAGAGCGGGTACTGATACCTTTAGCCATTCACTTCTAGAAAGCAACAGCTCTAGGCATCAATCGATGTAGAAAGAATGGAAAAGCACTCTGTGAAGCACACGCCTAATGACTTAAACTTTTGTACAGATTCCCATTAGCACATCAGCATAATGCCACACTGTGAGCTGAATTTTAGCCCTTCCCCAATTGCTGAGGCTTAGAAATGCTGACTTGGTCAGTCACACAAATTCAGATAAGTGATTTCATTTCTCTTTCCAATAACGAACACAAAGACATCCAGTATTTTGGATGCGGATGACCAGCCTAAATATTCCAGATATGAGAATGAGGTCCATTACATATTTCAGTTTTGAAATCATCTTCATGTCACAAATTCCAAAGTTTTATTCTAGGACATTCCAATATGGCACCAGGCTATATTTGGGAACACTAATGTGGCTTTTGGGAAAGTAATACCTGATCAGGACAACTTACTTTCTTTCCAGCATAGTGAATTTAAGATTTGCTCACCCAAAATTATGGGTTGCTGTTCCACAATTAGCAGTGATGGGAATGAAGAAAAAACAGTTACAATTTTCTAGACTCCCCACCCCACAGAAATCCAAAAACACACAAAGAACTAACCGTTTTCATGGCTAGAGACAAAGATAGTTATTTTAAGAACTAAAGAGACCCAACTCCAAAGCAATTAATTGGAGCCTGATATGAGTTGTTGCATTTGCTAATAAGAATTTCCAAAGTTTTCCGTGTGAGTCTAGATAATCTTTGCTTTTAAGACAGAAAATTCAGAAAGTATGGCACGGAGGGGACAGTGCTGCCCCTATGCTCTGTAAAGACACGTTAATTTCTAAAGATTCCTTTGTGTTTCAAGTGTCAGAGTCAGGTGGCCAGTAGCCCAGGCTTACCTAGCACTGACCTGGTTCCTGGTGCAGAACCTTAGCTTCCAAGCCCAGCATGGTCTGAGCAAACTGGAAGGACCCGGTCACCCTAGAAAGCCTCTTCTAGTCAAAGTCTACGCATTTTCAATGCAATGAGTCAGCCAAAATACCAAGATAAGGAAGGACATTATGATTACTAAACTAAAGAGAGAACATGACTCCCAGTAGTTTTATTAAAATGACTACCCCAAGCTCAAAATCACTGGCAAGAGAAATGCTACAGATTGCCTCCAAGTTATAAAGAAGAGAAATTCATAGGTGTATTTTTTAGCTAATCCATCATGTCTCTTCCCAAATAAATGAAATGTTGGGGAGAAAGTAAAAAAAAAAAATGATTGGCACCTACAGCTTAGAACCCCAAAACTCCACCAGCAAGATGGAGTTCAATGCCATACACAAGTCCAAAAGATTCTTGGAAACAAAGACTTTTCAGACAAGGACAGTCCTCTGCCACTGCAGCCAAGTGTTCCATCCCTGGCAGGAAGGGAGCTCACTATAAACCCCTGTGATGTAAAATAAATACAATGAAACCAGACTCACTCATCCCCACCAAACACCACCACCAATCTCCTGCAGAGCTACTTTCGACACCCAGGCTTGACTTTTAGGAGGAAAATGCCACTCTAAGAAGTCCATTCAACACCCATTCTTTAGACTCTGGACTCGGGTGAATAGCCTGCCCCTTTTCTCTCTGCAGTTCCAGTACCAACACTCAGCACTGACCTTTGGAACAGTGACCTCTCAGGACCCGAAGACTGAGTCTCCCTAGACAAGTGAGCAACTTGCCAATTTTAGTAAGGTCTGCAATAGTGATCAAAACCAAAAGGAGGTGACAATGGTTCTTGATTGTCCTGATGGACCCAAATCTTGCAACATCTCACTCTTGACTATGAGAACAGCTGCAAACACTGAAAGAAAAAGGAACCCTCGACATTTTGTCACAGTTTAGGCAGAACTGACCCAGTCGCTGTCATGCTGCTATACATTAAATTGGAATGCCCCAGAATGATAATTCTAGCAGCTACTTATTTTTTCCAGGTGGCTAGAAGATACAGCAATAAACTGGACACTCTGCCATGACACAGAAGCATTTCTTCCTGAGCCCCTAAGAAGTCCATCAAGGAGGCTGGTCACTTAGAAATGAGTAAGTCATAAAGCTCTAGACAGTCAAAATGTGAGGATAAAATAACAAAAGCAAACAAACACAGAGCTCCCTACCTTCTTTTTGGAGTGGCTTCTTTCCTCTTCCTTCGTAGCTTTGCTATTTTTCCCAGCACGGGGTATCTTCTGGTCCCCAGACTGCTTGATGGTGATCTTGATCTCAGGCGGGCATATATAGTTCTCCAGGTTCTTTGGGGGTTTCTTAGCCCGCTTCGTGGTCTGAATCTTCAGCTTCAGACTCCCTTCTGTGAAGTTTGCCTCCTTGATAGAAAACTCCTGCTCTTCCAGGCCATCTCCTGCCACCCATTTCTCGCTGTCAGCATTGGAGTTGGAATCCACATCCCGCCCTGAGCCCAGTTCATCCTCCTCCTCTGGCTCCATGCGTTCTCCTCCCACCGGGAGCCCCTTCCCAGCTCCTGCAGCAGAGAGTAAAGGTTCTCCTGCACAGCCGGGGGCCGTCGGGGGCTTGGCCGAGGAGACTGGCAGGAACTCTGACTCAGCCCCCCTTTGCCGGGAGCTGCTTAAGATTTCCCTGGACTCCATGACCATCCAACAGTCTTCAGGAGTTCTCAGGAGGGGGAAAGGAAAAGGGAAAAGTGAGATGAGAGGACACCCAAAATTCCAAGGAAAAAGTGGTCCAGCTGCTGGGTTCAGAGTCCCAGGGGCGGAGACACGGTGAGGTGTTCAGAAGAGATCAAATCTGCAACTGAGAAGCAGAAAGATCATTAGCCATGGCAGGAAGGAAAACCCTTCCATCCGAGTTCCAGAAGCCCCTTCCACTCACACACGGCATCAAAAAAGGATGATGGAAAGAAAGCAAAGCAGAACGTGCACGTCCCTCATGGCATTATACTGGAGCAGACCCATACACACACACAATTCAGCCTTTCGCTGAATTGTTATTAGTTTTCATGGCTGCAGGACCGAGATCAAAGATAAGAGGCAAGTCTTCCAGTCCAGTAACAAGCTAGAATTTTCTTACACTGCAGCCACAGCTGGCTGAGTCACCATCAAAACCAACCATGACGAAAGGGAAGTCTGAAGTGTTGATGCTCAGGTCTGTGGGAACTGCATTTGGCTGGCTTCTTGCACCACTTCCCTCTCACGGTGGAGAACAGTTTGCAAAGTTGAACACAACCCCAGAGCTGCCACCCCACCTTCACTTCTCACCATCACCAGTTGCCTGCCCCAAGCTCTCTATCCCCAGGAGGGAGGACTTCCAGGTGACCTCTCAACCATTCTTTGTCATTTTCATTAAGGATCATTTCGATTGTGCAAAATTTATTTCTCAAATATGCAGCTTAGATGCAGGCATGAAAAAGGGAAAACAAAGAGAGTTCGGCAGTAAATCATTTATAAAGCTGTGATTAGTACAAAACAAATGCTAAAAATATTTCCATCGACACAAAAGATATTTAATTATTATCAATGTTTTAGAGAAAAATAGCCATTGGAGACAGCTTTAAATCCCTTTCTGGTCTTTTAATAAAGTGGCATTACATTACATGACAAGAAAGAAGAGAAAGGGAGAGTTTCACTGGCTTTGGGAATTGTCAGGAAGCCCCTCCTGTGGCCAGCCTACATAAGCAAAGAGTCTGCTTACGCCTTCCTTGGAGAAAAGGTGAAAAATCAATCAGGCACTCTCCAGACCATCCTGGCACCATGCAAGCTATCCTTCACCCTCTCCACTGTGTCCCATTATTCCCAAGTGCATATTTACCAATTTCAAAAGTAAACCTAAATGTTCCTCCAGAGGAAACCCAGATTCCTAGGGCTGCATGGAACTTCATGACATCCTCTCCTTCCACCACTATCCACTCCTCCCTACACCATTCCCAGACTGTAGTGAGATCACATGTTGAGTCTCCCAAAAAGTTTCCAGCAGAAGAAATGACTATACACTCTAGATTTGTCTTTAAATTCATACAGTCAGGGTATTGACCAAGCCATGTTCCCATAGGAAACTCTTCATAGTGCCTATCAAGACAAGAGAGCAACCAAGAACTGGAAACCTGAAGACCAGGGATTATTCCTTCTCAAAGAGTCAGTGTATTTTCAGCAGATACCCCCCGAGGAAGCCAGTCACCAAGGAAGTCAGGGCTTCAACGTGGGCCCCACTCCCCAGAGAAGCCCTGGAACATCCTTGGCTCCTGGAAACAGCTCAGACCTGCAGTGAGACACATTTACAATTGCTTCCAGCCAGGATAGAGCCCAAAGAACACAGCATTTCTGGAAGAAGAGAGTCTGTCAGCGAGAGCCTGAGAGCCTCAAAGCAAATTCACTGTAGCTGTCAAGTAAACACTGAAACTCAACAACTCCCTGCGCCCCTGAACTTCAAAATGGATAAAGCCCCCCATTTAGGAGCAGGGAGAGGGCAGTCAGACCTAGTGCACTTGATTTTTCTTTTACTTATAAGGTTTTTTGTTTCCTCTAGAATGATCCGCCTACTTGTCCAAAACCTATACATTTGAAAGTCATATTCAGGTCAACATTCATTGAGGCTTCTCTTTCTACTGCCAAGTGATACACCAGCTGTTGGAGACATAAGATGCCTTAGGGCATGGCCCTCCTGATCCCTGATTGTTCTGATTGTTAGGAATCCAGTAGATCCTTCTCAGCTTGGACTTCAGAGCCATACAACTTGCAAGTCATGTTTTCTTATGGAAGTAGTGTTCAGGGTTTACTCCTTCTTCCAGGAATCTCCAATGTTATATTTTAATTCCCTAGAACCTACCTAGAAAGCTGCCCTGGGTCAGGGCAAAAGTTCCTAAACTAAATCCATTTTGGACCTTTGAGCAAGAGCTGGTCAATGTGTACTGCAGTTCCTGTGCTAATAAGCAAAAACAAAACTTTAGAGGAATGTTTGGGAGTATGGGTTCTATTAGGAAATTCTTTTCTTCAAAAAAAAAAGTCCCTTCAGAGTTTCTTATATTTAAGTCACATAAATCATGAACTAATTGATGTTGAAGACAAAGCTCCAAAATTAAAAACTCAAGTCAAAAGAGGTCCACAAAAAATGAAAATTCTACAGTTTTCATCAGTTGTCAGTATCCTAAGATATAACTATAGCACAGACTTTTTCCTCAAAGAGGTTACACTATGGAAGAATAACCTGGAAAACAACTCTAAAACAGAGCAGCATTTTATACATCCTAAAGACAGAAGAAACAAAGGGAAGATAAAGTGTTTTTCTCTCAGGGGAGATGTAGACCAGCAGGTAGGAAACTGCCTAGAAAACTTCAAGGGGAGCACTGGCTATGACCTTGACCTTGATTGGCTTCAATAGGTTGAGTGAGAAGAAAGAAGACAGACGGAACAGCATGAGGTCTGGGGCAGGAGCATATAGGGCTAAGTACAGGAAAGAGAAAATTGAGGCTTGGCTAGAAGGTATGGAACAAAGCAGGGAATGGTGGGAGTTAGGACAGGAAAGACAAGGTGAGGGTCAGAATGTGGACATCCTTGAATAATGAGCCAGATTTGATCTTGTAGGTAATGGGAAATCATCTAAAGAATGAGAGTAGAGATTGGGCACTATTAAAACTATGGTTTAGGAAGATTATTCTGACATGTGTTACAAGAGATAAACTAAGGGGGACCTAAGATTAGGAGGAGGAGGAATGATAAGACTCAGCTGAAATTTGACTTATTCCATAAGGGCCTGAGTCCTGGCTGAGTGAGTATGACAGTCAATAACTGAGATTAAAGAGCAAGACAGTTTCAAATAATCCCCATTATCAGTAACACATCAATTCTAGAATTGTCATGCTGGTCTCACTTTGAGAATCCAGTTACAGACTATGACCACCGACTTGCATTACTGATTCAAGTGGAACCAGTCTACACAGCAGGAATACACACACTGAATTCTTTCTGCCTTGATATTTTTTTAGAATCCTTTCGTATACCCCCTTACACCTAGCCATGCCTGGCACTCAATCTGTGCTCTCCAAATGTTTGTTGAATGAACAAATGAATTAACAAACAGATCCCAAGCCTTCCCATTGTTCAAGGTCATGCCCAAGTCCTCACTTTGTCAATAGCAACAGTTTATAAATCCTCGACCACTACATTCAATCCCTGGCCTGTCTTACACTGCACCCAGCTGCATAGTTTGCCACTAAATACTAGCCTTGCATGGTATAGTGTTTCAAGTACACATACCCCATTTTCCTTACTCCATAGCAAGTCAGTCTCAGGCTGAGACTATGATTGGACAACACTTATATTCGCTTCAGCACCCAATGCAGGACTGGGATTTGGAGGACTTCAAGTTCTTTCTGAATGAAAATGAATTAGCCCCCAGACAATTATTCCAAGTTCTGTGGTTCAAACTACTCCAACTGCAGCTCCACGCACCCTGCAAAATTCACAATACCTACTCCAAGGATTAAAATCCAGCCCTGCATGTCTACATGCACAACTCACCTTAAAAAAAAAAAAATCCAAAGAAAAAGCAGCTTTCAAAAGCAAAGAGCAAAGAAACCTAACCTGTCTGTTTACTTCACCAACACACAAAGCTGTTGTTCTCCTCCTGCCTTCTCCCAGCAAGTACCTGCCACCCCACATTCACAGTCCAGGTTTTTGTTGAGTCTGGAGACAACTGCAAATCCTCTGGTGGTGCACTCCTGCCAATATGCACGTGTGAACACACACTCACACACTCACAGAGGAGGGGAAGCCAAGGCAAGGTGAAAACATTTTGCCTCTTCACATTCCAGCAGTCAAAGACTCCTCCAGAGGGGGGCGGGCACACAATAGACACTCTGTACTTGGCTCAGGCCTCCAGTTCAACAGAACTTAACCCTTCCATGGCTGCCCCCAGGACCGGGAGAGGGGTGTATAGGAACAGTAAACCTTGCTTAGGAAACAGATGCCTCGCAGATCCAGGATTCCTTGGAGCAAGGAAAGGAGTGGTGATGAACTTGGAAAGAATTCTAGAGAGGAGCCCAACCAAACATTCCTCTCAGCTCCAGGCTCTGATATTTTGCAGGCAGGAAGATGGGGGACAGGTCACTGTGAGTCCCTTGCTCCATACTTTACCTTAGCAGTGAATGGAATGGAAGCAAAGTCTTAAGACTTTGGACTCTTACTCTGCACAACCATAGACCTATAGAGACACTGCTGAAATGGTTAGTGTGACCTACAAGAATTCTTTCTTTCTTTTTTTTTTAAAGATTTATTTATTTATGCATACAAGCACTGGGGTACAGGCCAGAGGTGGGGGGGGGGGCGGTGAGAGGATTCACCGCAGAGAGCTGGGAGCAGAACAGGCAGATCAACGGAAGCACACTGCTGAGGGGAGCAGTGGGCACAGCAGGAGAGGTCTGCCACGCCATGTGGGTACACCCCCTGGCTGGCGGCAGGGATGGAACTTGTGCTGCAGTGGCTGTGGTTTGCTTTATAGTGCGTTGCTTAACCCACGGCGCCACCAGCGAGGCCAAGAATTATTTCTTTCAAGGACCAGGGTAATCCTGCTTCTTGTGTGCCTCACAACCCAAATGAATTCCCAGGAGTACAACGTCTTCTCCCTTCAAATACATAAGATGGAAGAAATGCTTCTAGTCTAAAATATATTCTCCAGCTATCTGGGGAACTCTTAACAACTCTGAAGCTTAGTGGAAATGCAAATTTTCAAAACCAACCTAGATAATCAGGGCTCCAGGGGATGAGCCCAATATTCTTGCTTTTAGCAAGCCCCTCAGGTGTTCCTGGTTCGCTTAGCCTTTGCCAGGTCTTTGCAGTTATCCCATCAACTGCCTTGACATTGAGCACTATTAATCTGTTGTTTAAAGTATTCCAGCTCCCCCCCCACTCCCACCCCCAGGCCTCCCTGGTGGTGCAAGGGATTAAACACAGCACTATGAAGTCTCCACAGCAACTGCAGGAGTTCTATCCCCAGCCAGAGAGGAGACCCACACGGCTCTGCAGACCTCTCCTGCCTCGCCCGCTGCTCCCCTCAGCAGTGTGTTTCAGTCTATCTGCCTGTTCTGATGCCCACTCTGTCTCTGGTGAATCCTCTCACCTCCTGCACCTCTGGCCTGCAGCCCAGTTCTTCTATGCATAAATAAAGCTTTAAAAAAAAAGTATTTCCCCCAAACCATGATATGCTGAGTCTCAGACACTGAATCTTAATAGGCATCAGTTGTATTTAATTTATTCATGCAATCCCCATACCTGACACAGTTCTCAACACAAAATGGACACCCAAGAGATGCTGGTGCCTACTGAATTAATAAATGAACAACCTAGTTGGTGTGGCCCCATGGAGATCCTCCCCCCACCTACTTTCTACAGGCTGAGTAATTAGCATAGCGCTTCACTGCTGCTCATGCCCCATGCTGTTTGCATGCACATCGCCCACATCCTATTTGCTTAGTTCCAGAGCACATGGCAGCCACGTTACCTCCCTGTGTCTTTCCAACACGACAACACAGTGGAATTGACTGAGCCCCGGAGAAGTCAAAAGTCTGGATTCTGGACCCAGTTCCGCCACTTATGAATCCTCATTGCCCTTTCAGCTTCAGGGTCCATCAACTAAACAGCAAAAATGTCTCTCTGATCTACCTCATTCGGGTATGATTTTTATTTTTCATTTAGTTTAACTATACACCACTGATATAATTTTTTTTAAATAACACATGAACTGCATAAGTTCTTAAAGGCAAATAAAGGAAGTCCTCTGTTTCATTCTTGACCTTTCCCAAATTATCCTGCCCCCTTCTCCCCTCCACCGGCTCTCCTACCTCGGTTCTACCTCAGCTCTACCTGGCCAGAAGGCCAGGCCTGCAGAGACTGGACTGACCACATGACCCACCAGCCAGAACCTTCCCCCTCAAAACTCCTTAGAGTACCTTCTAGCACCGATGTCACAGGTTTTCTTCCCTTCCTTCCTAAGTGTGGTGTCAGGAAAGGGGCACTGAGCAAGTTCTCTATGATTCTAGGAGATGGTGTAAAGGAGGAGTCCTGGAGCCCTCGGTGGCTTTTTCGGTTTTTATTGCATCATTATCTCAGAGGCGACCAGGTACAGGGCAGGTAAGGATGCCAGGGCTGTTCGCTGCTTCTGCTCTCGTCCTCGTTCTATATGTTCTGCTGGCGTCCTGTTTCTCTGGAGGCCTCTTGACGCCGCCCTTATACGCCCGTGCCTAAGCCCAGGTGCACCCACTTGCGCATGCTCACCTAGGCACGCGTGCAGCACCACAGGTGTCCTTCATTACACCAGTGGTGGGAGGGCGGAAATGCCCCATTAACCTTCTCTGAACCTACACTAAGCCACTCATTTTAGGGATTTATAACTGAAGTTGCTTTTCATTCCGTACATATCCCCCAGCTTTCCAAATTTCCCAGTCCGCCTCTCGGCTTTTACAGAGGCGTACATCAGTACCTGCTTTGCAAGGACTGCACTTTCACGACAACAGGCGAAAAGCAACTGTCGAAAAGCGCCAAGAACCTTCGGGTTTGATTTGCGCCAGCTACAGAGGCCGCGCTCCAAGGAGCTCCCGGGAAGCTCCTTCCGGAGAGACTTTCTGCAGGCTGAGGATTCATTCTGTCATCCCTGATATTTTTGGTGAGTGTGGTGGCGGGGAGGGGAGGGTTAGGTGTTACTTGGTGTGATCTGGTAGCTTATTTTAGAGTCTGGAAACTCTCAAAAAAAAGTACACAGAAGTGGTATTGCCTCTTCACTGTACTGTTTGGACTGAGGAAATTTTCCATGGAAAACTCTACTTCCAGACAACAGGGGACACCTGTATTAGAGTTTTATTAACAACAAAGTGAGTGTGGAGTGGCTCTCTCTCCCTTTGTTTTTCCTGGAATGCAAAAGCCTTTTGCATCATTGATTCCGGTTCTTTCTAGCTCAGGGATGTTCCCTTCAATTGTCCCTTTCATTAATTCTTCTTTTCAAAGGCTCTGCTTGAATTTTCCCTGCAGCTCTTAGTTTGGAACTCATTTCTGTTCTCCATCTCTCTCCTTTTCTCTCTCACTGTTAGCATTTCTTTCCTGAGTTGTAGATGAGCTTATCCTAATCTAGCTTCCATACATCAACTGAATTCTACTTTCCATGGCCCTTTGCCTTCATTGTCTTCCCTGTGGGTATTTAGTTCTCCTGTTGCACATCATGGACCTCTGAGCTCTGTCTACTTCCACTCACCCCCTTTCTGCTTATTCTGGTGACTCTTCATCTCAGTTTGTTCCCTCGTGTTTTTATGCTCCTGTTCTTTTAGGATCATGTTCCTTTTGCAGAAGTCAGGGAGTGTGCTAGAAGTCTAACTTCACTATAGTAAATAATTATCCCTTTAACATAGATTTGAGTGTTTCCCTGTGAAGGTTTGGTGTTGGGTTCTCTGTCTTCATCCACACTCTAATGAGGAGAGAGGCACATGGGGGAGTTTCTTCTGATCTACAGAGGAGGCCTGGATGCTTTCGCCTGGACGTTTTCTTCTCTATGGTCTATCTATCTGGAAGCTAGTCTCTCTCTCCTCTCAGAATCTGCTGTTTTCAGTGATCAAATCGTCTGGTTTCCTAGTAAACAGAGTCAGTGGTGTGTGGAAGTCATCCTCTAGGGGATCAGGGGAGCCCCCCCCCAGTATATTTGCCACATGTTATATTGCAACATATTGTGTGGGGAGGGGGAGGGGAGGTCCAAGCTCCACATTCAAAGGTGTCAATCTGGTGACCTGGATCAACTGTGGTAGAAGTGTTTACACCTCGGCTATCAGTCATCAGATCAAATCGGGGCTTAAGGAAAAAACTGGAAAACAGGGTGTTAAGCATTTACTAGAACAAGGCTGCTCGTAGACATCTACTGCTATTGTTCTGTTGAACTGAGAGGGAATTCTGCTAGATTCTTTGAAACTCTGAACAGCTAAAATACACAATATGCACTGGGACAAAGACTCTTTATGTCTACTTCAGAGCTTTACTTGAGGAAGTCCATGCCCTGTGCCATTCCTTGCAAACTTGCCTCCTCTAGTCATGCCCAAGTGTGTTCCGACAACTGTAGACTCTGAACGTGTGTAATGATACCAAGAAAGAGGCAGCCTTTAGTTGTCTTAATAAAGTTGTCCTGCAACAGAGCTGACGACTCCCTATTTTTCTAGTTGAAAGGATCCTGAGTTTCCTTTCTCCCCGGTTTTATTGAGATACAATTGACAACACTGATGTTTAAGGTATACTGCATAATGGTTTAAGTTATGTACATTGTGAAATGATTATTGTTATGAGTCTGTTAGCATCCCTTATCACAGAGAGCCATAACAAGAAAACAAGGAAAGATGTTTTTCCTTATGATGAGCCCTTTGAGGAACTACTCTTTAACAGCCTTCATATATAACATATTGCAGTATTACGTATTCATCAAGTTGTGCATTATATCCCTAGTACTTAAGACACGGTGAGTTTCTGATCTCAGGGGGTAAATGGCATAAAATGTGTACTCCTACCTGACTAGAGATAGGGAAGCAATTGTATGATCAGCCTAGGCTCATCAGCCTATAATCCCTTCTCAAACTCAGCATGAGATTAGCTCTCTGGTTGATTTTAGGGGATGATTGAACATCCATCTTTCTTTATGTCTTCTAAGGTATTTAGGTGTGTGGGTGGGGTGGGGGGGCAGTGGTCATAAGAAGGTATTCCCACCTGGGGAGCTTTGCATGTACCTCGGATCTTTTCCCCACCCCCCTTGAGGTAATGCCTCTTCGTTACCCAGTCTCAGGTCAAATGGCACGTCCCTGAACTTCCCAGGTCACCTTTCTTATTTTGTGTCATTGTGACATAGAACTTTTTTCCCTAGCACTTATATATTTTATAGTGAAATGCTTGTGTCGGTCTTAGTTTCAACTCTGCCTTCCCCACTAGACGATAAAACCTTGAGGGTAGGAACTGTTTGGTTCACCATGGAGCCTCAGAGCCTGGTACAGCTCCAGGTAATTGCTTCTTTGTTGTACACAAAGAAACACTCCAAATTATCCACAGAGTGAATGTTGAACAAGAGACTGTGTCAAAGGCCAGCTAAGCACCATTTGACTCAGGAGCCCATGACTCTGAATAATGTGTCTGAAATCCTCCCTGCTCCAGAAACATCTGGAGTACATGCTCCATAAACACTGATGAATTGATCGGGTGACCCAACCCTTAGCTAGCTCTCAATCAGCCAGGGAAAAAGGCAGTGCTGCACCAGCAGTTCCCTGACCCTGCAAATGCACCAGCGGTCTGCCTTAAAGAACACAGTTCACACTCAGTACCTGTGTGGCACCTTCCTGAACACAGGTCACTCAGGACTCCTCCTTGAGTCCTGCACCCACCACATTCCCCATCAGCATCTCCTGCCATTCCCCCAAGTCCTCCCAATATACATGACTTGGCAGAATTTCCTCTTCAGAGGATTTCCTGCTACTCCCTCTTACTGGGCTGCCCTTTCTCCCTTCTCTACTTGATCTAATGCATCCTTCAAGAACGGGGTCAAGTTTCACCTCTTTCATAACGACTGGCTGGACCTTCTTTTTCTGCCCTTTCAACCTTGTGTACCCTCCCTACATCCCTCCCATTCCCTCCAACACACACAGAATCTTACAAATGATCTTGTTCTCACTTCCCGGGCATTCTGTTCCAGAAACATTAGGAATACTGTAGGAAATGTTTTGCAGCTGTATTCCATTTACTTATCTCTCTCTTCCACTAGACCAGGAACTCCATGAGGGAAAGAGCCGGGTTTTAAATCCTGCTCTCCCATGGTGCAGAGCACAGTGAAACACACAGTAAGCGTCCAACCGCAAGTCTCCAAACCACATTTCTCTTTGAAAAGAAGAATGGAAGTAGCACCAAGTCGAGGTCACAGGTTCAGGTTACTTAGCCTCTCCCACTTTTAATTGTGTTCTGGTACAATATATTTAAACTGCACAGGTCGCATTTGGGAACTGCATAATAGTCCTGCATAATAATCCTTAAATGTCTTAAATGTTCTTGAATGTCATGTAATGAGCCTAGCTTCATTTTCTCCCTCCTGCCATCCTTTATGTCTCCTTATCTTTTTCTCCCTTCCCCTCCCTTTTATCAATGGTGGTTTGGTAAGTTGTTGCAGATTTAAATAAGATAACTATGAAAGGACATGTTGGGATCCCCTTTGTGGGTGTTTAAAGTTTTTGATAAATTTGATTTACTCCCATGCAAGCTAGTATTTGGCTAAAAGCTCCTTCTAGCTACAAACCCCACTAAAACCTGAGGGACAGGGTTATAGACAAACCTCCTCCACCTGCTGGTACAAATAATACCAGTGGTTTGATTTGTACCTGCTAACATGTGTTTTCATGTTGTAGGAGTACTGCTTTCTTCTTGTTCCAGCTTATCTTATGGAGGAAGTAAGATTGAGTTCAGTCCCAGATCCCATTCTCTGCTCTGTTATTTACAGTTAATGACACTGGGCAAGTTGCTTTTTCTTCCTGGTTCTTCCCATCTTCATTTATAGAATGAGGGGTGTATAGAGTAAGGGGAACTCTGTGGCCCCCTCCAGATCTGACATTCTCAGAGGTGGAACCTTGCCTAATCAAGTTCACAACCAGAAGCCCTGCAAAGACTGGGCTGGAACCTTCCACCTCTTTGTAGAGTTGGTTCCATTGCTCTGCCTGCTTGAGCCTACCAGAAACTTAAGGATCAGTCCCTGTACTGAGGATTGCCACAATAGGGAGAGGAGCAGGTTCAAATTTCTAAGGCCTGACACAGGGCCCACTACCTGTTAACCAATCATTCCTGCTTCAGTTGCAAAAATAGTGCCTCCTCAGGGAAGTAACAACACAACAGAAGGAACCTCGGGTCCTAGGACCCCAGGGATCTGGAAAGATCTCTACAGCACGGACTGAGCCAGTCCTCAAGTTTGCAGGTGGAACTCTGAGAGGCCTTGGCCTATTGCTTGCCTGTGTTTCTCCATGCAGTCAAATAAGCACCCAGGGCCCTGGCAGGCATTATCAGCTTAATCCAGACAACGGCCCAGTGATGCACAAGACCTGTCAAAATTCTACATGGAAATAATGGTCCAGAGAGGTTAATCATTTGCTTGAGGGCACACACAACCTATGCCAGACCTACAGTCAAATCCAGGTTCATGTGATTCCAAAGGCTGTGCTGTGAGTTCCCTTTTACATAATGATGGCTCTAAAATACAAAGTGATACCAGGCTTTTAACCAAGCACTCCTAACTGCCTCTGCAGATGTGAGCCTCAAAATCAGTCTATTCTTGCCACATCACTCCTGCCCTCTGGGCATCAGTTTTCTCACCTGCCCTCCAGTGTTTTCAAAGAACCTTACTATAAAAAAGCAAATAACATATAAGGAGTAGCATCTTAATAAGTATTGATAAGCTTATAAGAAGTAACTGAGACTATTTCCTGTCTGGCTAGGGAGACCCACGTGATAAATTTTGAATGTGCATCTAGTCTAAAACAGGTGTTTTAAGCTTATTATTTGATCTAACTCTGAAATACACCCATTTTACAGATAACAAAACCAAAGTTGAGGATTCTGTTGAAATCCAAGATAGTTCTGACATCTGCTTTGCTACCAGTCTTAAATACCCAGTATTAGTGGTCATTTAAACACAGGTCCCATGCCTTTTGTAAACTGGGAGTGAAAATGGGTAGACTTACCTGATGGCAAGGGGGCTAACATGAATAACTGAACTGATAACAAGTTCCAAACTCTTTCTCTCAAGACCCTCTAACTTTAAGTCATGTTCAGTCATAATTCAAATTCCTTGACTTCTCAACCATCTGATTCAACAGTTGCTTTGCTCATTGTCATCTGAACATAAAATGTAATCTGACACATTTGTATTCTGCTCCAAAGGAGATGCTAGGCATGCCAGAGAGCGAGACAAATATTAGCTGTATGTCCCTTCCTTTATGATCTTTCTTTTTCAGCTCTCATAAACTATGACTTAAATATTGCATTGTTACTGAAATTTATGTCTTTCGTCAATTATACATTAAACTTCTGGAGAAAACTATCAGTGTCAAACAGACCTTTTGTTCCCCAGAGAGGCTCCCCATTCAGAATGCTTATATGTAGTTTTATTTTTGTTAGCAGAAAAACCAAGTCTGTCCAGTGGTTTAGGACTCAGCCCAGGGCCCTTGAAGCTTTCTCTGGATCTCTCCAGTCCCTGGAGGTACTGGGCTTCTCTGTGCTCCTGCAGCAGTTGGGTTACTTAACCCTAAAGGACCACCCACGGCTCCTCCCTTGATTTTCACTAGTTCTTACAGAGTTCTCCACTGGACTGAAGATAGAGACAATGTCCTCTCCATCTCTTGTGGTCCCACAGCACCCATCAGGGTCTGGTCACACTCATGCTTAAATATCAATGAACAAACCCAGTTTGCTAAATCAGAGTTGAAAAGTTGATGTGTTTTCTGGACAGCTGGATGACTAGACTGGGTTCAGTTCCTAGGACCCTGGCTTTTGTACTTCCCAGTCTGGACAGAAGCTCTTAGACAAGCGAGATGCCTCCTCTGGATGTTCAGTCAGCTGGACTTTTAGCATCAGATTGCCCTGCTCCTGCTCCATGCAGTACCTACTAGTGACCTGCATTCATTTCCTTCTGGCAAGTCTAAATTCACACTTGAACTTTGTCTTACTTCTGCTCCATCTCTAGAATAGTCAGAGCTATCCTACCCACCAATTATGACCCCTTGTTTCAGTTGCACCATTAACTCCAAAGCCAAACCTCACTGAAGCCTTCTCTGCCGACACCTTAGCACTGGTCACCCACACAGTGTCGTTCCACTTAGCCCACGCCCCCACTTTAACTACGGACTGATACTTTCCATTTGAACAAAGCATGTCTCAGCAGAACCGCGGTCCACTCTCCAAGGGAAAAAGCAACATCTCATAGCAGATGGAGGCCCACAGCGATTTCACATCAAATCATCCTTTTTAGCCACCATGATTATCAGTAGTTAACAAAGTCAAAGCTCTTACCACTCAAAGAACAATATGTCATGGACACAGCTACCAACAACTGTATGGAATTGTCATTCAAACTGCTTTATTCTGCTGCAAGCCCAGGGCGCATGACCCAACTACTTCAGACAAGCATTCTCGGGCTGTGTGGGAGCCATCCAACTGAGCATCTCCAAATCTCTGTATCTCTCTAGTCCCAAATTCAAAACCAAATCTTTGGCAGATAGAAGGAATCGTGGAAATGTTTCACCCATTTTGACTAAAAACTTGATTGCTTTTTCTTTTGTCCTACCCAAATCCTTGGAGGGTGCCGGCTTAAGCCACTACAGATCTCAGTATATTGCAGAATCTCCCTCTTCCTGAACAGCCAACCATTGTGCTCTTAGGTGAGTCAGAATTACTGCTGGACTTGCTCAGAGTCTTCAGTCAAAGCCAACTTTCCTGATCCCACCGCAGAGGCTCCTGGCTTTGGACAAACAGGATAGTCCCTTTGATTTCAAAATGTGCATAAGCCAACTTCTAGCTGTTACTGAACAAAGGCCATGGGGATTGACAGGCCAGCCCAGGTGCATGAGCACAGTCCCAGTCTTTCACTGCCCACACTCTGTATAAGAAGCAACATCTAGCCCTGAGATCCATGAGGTAACCACAGCGGGGATTCCACATCCTACTGCTCAGAGTTCAGAGAATTATTCTAGATTTTCCGGATGCTATCTTTGTTTGCACCATCTCCTTGCCTCTCAACTAAGTTACTTTACCAAAAGGTGGGAGAGAGGGGGCAAGGGGGGAGTTGGAATGAGGAAGGGTAGTTTTCCAAAAATAAAAATTAAAAAAATAGGGAATTAACCTTGTCGCAGCATTTCTTCACACTTTGCTCAACCTCCCATCCCTTCTTCTTCTCTGTCCCCCGAGTCTAGTTCTCTGGTTCCAACTGAAGGACTTCTCCCCATCCTATTCTCCTTCTATAACTCTTTCAGCCACAGCATATACCTAGTAAAGTGCACAAAATCCTCACTGAGATTGACTTGGGTAGTTGCCGGGTACTGTTAATGGCGTTCAGGACTTCTGAACTTTAATAGAACTACACAATTCCTAGCATGCTTCTAGCTAGGGAATCACCAAATTTTAAGAAGGACGCCTCTCCCTTCAATCCAGTCTGTCACTTTCCCATGCTATAGGTTAAGAAAAGGAGGGCCACGGCAACCTCTCCCACATCCTAACTATGGGTGCCCAGTCCAGCCAGCTACAGACTGCCTCTCGGGCCTTTCCCTGGAAGCTTCCCTCCGACTGCACGTCTCTGCTCAGTCTTCTACTGAGGACAGGCTCACTCTGTCACTTGAGGAACAAGGAAGCAATTAGACTTAAGTAACAAAGAAGATTGCATGGTTAAGTGCCAAAATGAGTGTGGCAGACAAAAAAATGCAAGGGAAATTTTCAGATAGTCAAGAGCTCTGTGTGCTGGAGTGGCAATGAGACTCTAGTCGGCACTTAATAAATATTTAAGGATTGAATGAATGAAGGAGTAAACTGGTGACTGATAGGATGCACTCGTGGTAAAACATCATTAACTCTTACGTTTGGAGGGAGAAACTGAGAGTGGGCAATTGGCCCTGAAAGATAGCCCAAATCATAAAAGCCATTAGCATAAGTAGTCAGTATTCTCTTTGTCTGAGGCCTTCACTGTGTTGCTTCACCATGCAGAACTTTGGTACACCTTAAACAACATTTGCTTTTACTATTCTATTTCCACATAAATTCTGTCATCCACTCATGCAACAAAAATCATAAGGAGAGGCAGGGCTAAGCGGGCAAACTTGGCCCCTTTATTCAAGGACTCACAGCCTGGGAGGTGTGACATTACAGCAGAGCACATGAGCCCGTTGCCAGGCAGGGCTTTAAACATCAGTGCTCCGGAGGCACAGGGTACAGAGCTGAGAGCCTGGTCTCATGTCCTCAGCAGCAGATGCTCTGTCAAAAAGGGGCCATTCAGGACCTTCCAGAGAGGCGGTGGTGACACAGCAGGTTGGGGTGTGGGGCAACTGAGGACAGTGTTCAGGGTCAGCATGGATACCCGTTTGATGGGATCAGAAGCCTGTGGGTGTTGCGTAAAGTGGGGTTCATGTAAGAACACCCCTAGCCACCTGGTGCTGGTTGCTGAATGGTCTGAACTAGGAACTAGGAAGGGATGAGGAGAGAACAGAGGGGCCAGGGAACAAATGGATTTTGAGAATGTCCTTAATTTTAGAGACTGTTTTGGCTTCGAACAAATTTGCTTGGACAGAGACATTCTTGCTATCAGGTCTTTCCTTGAGAGAAGCAAAAAAAACTGTTCTGCATGTCACTGCTCAGTCTCTGTGACCCCCCAGTGGGACCCTTTCCCACAGTCTCTCCCCCCTGCTGCTTCTCTTTGTGTGCTCTGCATCTTTCCAGTCTCATCCTTTTTTAAAAAAGATGTTTTATTTGTTCATGCATAGAAGAACTGGGGTGTAGGCCAGGGGTGCAGGGTGTGTGTGTGTGTGTGGGTGGGTGGGTGTGAGAGAGACAGAGAGAGAGGATCACCAGAGACAGAGTGGGGAGCACTCAGAGTGGGGCAGATCTACTGAAATACACTGCTGATGGGAGAGGTCTGCTGTGCCCTAAATAGGTCAGCTCCCTACCTGGGGTCCAAACTCAAGCCACAGTGTGACAGCGCTGAGATGAAACTCCTAGGTCACCAGGGAGTCACTTTCCCCTCTCATTCTTAACTCAAAAAGCACCAATACACCCTTGAGTCTAAACTGGATATCGAATATCCAGTTTGTTCCCAAGACACTGAGTCTCAAACTTTCGGGGCAGAGTAGGCATCCAATAATTCAAATTAAAAATGAATATATACGTGTGTATATGCTAAAAATGAATATATATGTGTGTGTGCGTATATATATATACACACATATATATGCATGTATGTATGTATGTATATACTTTTTTCCCTGTGAGTAGAAAACAACTATTTCCTGACTCTCTTAGAACCCAAGGGGTTCCTGTGGCATTTCTGGTCATATCAATGGGCTACTAATCTGGTCTGTAGGAACAATCATCTCAAGAACCAGTTTTCAGGAGATAGCATGGAAATCCTCTCAGCGATCAATTACAGAAATTAGCTAGTATCAATTAATCCTCACCACCCCTGTGAAGTCGGCAGGGTAAACATCTTTATCCCTATTTTACTGATTAGGTTACTGAAGCTTGAAGAGGTTAAATAACTTGCTGGGGGTCAAGCACTGGGCAGGAGCGAGACAGGACCCCCAGCGGATCCTGCCACTTCAGCAGTGATGCTCACCACACTTGAACATACCTGTTTGATCCCAGGCCAGCCACCAACTCATGCCATTTCATCAGGTCAGATGTCAACTGCCTCATCTTCTGAATGGAGCTAAGATGCTTATCTGGTCTTGATTTAGGAGAATCAAGAGGGCAGATGTAATAGGAAGATATTTTTTAAAACAGGTAGTGCCATGCATATGAAAGGACCATTTTTACCAGGAAATGCAAAGTTGGGCCAGGGAAACCTTCTTCTTCTTAACTGGAGAAGTTCTGAAGTTCTGAAAGTCTGCTCAGGAACACTAACGCTCTGTCCCTCCCCAGTACTTGGAAAGGCATAAGTCTCTGCTGGGGTCGGCTCAGCCAGGAGCTGGGTGGCCTGTAATTACTACAGGATCTTCAAGTCATAATCCATCCTGCTCCTGGGCAAGGGAGGCTGGCTTCCTCCCAAGGGGCCCTGTGGACTTCGGAGTCCCTCATGTTCTTCATTTGACCCTGGTATCATTTGCTCTGAACTGGATAGGGAGACCACTGCATGTTTTTATGCAAAGGCCATATACAGGAATGCTTTTCCAACCTTTACAGGTATTCTTGAAGGTCGAGTAAGAGGTAAGAAAGCCACTGATAGGAAAGCTGCTCTGATCTTAACCTTTGAGCCCTCCAGCTGAGAAGTGGAAGGGTCACTAACTTAAACTCCGTCCTCTCAGGTCATCAGTTTACCCCAAAACTTTGTTATCACAACATGCTGTATCTAAAGGGGCATCAGAATCTAGTAAAAGGCTAAGTAAAAACTGAAAGGCAGAGCCAAACAAGGCAGACCTGCATCTTCCCCCCCTCCCCCCCCACCCCTCACCCCTTCACTTGGGCACCTTGGTTTTCCTTTCCTGCTGTTAGCAAGTATGTGACTGGTCAAAGCGTCTGCAACTTCATGAGGAATCTGGAAGACTAGGGTTGCCTTTAGAAGAATCTCAAACCTAGGTAGGGTGTTAGTATTCCTTATCCACCTGGCATCAAACATTTGGGAAGCTCACCAAGTTTCCTACCACAGCACTTAGTAAGGATGGAATTGGACTGTTTTTTTCCCTCCTACACAGGAACCCAAGGATCTCGCCCAGTGATGTATGGCAAGGAGGGTTCCCTTTTCAGGCCAGTTGCTTCCTCTCTGGGACAAGAGCAGCTTCCTGCCTGCCCCCTTACCCCAGCCCCTTCCACTAGAACTACCCCACACAGGAGTCCCTGGGCAAACTCAATAATATCATTCCCCTCCCCCCCTTTAAGGCACTGCAACTCCTGACAATGCTAACGTGTTAATAATAATTTACCCCATTCTTCTGGCAGGAGCAGAACTGAAGCAACTTGAAATGCCATCAGCAAAAAATTATTTATTTCCCATTCCTGAGCAGCAGAGAAAACAAAGTTTCATTGGCTGGGTCTGCCTTCAATAGCTTTCTGGTTTCAATTAAAACTTAAAGTCTCCAAGGGAAAAACTGGCATTCTGGGAGGCTGAGGCCCAGCCAAGTTTCAGTGTCTCTGCAAGAATCCAGAAAGAACATCCCATCTATCTAGCCACTTCTCATCTTCCTCCTTTTGCATATTATATAGAAGTTTCTGAGTAGAAACTGAAGTACAACTAAAAATAATGACAGGATTAAAAGAACGCTCCTCCTAGATGTACATTTTTGTGCCAGACAAGTATTGATTCAGCCCCTAATGGAATTGAAAGTCAAGATAACAGCAGAAACAGAATCAGAGATCCAGGGGGAAAGTGCCTACCTATTTGTTTCTTCTTCAGCAAACTCTTGCCCCACCCCCCTTGCCTCTCCCCACCAACCACTGAGTTATTCTTTCCCCCCTCCCCCTCCCCTTCAAGTAGATCAGGTCAGGTGATTTACAAAGTAGCTAGCCAGGAGTAATGCAAGTAAGTGACCAAAACCCTATGGCTCAGAAGGGCTTCGTTTCCTTAAGAGTTATCCCTGGGCTTCCCTAGCTCAAGCCCAGAACCTGCCCTGCCAGCAGCCTCCTTCCTATGTAACATTCTGATGGTAACATACAAAAGATCAGATTACAAACCTTCACTTGCCTGGCCCATTCATGAACATATAAGGCAGTTGATATTTTCTCCTGAGCTAAAAGTGGCCCCCTTCCTAAAGACATGCTGTCTCTCAGCCACTCCTCCTTATGTTCACTACAGCCGTCCCCTCCCCCACCTCCAGTTTGTTTATTCCAGTGACACATCTATTTTCCCTGCGAAGAGAGACAAGTCGGTTTCCCTCCTCTGGCTCAGGGTTGCTTTCGCTCACCACCTCCTCCCCCAGCACAGCTCAGATTACTGTAGTGGCTAGCAGCTCCCACAGCTCAGTTCTAACACCAATTCAACTTCCCAAGACTAAGATTCTTTCTTAATGGGGGAAGGGAGATGGTGTGTAAAGCAGCACTTTGGAAGTTGCTGGTCTCTTAATCTCCTCTGGCTACAGTGCCTGAAGTTTACAAATTCCCTCTTCAACTATACTTGTCCTATCTGCTCCAAACGCTCGGTCCTAACCCCCTTTTACTTATAGCAGGCAGTCCTATTAAGTACAGATGAAAACACAGCATCTTCAACTTTGCTCTGAAAACTCTGGCACAGTTTCTGAGCCAAAACGATCATACCTCCCTCCAGGAGTCTAAGGATGGCTGAAGCCACAGAAATCAGAAAGGGGAGGGCACCCACCTGGGATAGTAAAATGACTACATTTTAATAGTGCTACAAACTTTCTCCTCCCTCATACACCCCTGGTCAGCTGGCCCCGCCTCTCCATCCCAGCCAGACAACATCTAACCAGGGTGTGCAAAGGAAACTCTCCCAGACAGTCCAGGTCTGGCCCCAGTGTTGCAGAGCGAGTCTGAACAGAACAACACCCTTCCTCTCCAAGTCCCTCCTGTTCTCTACCCAACTCCTGCCCCCCCAAAACACACACACACACACACACACGAGTTTTGCAAAGGATGATAAGTTTGGTTGGGGCACATTGGATTTACCTGTAGAAACTAAAAGCAGAGCAAGAGCTGGGACCAAAGTGCCAGGTGATTTTAGTTTTGGTGACAACTACTTTATGAAATGAGTTTTTGGTACAAATTTCCAGGAGCTGAAGAAAAACAGAATGAAGAGTAAAGGAAAGAAAAAGAATGAAAACTAATCTAAGCAAAAAACCAGTGATATTACTATTTCCCTAAGACCATGGACTCCAACCAAACTTTAGGAAAAGAAGGTGAATAGGGAGGGGAGTTGTTTGGAAGAAAAAGTAGCTGCTATAGAATTCCAGAATAACTGCCCTTGGGGAGGAGAGTTTCAGCAGGGATAAAGAGACACACAAATTGCCCTTTTAGCATTAGACGTCAACCATGAGATTATCAGGACAGTTTATTTGAAGCGGAAACAAATCGGAAATCCTTCCCTCAACAGTCCTTTTAGACAGATATACACACACTCAGAACCCACACGGATAGACATAAAGAATATATTCAGCATCAGGGGCAATAAGAACCCTCTCCCCACAACCACAATACCTCCAGCCCCATCTCCTGCTGCCAACTGCACAACTTTCCGATCTCCAAAGAAAATATTTCCAGTTGGATGGAATTTCAGAATTGCTGTGAGCCTGTGGGTCAGCGGGAGGAGGGGTGCTTGCAGCGTGTAGGGGAGGGGGATTGGAAGACAGCATTTCGGCAGTTACTTATTTTTTTAGAACCAGCATGCTCTACCGATCAGAAATTGCTATTACCCAACAATGCTTCCATCACAGACACCAAAAACAGCATCACCGTTATCACCATCTTGGTAAAGATCTGCTCAGTCCAGTTTACCTGACTTTGTCTCTGTGGAACTTCCCAGACAGTATTTTAGTCAAAGAGATAATGGTTTGAAAGACAAAAACAATAAATCGATGCTGAAGGGCTCCCTTTCCGGAGTGATTTCCCACTGGAAACCACCGAATGGGGAAGCCTGTCGTTAATTTCCAAGCCCAAGGCTCCTCTAAGAAACACACACAATGCGTGCTTTCAAAAAAGGCATTCGTCTGCTTTTAAGGGAATTCCTTCCTCTTTGCAGAGTCCCCAAACCAGAGAGCAAAACAGACTCAGATCTATTGATTAAGATTTTAAGAGAAAGACGAGCACAGAGCCACAGCACAAGCACACACCAACCTTCGCCGGCTGGACCACTTCTTCCCTGTTCTTCTTTCTATTAGATTCTGATACATCCCCCCCCCCCCCCCCCCAAAANGACTAGGTTACAATGTAGCTCTCTAGCTCCACTTAACCTGCAAGTTACAAAGAGAGCAAAAAAAAAAAAAAAAAAATGCTGCCGCCTTCCCACCCCTTTCCCGACCCCTTCCCCCTACTGAGTCCACTCTACCAACGCCAAACCCGCCAGCCCGGGCAGCCAGCGGCAGGACCCCGGGCGGGTGCAAAAGGCCTGGGGGGGTGGGAGGAGGCGTTCGGGGGGCGGTTGGGGGGGATCAGATTAGGCGAAAGTCAATAAGCTCCCAGCCCTCCAGCCCGACGCTTCCACCATCGCCGCCACCAACTGGCCACTCCAATTGAACCAGCATCGCTGCCCACCCGCGGGCGGGCCGGATCGTGCCCATCGCCGGCAACCTCGCCGGGACCGGCATCCCGCCCCCTCGGCCTCGTGTCCCCTTCCCGCCCGGTGCAAAGTCAAAGCCCAGGCGCGGCGACATTAACTTTTGCATGCAAGGCATACACACCGCCCCCCCACCCCGCCCGGCCCCGGGCTTTGGGGGCCCGCCGCGCGGCGGGAGGCTGGACGCCCGACTCCCGGGCCAAGGTCGCCGCGCGTGCTCACCCATGTCCCGGCGACTCCGGCTCCGCTGGCCCCGGCGCTCGCTCAGATCCCGGCTCCGGTCGTTCGCCCAAGCCCCCAAAGGTGCTGCTGCGGCAACTCCATGGCGATGAGCATCTGTCAAACGGCGAGCCGCGGGCGGGCCGCCCTAGCTCAGGGGGCGCCGGGGCCCCCGGGCGCGCGGAGGCGGCGGCGAGCGGCGGGCGCCCCGGCCGGCCCCGCGCTTCCCGCCCGGCGCGGCCGCCTCCGCCGCGCCACCGATTTATGGAGAGAGATATCAAGGGGGAAAATGGCGTCTCCGGAGCCCGAGGAGTCCTGGAGTAATCACATTCACACACACACGCTCGCTCGCACACACACTCGCACACACTCGCACACAGGCGCGCGGCGAGCCCGGCTAATTTTAGCTGGAGCCCCCCGAAATTATATATATCTCTCTCAGTCCCCCCGGCTCTCCGAGCAACGCTATTTTTTTCCTTTTCTTCAAAGGATGGGTTGGCGCTTTGGAGAATGTTGCCGGCTTGGGGCTCGCTGCAGGCGGCGCGCGGAGGGCGAGGGCGCTTTTGCTGAGCTGTGCAGTTCGCGTCGCGGCGCCGGGCGGCCCTGCCCGCCCGCTCCTGCCCGCCCGCCCGCCTGTCCGCCGGCGCTCGCTAGTGCTGCCGCCGCCGCCGCCGCCGCCGCTCCATGGCCGCGCCCCCGCCTCGTCCCCTCGCCGCCCGCCCGCGTCTCGGGAGCGCCGGAGTGGGGTCGGGCCCGTGCGCCTGCCTCCCGCGCCCTCTCCGAGTCCCGGAGTCCTAGTGAAAGGAAGAGGGAGGGCGCGGGCGGGGGAGGGGGAGGATCGGAGCGGCCGCGCGGGCGAGTCGAGCGGGGACCGCCGCCCCGCGATCTGCCTCGGAGGGGGCGCGAGCGCCCACCCGCTCGCCCGACGGCCGGGGGGCGGCTTCCCCGCTGGAGCCGGGGGCGCACAGTCGGTCACCAGCCGGGGACCTCTCCCCGCACCCGCCCTCCCTCGGTGGATTTCGATCAATTGGAAGGAGTGGTGCTCTCGCCGCGGGGAAAGGGAAACAGTTGGTGGAGGCCGACCGGGGACCCCTCGCCGACCCTCGAGCCCCTCCCGCTCCCCAGCGCCCTCGCGGCCCAGTAGCTCCAGCGCGCCAGAGTCGGCGGCTGAGACTGGGCGGCCGCGGGGACCGCCGCGGGCTCGGCGCGGTTCCCGGGCTCAACACCGCCACTATCTGACACAACAGGAGCAGTGTTTGGGGCAGCGGTGCGCGGAGGCGTGAGATGTGATAGGCTCTGGAAACCGGGTGCCTTTTTTTTTTTTTTAACCTGGTAATTACATTTCACTTTCAGGGGGTTATTTTTTTGTTAAGCGACAGGTTAGGTGCATTTTTCTCGTTCTCCACAAGAATTGGACAGCGGATGAGGGGAAAGACACAGAAAGATGGCAAACGCACCTTGGCGTGGAGTTGTCTATTCAGGGCGGTGAAAGGAATGAGGTGGAATGTCTTCAGTTCTCACAGAATATGGTAGTATTTTAATCGCTCTGAACGTGTGTGCTTGAGCTTGAGCTGCACAAGGGGACGTTTTCAAGTCAACTCAGTTGCATCCTCAGACAACTGAGCAATGGAACCCCTCAGGGAACCGTATATTATAGGACAATATAAGACATGCATGGCTGCAGAAAGGTTTGCAAGTGGTTTTGCTTAAAGACCTTGGCGTCGCGTTTACTCAGAACTTGGATTCTGAAAGAACTCCTGTGCCACCCAGTGCCATATGCGAGCGTTTGGACTTGGGATGGAGGAATCCTTTGGTAGTGACTCGAGATCCCACCCAGCACACCAGCCCCTGATTGCGTGGTTTGGCTGCTGATTTGAGATTCTGGCTTGGAACTTCTTCAGTACTCTTTTCACAGGGATGCTGCAGTGAGTAGGGCAAGGAGAACCAGGTCTGAGGACTCCCATCCTAGACCATGTCCCTAGATGGGGGTTAGCCTGAATCTGAGCAGGTAGTTCACTTCCCTCCTGCCCCAGAAGGTTATTCTGATTGGTCGGACTGCTTCCCTGTTAGTGATCACTGCAAAACCGCCATTAAAGCAACAAGTCGATGGTCTACCAGCCTTCCTAATGGCGTGTACTTATTAGTTGGAAAGTTGTGCTTAATTAGGAAAAAAAAAAAAAGTTCGACATGTGAGCTGATGATAAGAGATCAATACAGAAAACATAATGTCAAAACACCATTCTCTGTAATCAGATGAACTTTTTTCCTGTTTCTTTGTGCACCCAGATTTCTGCAATCCTATACCAAAACCAGCAGAGGACTAAGATAGCATGTGGGCCATTTCCTATGCTTTCCAAATGGAGAAAGTGAGCCCCAGAAACCAGAAGACTTCTAATCGAATGTTCCTTACATGCAAACCATCTTTCAATCACGAGAGGCAAGAGGAGGGGAAAGAGAAGGGACTCCTCTCTTTGTTTTATTTATCTATATATAAAACACATACCTATATTCACATATATATCTGCATACACTACACAGTGCATACTTTGTATAAATTCTCAGTTTTAAATACAAAATGACAATATATCATATAAAATAATGAAGGATATCTGAAAATTAAAGCCCCATCTCTGAATATAAAGTCTACTAATAGGAAAGGGCCTGTATTCAAATCCCAGCTAACTGTCACAAGAATGTATATCTTCTTTCCCTAGAAGGCCACATTTTAGTTATTCAAGAACCAGCCCCTAAAACTCAGAAAGTCCAAAGCTGCCTAAGAAACTGGCCTGAAAACTGGTGTCGTACAATTTTAAGATGCCTACTCCTAGAATCCTTGAAAATGTTAAAGGAGAAACTGAGCAGCTGATGGGAATGAACACAGAGAGTCTGTATACCTCTTAGTCCTACAGACTCCAGTGTCAGCATCATCTAGAGATATGCATCAGAATTCACACCCTAGTGGGAGAGATTGGCATGAAAACTTGTAACTGCATCTAAGGTAGGCAAATACTAGAAAGGAGATGTGTACAAGGTACATGGACCACAGATAAAGAAATGGTAGAGAGGGGGTGAGGCAAACAATCGTAGTCTCCTTAAAATTGCCACACATTTATTGTCTATTTAATATACATGTTTCCTTTTGCTCCTTCCACACATATACCCTCTCCCCCTCCCCTTTTTTCCCTGTTATCTCTTCCCCCAGCCAAAGGTAAAACTTTTAAAGACTGGGGTGTAACTTCCATACACAGTGTGAATTCATGTGTGCAAGAAAAGTGTTTCAATATTACCAAATAGCTGACTTGCTGCCAGCCTGTTGCTCTGTGCTCTGGGCATTGATGTGTATAACCTGCAAATGACCATAATGATGCCACCCTTTGCCCAATCCACCAGAGCTACTGCAAGAATCTGCAAGATATCTATGCCTTACATGACCTGAAAACCAGCCAAAGGACTCATAGAGAAGCCTGCTATGGTTCAAAGGAAAAATGTAGATCATGTAATTTTCACACTTCAGAAGGTAAAGGTAGAAAGAACTGAATCAAACTCATCAATTCTTCCTTTGTAAGCAGTTGATGATCTGGCCTTCCTGATGTCCTGGGGGTTAACAGTCTCAGAGCTACAACCACTACAGCCTGAATTCCATTCCAGACCAAGGATTCCTGCCCACATGGCGCAGCAGACCTCTCCTGTCTCACCCGCTGCTCCCCTCAGCAGTGTATTTCAGTCAATCTGCCTGTTCTGCTCCCCACTCTGTCTCTGGTGAATCCTCTCACCCCTATGTAACTCTGGCCTATACCCAAGTTCTTTTACATGCAAAAGAAAAAAGTTGAGACCCAGTAGTTCAATCAGATGCTCAGAGCCAGTCACCTTCTTTCTTTGAGTCCAAATACAGTATTGATTCTCACTCATTTGAAAAATGAGTTATTTTTTTTTTAGAAAAAGATTTTATTTATTTATGCATACAAGAGCTGGAGTACAGGCCAGAAGCAGGGGGTGAGAGGATTAATTAGAGACAGAGCGGGGAGCAGAACAGGCAGATTGACTGAAATACACTGCTGAGGGGAGCAGCAGGTGAGGCAGGAGAGGTCTACTGTGCCATGTGGGTCCCCTCTCTGGCCGGGGATCAGACTCACACTGCAGTGGCTGGGGAAGCCCAACAGTGCAGTTCTCAACCCCTTGCGCCACCAGGAAGGTCCATGAGTTAGTATTATCTAATGTGGTGCTTGTCAGCATTTATGTGAATCAGAATTACCTGGGGCAGTTCGTGATCCCTGATATGCATTTTGAATTCATCGATCTTAATAATAAATGCCTTGATATTCCTAACATGCAACCAGCACCGAGGTCATTGATGTGATAGAGAGTACATGCCTCCTACATATTATGTAGATACTTAGAAAGTTCCTATCCACTTAGGTAAGGTAGCTCAAATAGAAAATGTACCTGACCAAAGGAGGTGATAGCTACAACAAACTGTGGAGTGACTGGCTGTGTGGAGTTTGGGGCAATCCTAGAAATGTGGAATTTGAGACTATGTTCCAATGATGCAATAAAAAGACCAGATTGTTAAGGAGACTTATTTTAAGCTAATTTGGCAAGTCATCTCATCTCTCTGGCCCTCAGATACTACCGAAAGTGGAGTTTTCCAAAATCATCTGAGGACCAAGCCAGCTATAGCATTCTCCCCATGTTTGATTCTAGGCCACAAGAGAGTTCCAGCACTACAGTGAGAGCATGTTGGGATGTAAAAGCTGTCTTTAAATATAAGAGAAGTATAAGTGAAAATTGGGAGCAGGTTTTAGCTCAATATAGTGGAAAATTTCCAAATAGTGGAAAACACTGTGATTGAACCTCGGATAAGAACAGATCATCTTAAATAGTAATGAGCTCCCTGTCACAAGCAATAATCCAGAAATGATGTCTGCCCTTATTTTTCACTTCCCTCCATCACAATCTGTGAACTCCTTGAAGTCAAGGGTTTGCGTTATACCTTTATATCTTCACTGGATAAAATTGTAACTGGGACCCAGTGCATGTCCATTAAGGGTTGGTGGAATGCCAGAAAAATTAAACAATCTATATTACATGGAAACAGTCAGAAATGACATTGACACATGGCCCTGCTCACCTAAGTTTTATCTCTTTAGATTTGGAGGTTTAGAAGGGACAGAGTGATAGAATGAGGGACAAGAATATAAATTTGGAGTAATGACTATTTCAAACTTTTAGTATTTGAACACTATTTTGTTTATTTACACATATTGGATGAACATGGGTCCTAGATCATGAATGAATGAATGAATCAAGTCAATCAATCAACCAGCCAATAAAGAGTGCTTCAATGAGATAGAAGGGGATAACCTTGGATTCTAGTCCTGCATCGCCATTAACAGACTGGATGAAGCCGAGCACAGTATTTCAGCTCCTGCTACATCAGTCCCCTTATCTCTAAATTGAGAACCATAATGATGCCCTAAGCTAGCAATCATCATGTGGTGACAGGCGTTATCAGCTTAAAGTTATGGTTGCAAAGTTAATAATTCTATCCAAATACTAACTTTGATTATTAAATGTGATGTGGTCATTTCAATGACTCTCCCGATACAACCAAATTCTGTAACCTGAGATTCACATCATACCTTTCTCTCTCTTGGAAGTGAGAAGGTAATTTCCACTTCTGATTGCTCACATCCCTCTTTTGAAGGGACTTTTCTCTCTAGTGGTTTATCCTGATGCTGCTGTGGTTGCCAAGCAACAAGCAACTAAGCAGGAGCAAATGTTATTGTCCTAAGAAGGGAATTCCAGGTCGGACAATGACTGAATTGCAGTTTGGGAAACTTTGCCTTTCTGGCTGCAAGAAATTCACTAAGGAGTGCTTTCTTGGCACGTATTTGTTCTTGCGACTCCTCTGAGAGAGGTTTCCACTACTTGAAAGGCAACAAGGTCGGGGAGGAGAATTTTTCTGGCTCCCTGGCAGTTTTGGTTTGTTTTTGTTTTTTTGTCACTTGTGGCATTAGAGTCCCCCAAATCTATAGTGAGATTTGAAATGCTCCCAATTCCTAACCAAACTTTAGGAGCCCAGTTATGGGGAGTTAATGTTTATATCACTGTGAATGACACAGGAGCCAAAAGGAGATCCTGGAGGAATAGCCTGGAGAGATGCAAGCTCTTCATTCCCGCTAATAATCCAGTTTCTCTGGGCCATAAGAAGCAGAGGTTTCCATAGAAAGATGTTGTTGAGACAGCCTGTTTAATCCAAGGGGAACTTATTGAAAGGATGCAGCTAATCTCATGGAAGTGGACAGAGGAAGCATAGATGGTCCTCTGGAAAGCTGGGAAATTGCCAGTATATGCAGATCCCCCATCTCCCTTTCCAGGGTTACACGGACTTGCTTGTGCTTCTCCATATCCACTGTTCCAACCTTTCAGAAGATTTGGGCTTCGACGTTAGACAGACTTGGCTTTAACTTACCTTGAGAAAAATCAGGCAAAATATCAATTTGAGGGGCCTCTCTGGTGGCCCTAGGGGTTAAGCACTACACTATGAAGCATCCATAGCCACTGCAGCGCAAGTTCGATCCCTGACTAGGGAGGGAAATTACATGGCAAAGCAGACCTCTCCTGTCTCGCCCACTGCTCTCCTTTGCAGTGTATCTCAGTAGATCTTCCTGTTCTGCTCCCCACTCTGTTTCTGGTGAATTCTCTCACCCCCATACCTCCTGCCTGTACCTCAGTTCTTGTGTGCATATATGAATAAATGTTTAATATATATATGTATATTTGAGCTTCAGTTTCTTCATCTAAAAACTGAGCCTACTGATAAAAGCATCAGTTCTATAGGGTTTTAGTATGGGTTAAATGCAATTAAATGAGATAACGTATGAGACGCACCTATGTGACCAAGGTTAAGCTAGATGGTATTAGAGTAAAAGTAGTACACAGCATATTTATTTTGTCAACATATGTTCATTGAGAACTTACATTATTTGCTTTTTTTTACAGTTTTTAAATCAAATTTTATTGATTTGCCATTCATTTACATAAGTATATGATTTTGGCAGATCAACTTCACACCTCACATGTGCACATTGCTTCACTCACCCTCCACCAAAAAGTGCCAATGTCCTGTTGTCAGCCTACCCACAATCCTTCTTCCATTTCCCCCAACCCTCTGGTATCCACTATATGTGTCATAGTTTAAAGATTATTTTTGTTGTTTTATGCCAGTTTATATTTACTATAAGTTCTTAGATGGGAAAACTTACAGTATTTGACCTGTACTTGGTAGAAGGTACATTAAAGCCATTGGGATATGCCATTTACCTTGAGATTTTTCAGTCTAGTTGAAGAGGCTCAGGGAATATCAGAGGAGGATTGTCCTTCTACTCTTTTATTTCTCAATGGTTGAACCTGAAGAACAAAGAGATGATGGTTTATTCTTAACATCTTATCTAATGCTATCTCTAGTGATTAATAACTGAAAGAAATCCCCTGTACACAGCTCTTCCTGCCGCCTCAAGTATCTCACAGCTAATTGTGATTAACAATATTATATGTGAAACAGTACATAAAAAATGTAAGAGTTAAATATAAACTACCAATTACTGATAGATGTGAAGATTCAAAAGGGATACCCTTATAGGAAAGAGATTAGGTGAGATTATTTTCAAGGTGCTATTTATGATGCTATGAAACTATGAGATGAAAAGAGAGAAATCCAACCACATAATACATTAAAAAATATAGTAGTTTTTATGGTCAAATGGAAGGAATCTAGAGAGTTCAATCTGGGTAACTCACTCCTACCAAAGAGTATTTAAAAGCATGTGGAACTGAAGGCCCATTATTGCTGATCAGAATTGGCTGTTTGCTTGACCAATGTCATATGAGCATTAGAAAGACATAATGCTCATATGGAGAGGACAGCTTTTATAATGGCAGGCAGATGGCCATGGGAAAACATTAATTTCAGCCTTGCATCTTGGCAAATGAATTCTTTTAAACTCTGGGTTTGAAATCCACAGAGTCATTCTTTGTCCCACAGTAGTGAAGCTATCATGTCAGTGCACCTGTCAGTTTACACTGGATAGATGCTCAAAAATGTCACTTGGTTCAAACCCAATTGCAAATGATTCAGCATACAGACTATGAAACAGACCCAGCTGAGGAAGCTGAGACAAATTGCACAAAGTTACACAGCCAGTAGTTAGTGGGACTAGGCGTTGAAACCAAGTGCTATAACTCCAGCATTCACCCTTTTATCCATTTTTCCACTCAGCTACTGTATTGAACTACTGCCCAGACAGTAAGAAATACTTGGGTGCTCCTAATTTCACCACCTTAACATATGTTGAATGAGTTTGTTAATTTCAGTCTCCAAACTAAATGCATCACAGTAACATTGAAACTTCAAATTATAGAGCTGGCAGATTTGCTTGAGATCATTTGAACAGGCAAGTCATTTTAGAGATAAGAGAAAACTAAGGCCCAAAAAGGAAACTCATCTTCCCAAATTTCATGCAGATGACAGTCAGGTGTTGAAATCAGCACAATTAATAGGGAAAAGAAAACTAAAACTTAGGAGGTTCAGCAAATGAGCATACCAGTTAGCCTTCAAAACACATATATGTTCTTTTTGAGGAAATAAGTTGGCATACATTTTTGTAATTGTCCATTTTCATTGTGAATTGTGGCCCAAAGAAAGAAAGTAGCATTGAATAATTCAGCTAGGCTGAATTACTAAGATTTTCATCTTGTAATAATTAACTGTAAGAAGATGTGTTAGAGGAAAGAGTAAATGAAAAAATACTTTAAGAGGTTAAGAGCCAAAAGTATGACTTAAATATAGAATATTTCTGAAAATGTTTGGTATTTTTGTAAGGCAACACCAATTACTGTATTATCATATATTCATAGTGAAAGATGTAAATTTCATCCATCCATTTCCAAACAACTGGATAAAGAACATAATAATAGTAATTGTAAGATGTATAAGGAAGGCTAAGATACTACCCTAGTCCAGGAGAAACCCACAACCCAAACAAAAGCTCACAATCCTTAGTTTCAGATCTATAGAGAAGATGATTGAAGGTAATTCTCAGTTCAGTCAGAAACGATGACCAAGTACAATAATTGGCATTTGCTTATTCATATTCTCAATTAATTTTTGCAAGGTTATTGGCTTCTGGGCACCTCACATAGTATTATTGGTAAAGAAGTTTTCTTGTAGACTGTAACAGGGGTACCCATAAATGATTACATTATACAAAATCAGATGTGAGAAAAATATGTCTATCGGGTCCTGAAAGTGTCAACAGTTAAACTGTATTTGTGTATATGTACGTCCATCCTTCAATTCCCAAATTCTTCTCTCTAGATAATGAGGTAATGTGTAAATAATGTATCACCTACAGTGGCAGATACAGAGGATAGAAAGCAGGCAAATGGGAGTGCCTGCTCCCACAGCATCTTATCCTCCAAGATTATTTTTTGTCTCTTCTGTGTGAACTATCATTTCTTCAGGTCACTCAAATCTTTGCCTATAATAGCACAACATCTTTTGGAGATTATTACTATCTGAAGCTAGTGCTTTAATGGCTAGAGAACCTGAGCGTGGCTGCAGATTTGTGGTATATAATGTAATTATCTTGAACTAATATACCCAATTTTGAAATAGCAAAGGAGAAATGAGATGAGAAAATTAATAAAATTTAATTTTGTTTAATTTTACTGTACAAGACAAAATGTTAACTTATTTATACAATACTGTTCTTTAAATAAGGGTGCCTCCCTACAAAAGTGGTGAGTAGGTCTTTTTATAATGTGGAACAGAAAACTAATAAAAGACAATTATATTCATATCTAAGGATACATATATTTGGTAGTTGTTCCAGGACAGGTGTGAAAAGGATCAGACATTATAGGCAGGGCAAGTTTCCAGGAGAAATATCAATGTTTAGTCCCAAATGCAATAAAGGGTCAAAGATAAAAGTGTGGGTGTGGCAACAGGTAGGCAGAGTCTGGTGACAGGGCAGCAAAACTCTGCAAGTGAAGAAGGAAGAAGAGATTGTTAGACTAAGGGAGAAATTCAGATCTGCCAAAGGGATGCAAGGCCAACTGGTTTATAAAAAATGGTGATCATAAAAGCCAAAGTGGAGTCCTCTGCACCCAGAACAAGGTGATTATGTCCAAGAAACCTTGTCTTGAAATTCTAGTGGAGGGACTGAAGTGATCAGAATGGAGCCCTGGTGAGGCAATGAGTCTTGTGCATTGATTATATAAAGAATAGACTATCCTGGAAGGAAACCCAACGTTCATATTCAGGCATCAGGACATGTTCATCTTCTCCAAAATTACTTGCACAATGATGAGGTTCCAAGCATCAACCTATTGGTTGAAGAGGAACCCAAGTGATTATGTATGTTGTTCCTTAAATAATATTTGTTTTTATACCTGGGGCAGGGTTGAATTTTTATGTAGAAATAAATATGTCTATAGTGGAGAAGGGAAGAAAACACCAGGAAGAGAATGGAGGTAGTGGGATGAGAGACATTAAAAAGATCCTTGTATATTATAAAGACTATTCCATTTATATTAGAAAATAGCTTTTACTCCCGGCTTAAAGAATAAATAAAAGCTATTACCCTAGAAAAAAATCAGAATTATTTTATCACATATAAATACAAGTGTTCTATCTTGCTCAGTGAATTTTAAATGAATCATGATAGAAAAAAAGGATTTTGTATCTGTGATTTCAAGTTGCCTATCAGTATGCTGGAAATTTTCCTTACTATAGATTCCTCTAGTTTCAACACTTTCACAACAACCTCTGGATAAATGATTTCCTGTATTCATCACTAATCTCTTTCTATAGTGCTTAGATCAGATACTTGCTACCTAGCCCTAACCACCCTAAAAAGGAACTGTCATAAATGTAGGGTCCTACCTGGCTGTACACACTGAGAGTCAGGAGACCCTACCTTGAGAGGATAGGAGAATCTAAGCAAGGAAGATCATACCAGGTCAAGATAGTCAATCGTTTTGGCCAAAAGAGGCAATAGCAGTTTTAATCATCTTATACAGTAGTAAACATTTGATTATTTGGAAACTTTAGCAGGGTCCTCCCCCCATATATTCCATTCTACTTTGTTGTTAATATTTCCAAACTCTCTGTACCTTATACATCTTTGTCAGCTAAGCAGAAACTTAAGGTTATGATTAGGATGACTTCTAGTACATGTTTACTTACACAGAAAGATAAATAGACTTCTCTTCTAGCTATAACGTACTGGTTTGTATCTTACCTACCAACCCACTGAGAACAAAGCAAATCCACTGAAAGCATTTGAGAGCAACACAAGAAAGCAAAACTTGAAGTACCAGAATACTCTAAAGAAGGAAAAATGCATAGGAGAAAGCAGGACATTCTGCCCTGTTTCTTCCCTCAAGACGTTTGCTGATTCAGAAACCCTATATGGGGCAAGAGTCTGAGAAACGAAGTAGAAAGTAGTAAGAAAAAGTAGAAATGATGAGTAGGACCTGACACTATCATGAGACTGGGAAAATTTTACATGTAGTTTAGGGCTTCTAAACAGATTGGACTCAAAGGGTCAAAGATAAGTAAAACACAGATAAGTGAGTTCTTGTACTACTTCTCCTCTTGAAAATGTGATGATTCCTAAGCAGAACATAGCAAGAGGTTGAGGAGTCAAGGAGAAAACACTAGTCTAAGAGGCTAAGAAGCTAAACAGAGCTTTCTATGATCCAAAATTATGAGAAGAAAAATGCTACAGTTCAGGCCCCACTAGCAAGGTGGGGTTCTAGAACATACACCTAGGCTTTCATCTGGAATCCTTGAAGGTCCTCATCTTAGGGGTTATAGTAAACCAGAAGCAGACTAGGCTTTAGTATGATAGAAGCCCATTTTGAAATTCATTCAGTATCTGATTATAAGTATCAAAAGTACTTTCTCTCTGGAGGAAAGAAGCATCAATCAGAATTTCTATAAATTTATACACAGTATCAATCATTTAATCAAAAGTTACTAGACACTCAAAGAAATGCATAAAAGAAAAAAATAGACAATCAAAAACTAAGTAAAAGTTGACCCTAATTTTGGAGTTATCAGACTTGGACTGTAAAATAATTATAGTTAACATATTTAAGAAAAAGAGAGTTTGCAGAATTACACCAGATCCATGTTTTTTTTAAAAAATGAGATAGACATCCTAGAAGAAAAATAAAACAGAATGAAAGTTCTCTATAAATTTATTTAATGACAGATTAGAAACAGTTGAGGAGAGGATTAGTAACCTGAAAGGTTAGTAAAAGATATCCAGGTCAAAGCATAGACCAATGAAAATTCTAAACGCATGGAACATAAACTACAGAGCATGATTTTTATACATTTTGAAGAATTAAAGCATTTTAAAAGCCAGGAAATAATCTAGGCCAATACAGAATTAACTATAAATTAATAGCAAAGTGATAACATAAAATGTTATCATAGAAATACCATAAAATCCCATATATTTGCAAGTTAAATAATATCCTTCTAAATTATTCAAGAATCAAGGAAGAAATCACAATGATAGATTAGAAGTAAATAATAACTAAAGTATTACATATTGCAACTTCTGGAATGTAGCTAAAGTCATGCTAGAAGCAAAATTGATAGCACTAAATATATATATAAAATAGAAAAGCAAGCCTCAGACTCGGTGGTCTTATTACCTATCTATAGCAGTTATGGGGAAAAAAACCTAAAAATTTTATACAAGTAGAAGGGAGAAAATAATAAGAGTAAAAAATAATTATAGCAGAAATCAATAAAAAGGCAATAAATAAGAGTAAAGTAACAAAATCCAGAAGTCGTATTTTGAAAACAGTTAAGTAGGCTCGTGATTTATATGGTAGAAATAATTTTGGCAGGTAAAATATACCTAGGTATTCCTATCCTGACCTGCCCGTATGCTGGCATTTCTGAGAGGCATCAATTCATTTAAATAGGGAGACAATAACATAGGGATTTGCAAAAAAATATTGAAGTTATTTTTCTTACATTTGCTTGTAGGTATGTGTGCTACATAGATTCTTAAATGCATAGATATTTATGGATAAATTTCAGGTCAATTCAACAAATATTTTGCATGTTCAATGTTTTGGACCTGAAAGTAGAGCAAGAAAAATACTTTCCTTAAATTTATAGGTTAATGATAATGCCTACGTGGAGAAAGAAAAAAAGGTAGGGAGGAAAAAAAGAAAGAAATCTTTTCTTACATTCTATAGACGAAGGCAAGAGGAGACAATTCTGTAAATTAATCAATTGATTAATTAATTAATCAATTCTGTAAATTATATTGCTTAACCTCCTAATCCTCTTTGTAGTACCTAAATTATTAAGATTATCAATTTTGATTTTGTTTAGACTACCTATATTGGCTATTTCTATTTTACCTAATTTTACAGTGTAAATTTTTTATCACTTTATATTTTTACCTTTAATATTCATTTATATAATTTGCATGATAATTTCTTAGAGGAAAGTTTTTGAATAGTTCTTCATGTGACATTAAGAGCTAAAGGGTTATTGGATTAATATTAATATTGAATATTTGATAAATTTTGTATCCTCTTATATACTACACATAATACAGAAAGCTTAAGATCTTAGAAATTAATTATTTTTAAATTATACTTAAAATGGTAAGTTAATACAAAATTTTAAAAAACAGGAACTAAAAGCAGAAAATATTTGTTCTACATAGTGCGGTAAGAATATTGGAGCCCAACTAAACTTATCCTCCTTTCTCTGTCCTTATTTATACTTTGTCTCTTTCTCAGTCCTTTCCTCCTCTTCTCTGCCTACCTATGGATGTCAACATTCTTATGGACCTTGTGGAAGCCTCAGCCACTCCCACAAGACTACCAGGGGGCCCTTTAGCTCTGAAGAACCATTGCATATTCCATTTTTTATCATTTACTAGTTCCTCTACTTTCCTACCTGTTTCCATAGGTATCTTTCTTCATGTGCATGTCTTGTCTATAACTAGAAACCCCAACAGTGAGGAAGAGACATCTAGACTAGATTACATGGGTAAAATAAACAAAGCACATACCCTCCTACTGACCCACATACACACAGAGCTCTGAGGACATCTGTTCCCAGTGCTGCCTAATTCTTCACAGGACTTGGAGTGGATGCTGCTAATTACGCTTAGATTGGTCAGTTCATTCATTATTCTTCTAGACAAAAGAACATCCACATTTTTGATCAACACCAGGTGTGGCCAGTGAGGTCAGTTAATGTGATGAAAGTAATAGCTTTATGTAAACTTTCAGGAAATTTTCTTCCTCACAGAACTTTTCTTTATTTTAATACCCAGCAAGTAGATGTTGCCATCTTGGACCATGAGGTTGAGATGACTATAAGGTAGATGAATCTGAATCTTGGAGCTTGATACCAGTCCAGAATCACCTAACAGGATGTTACATGACAAACTAGTCTCTTACAGTTTCTGTAAGTTTAGGATATCCTTTACTTACTGCCTAATCTACTCTTAACTAACTATGGATCTTCATCAGATGTCATGCTAATATTTCTGTATCTCAATAAACTCATGGTGTGGTAATGATGACTTCTCGGTATTTTAAAGATCACATTAGAGTTAAAATTTCATTGTGCTTGAATTCCAAAGTCAGTACACATTTCATATTTTTGATGAGTTCTTTAGCTAGGAAGGATTTAAATTATTATAGTGCCATTCCTAACCCAAATTATCTGCCTCATCAAGCAAAATGACTATCCATAGACTGATTTCACTATGTTAAGACACTGTCACCAGAGATTTCGTGTTAAAAGATTAGTTTATGCCTGAAATGAGCATCCACACTTATACTTTAGGTTAATGTCCCAAAGGCTCTAAAATTGGCAAGTAGGGAATATCAATTTTAGTTTTATTTTTAGGGTAAGGTTTATCTTTACTATGTGGAGTAAAGATACCCAATAACTGAAGGTGACTAGTTTATGACGAAATTTCTATGGTTCTGGGTAAAATGCAAAAAGGTGATTTTGGAGGCAACATGAGTCCCACTCCTGAGACTGGAGCTTCCCAGGGGGTCCTGTTGCAGCCTCCAGTGCTCCACAGCTTTTTCTAGCCTTTCTTCAGTTAATATTTTTCTACTTCCGGTTATGTTTTCTGAGCTCAAAGGGCTGTTATTCAAAGGGAAATTAGTAATTATATTTATGACTCTGTCTTAGGCTGTTAATGACGACTCCGTATACATGTAAGAGTGCAAATCCATCCCTTTCATTGCCTGTCTCCTACTTGGGATGTGTCAGAGCGTCATTACTCCTATTCTGGTCAGTAGGGAAGGCAATTGTGTAGAGGCATTTCTTAGCATAGCCTCTGGAGTCCCAAATCAGCAGCACCTCTCTTACTTGATAAAATTCTCCTTAGGAGAACTACCTGGGAAAACTAATATTTGAAGAGGAAGAGGAGAGTTAAGACTGAAGCCAGTTAAAATTTAGACATCAGAACTCATCTTTCAGGAAACACATTTCTTTACATCAGCCTATACGAAGAGAAGCAATAATTGGAAGTCATCTATCCACACACATGAATAGGGCAAAAAGTCCCCTGGAGAACACTGACTGATTTAAATTTATTGCTTAACAAAAAGAAAACTCAAAGGCAACCTACAGAACTCATAAAATTTAATAGTATTACAAAAAAGTCCATCTGACTAAAAAATGAGAAGAGGAAATAAACAGATATTTTTGTTAAAAATACACATAGATAAGGGCCTCCCTCGTGGCTCACTGGGTTAAGCAACGCACTATGAAGCAAACCACAGCCACTGCAGCACGAGTTCAATTCCTGCTGCCTGCCAGGGGGCGACCCACATGGCGCAGCAGATGTCTCCTGCCTCGCCCGCTGCTCCCCTCAGCAGTGTGTACATAAATAAATAAATCCTTTCCCCCAGCTCTTGTGTACATAAATAAATAAATCTTTTTAAAAAATACATATAATGGGCAACAGATCCATGAAGTTATTCAGTATCACTAATCATCAGGGAAATGCAAATCAAAACCACAATGCATTATCACCTCATAATTGTTCGAATGGTTAATATCAAAAAGATAAGAAATAAAAAATCTTCATGGGGCCTCCCTGGTGGTGCAGTGGGTTAAGCAACACACTATGAAGCAAACCACAGCCACTGCAGCATGAGTTTGATCCCTGCTGCCGTCCAGGGAGGGGACCCACATGGCGCGGCAGACCTCTCCTGCCTTGCCCCGCTGCTGCCCTCAGCAGTGTGTTTCCGTTGGTCTGCCTGTTCTGCTCCCCACTCTGTCTGGTGAATCTTCTCACCTCCCTGGACTCTGGCCTGTACCCCAGCTCTTGTATGCATGAATAAATACATCTTTGAAAAAAAAAATCTTCATGGAGATAGTAGAAAAATAAATCCAACCCTGTGCATTATTGATGGTGCAGCTACTATGGATGGAGCTGCATCAAAAACTTAAAAAAAAAAGAATTGCTATATAACCCAGCAATTCTAATTCTGGATATTTATATGAAGAAAATACATACTAATTTGGAAAAGTATATGTACCCCCATGTTTATTACAGTATTATGGCAATAGCCAAAACTGTAAATAGCTAAGACACACCTATGTGTCCATGGACAGATGAGTAGATACAAAGTTGTGTTATATGTATATAAAATATTAGTCACCCATAAAAAAGAATGAAATCTTGCCATTTGTGACAACATGGATGGACCTCTAGGGTGTTACACTAAATGAAATAAGACAGAAAGAGAAAAGCAAATATCATATGGTCTCATTTATATTTAGAATCCAAAGACAGTAAGAATAACACAGTGAACCTCTTCCCTCCACCCCAAATGAAACCAAACCAAAGAAACAATCATTGGCAGATAGACAAATGATTGGTAGCTGAAGGAGGCCAGGGGTGGGAGATGTGGATAGAATAGGTAACCGTGGTCAAAAGGTACAAACTTATAAAATAAATCATGACGGTATATAATGTAGAGCCTAACTATTGCATTTTTGAAGCTGTTAAAAGATCTAGTAAAAGTTCTCTTCACAAGAAAAAAAATTTTATGACTTTATATGGAGACAGATATTAAATTTATTATAGTGATTTTGCATGAGTGTAAACAAATACTGAATCATTATATTATGTAACTGAAATTAATGTAATGGTATGTAACAACTATATCTCAATAATTAAAAACATAAACCATCTCCGAAGATCTTGGGTAGAGTTTAAGTAGTCGTTGACAGGGAATTTAGAGTTTGTGCTGAGCCCCTTCTAAAATTTGCATTTTAAGCTTTAAACTCACGGGTATTTTAAAGGTGAATAAAGTAAGATGAAGTGAGAATGAACTGAAGGTTTGTAGGTATGATGACTTGCCATTCAGTCTGTGCTCTTAGTCATTGGGTGCATATCATAAACATCATATGAGCTTTATCAATATGGACCTAAGGAAAAACATTTGTCAATTTCTCTAGCTTTCATTTGCCTCACATAGATAACTTAGTATAATAGAGCTGTGTTGATCCAAATTTCAATTTTGTCTGTGACCTTTTACAAATTGCACAGCCGTGGGTCCACTACTTAACATTTCTAAGATTCAATTTCCTTTCTCATGTGAAAAATATCTATTTTTATCATAGGTATAGCGCTTAAATCATGAAGTACAGTCAGTACACACCTAGCCTATTGTTCATATCCAATCCATGACATTGTCCCACCTCATCCAGAAGCTAATTAGAGCAGGTACAGGGTTATCTCTTCATCCTATCACCCATTCCTCAGCCAGGGACATGCAAAGGCACATGATGACATCAGCAGTTTTTACCACAGTCCTGAGGCTGGAACATCTGAGATCATCATCTTGAAACCCAGTATTGTGGTGAAGGCAGATGTCTCTCTGGGCACATCTAAGCCTTGGCTTGGCACAGGAATGAGTAGATGGTCTCAAGAGGTTTCGTGTGTCCTATAATTCTCTGCACAGCACGCTTTTGCCTTTGTTATTTTGCACAAGCCACTGCAGCAGCTCTGACCCAGTTTAGCTGTTACCATTTCCTCCTTGCAAATACAAAGCTGAAAAAGCCAGGGCTGTTGTGCTACTTCCACATCTCACTTAATGTTTGCCTGCTGTACCCCAGCTCCTGCACACCTTAGAGTTCAGCTTTAGCCAGACCTTCCCAGAAGACAGATTGGGCCGAAACTCAGAATTCTTTTATCTGTGCTTGTCAGTGCCTGACCAATGAGTTAATTCAGTGTTAGTCTTTGGGTGCATATCGTAAGTGCAACAAGTAGTTGGGCGCTCAGTGTGATAAGCAGGTCTCTCCTAATAGTTCTTACTGATTCTGCTATGACCAATATTTCCACTGAGTCAAGTCTCAGAGCCTCCAGAAGACATCCCACAGCTACAAGAGTTAAACCGCCCAGGGGAGATTAAAGGATGGGGCTATTTGCACATTAGTATCTATTAGTCAGCACTTTGATATAGATTAGCTGCCTGTAGCCTTGGATATCTGGAAGTCAAGTCTGGAGTGGAAAGATCAGACTACAAGGCTGACATGGGTAGATGAAGGAAGATATCTGGATTGTGGAGCTCAGTCCCAGTTGAGTCTGCACTGGGACATGATGGAGAAGGCCACATCTTGTTCCCAGAGGAAAGGGCTCCTCAGGTGCCATATTAATGTTAATGGGGATGGTAGGAACATGGACAAGGGCTCCTTCCTTTGCACTTTTCAACTGCTCTAAAGATATAAGATGTGACAAATGTCATAAGAAAAGTATTCTACAGAAATTTTAGAGGTTGACTTTCTCTGGTTGCTTGCATACCTATCCATTTGGGGTTGAGAAGAGGAACAGAGAGACCATCACAGCTTTGGTTACCAACTTTCCTGCCTTCTTTATTATTTTCTTTGTTTATATCTATCATCCTACTTTTCACCCTTTGAGATAACCCACCTTAGCCTAATTCCCTAGTAGCAGGCCTAATGCAATCATGTTTACTTAATGAAAAGACTGTAGAGCATTTCTTTTCATGGGAGACGTCCTACATCCATAACTGAATATGCACCTTGGAACCCCCTACCCACCAAAAAATTTATAGTTAACTGATTCAATTCTTTATTCTCTATTTTGTTGTTTTTTTTCTATGTAAAAGGTTGTCTGAATGACCTTGACCAGATAATTCTGTTTATAAATAGCAGACATGAATAGTTCATCTATTTGCATTATCCAAAGCTTCTTTTTTCCTTTCTGCAACAATTATGTAAGGCTGTGATTTGGTCAACCATGTTATTTCAGTCAACTTCAGGTTGAATCCAGGCAACCCAAGATCCAATGACCAAAAAGGATGTCCAAGGCATGCACTAAAATTCTAAGATATTTATCAAATATCTAGAATCTGCAGAACCACAGTTACCAACAAAATGAAGATAAAAGTTCTTCCTACTTAATTAGCCAACTTTTGGGTCAGGATCAAGTTAGGTTGTAGCTATTCTAATCCTCTAAAAGGTACAGTGCTATATGTGTGGGCAGTTTTATCAACAAACTGGCTATTTCACAGTCTAATCAGATCAATTAAGATCAATCAGATCAACCAAGCCTCGGAAGGAGAGAGCTGGTTACTATGTAAAAACAGCCTGCTTAAGGACCATCCCTGGCGGCCAATTTGCCACTTTTCCACATTTTTACTCCAGTTTAGTCCTAGAAACATTGCAAGTGATTTCCATCTGATTTAGGAAAGTAATGGAGCAAAGAGACTATCTGTAAACATAAAGAATACAATGGGAAACATTATGTGTGTATATAAAGAAAGAAATAAAACCAGGCAAAAAAAAAAAATCACTTTACAGCTTGTCTCAAAAGAATTATAAAATTAGTGCATGAAGGGTATGTTGTTATGTTTTTTATATTTGCATTTTGCCAGTGGAAGGCCTCATAATATTTTTTATTGTACTTGTAGACATGTCTCTTCTGCCTGTCATGTAGATTGAAAGTTGAGCTTCCAGAACTGGGAAATACTGGGAGGTGAGAACATTCCAGGGAGGGGAGAAGGTCTGATGTGGGATGGGCAGTCTTCCTTGGCATCTTTGCCCGACACAGAGCTGAGCAGGGGTACAGCATCGCATCTGATTGTGTTGCTCATACTTAGGCTTCAGTGAGACTCTCTTAAAGATGCTCTTCTTGGGAAAACATCTCCTACTTTCCATCCTTCTTATTTTTACTACATCGTCAAAAAGGAAACCAGAACAAGACAAATTGGAATTAAGATAGGACCATGATTCCAACCTTGGTGCTTATTACTTATTGCTTGATAATGTCACTAAAATGCAGGTGAGTGATTTGATGCCTTAGTGCCTGCTTAGAGCTAAAGGAATTTTGCTCCAGCATTGCAAAGTTACCTAGTTTACTTAATCTAGTTTTCTATTATGGACTGAATATTCATATATTCACAGAAATATTCATATATTAAAGTCTAAACTCAATGTGAGTATTTGGGGATAGGGTTTTTAGGAGGTAATTAAATTCAAAGAGGGTCATAAGGATGGGGTTCTAGTCAGAAAAGATTGTATCCTTCAAAGAAGCAGTGTCTCTGCTTCTGTCTGTCTTTCTCCCTTCCTCTCTCCCCAAGATATGAGAACCCAGCAAGAAGTTGGCTGCATACAAGTTAAGAACAGAGTTTTCAGCCAAGAACCTAATTGACTGGCACTTTTACCTTGCTCTTCCCAGTCTCCAGAATTTTTAGAAAAATTGAATAAATTTCTGTTTCTTAGACCTTTGTAATATATGATATTTTATTAGGACAATCCTCATGTGCAATTAAACTGCTTGGTTTTTTTTTTTTTTCTTCTCAATCAGTTAAGAAGGATCAATTTGGTTACCTTTTATGAAGATATTTTTGTTTCTCAAATAAATTACATCATTCCGAAAACAAAAGGGTGGAAGGCAATTGATTGTGTAGCTTGATTTCCAAAGGGGGCTGCATAGCTTGACATTGTTTGCTCAGAGATGAGCATCCAGCTAGGCCTCGTGCCAGGGTCTGCTGAGTCCTATTCTAGTGTGCTCTGCACCATGAGGCAAAGTCAGATACCATCAAACCCAGAGCCCTGTGGGAAGTGTCAAAATAATCCCTCTAACCATGACTAAAATCCAGAACCATAAAGAGAGTATTGAGAAATAGTAACAATGTTAATAAGTTTTTTTAAAACAGGAAAGATTTATGCACAGCAAAACAAACCTTACCATAGCACAGTCAAAAGGCAAATGGCAGACAGGAAAAAAATCTTTGGCACTACAACATAGATCAGAACCTGATAGGAAACTGGCAGAGCAAAAGGACAGTCCATTCACAGTTAAAGAAATGCAAAAATCTATTACAGACATAGAAAGATTCTTTCTACAGCCCTCATAATAAGAGACATGCAAACTTAAATTTCACTCAGCTGTTATCGTTCATCTCTCAGATTGGCAAAAATCCAAAAACCAGGTGCAAGCTAGGGGGCAATAGGTACTCTATTAATAGCAGAAGGGCAAATTAATATAATCCTGTTGGAGAGTAAGTAAAAGATGTCCAAAAGTACAAGTCTATGCCCTTTTGGACCCAGGTTTTCATTTGTGAGAATCAGTTCAGTGGCCTATGGCATGGGGAATGGCTCAAAGGGGGTTAAGGAATGGGATGAGACTTATGAGTCTACACATTTTCTTAAAATAATTTTTGGTTCTTAAGCCATGTGAATTTGTTAGCTATTTATAATTAAATGAGACAGAGGAGGGGCAGAAAAGGCAGAAGAGAGGAGAACGACAGGGAGAGGGAGAGGAGATAGATTGTGAGAGAACTCCAGAAATCCCCCCCTCAGTAATCTGTGCCACTTTGATCTATTTCCTGACTTGAAGAGGTGCTTCATTTTGGCTATTTTCAGTAGTTTCAGAGTAATAACAGCTTTATTTTGGGCAGTTTTTAAAAAATGCATGTGGAACAGTTAGTCACCAGATATCCTGAAAATACAGTGTTTTTGAAAAGTTTGGCAAAGAAATTGGAAAATGCAATCCCAGGATAATCTTGCCACCATTTAAAATGTTTTTAATTATGACTCTCTGTAGCATATAACGGAAATAACACAGACCCTAGAAATAAGCCATATTTGCAACCTATCTCATTTCTGCCATTCATGAGCTTTATATTCTTGGATGGGTACCTTCACTTCTGAGGCATCCATTATTCATCTTCAAGATGGTCATAGTAGTGATATTCATGTAGTAGTAGTATCTGCTGGGAATATTCAGTTTAAGAACTAGCACTGGTAGACTTGCCACAGATGATAGCTATTTTTTTTTTAGTTTATTTATTTATGCATACAAGCACTGGGGTACAGGCCAGAGGTGTGGGGGGGTGAGAGGATTCACCACAGAGAGCGGAGAGCAGAACAGGCAGATCAA